>JBBJLS010000001.1:11161-33793 GCA_037577275.1 Bryconaethiops microstoma
GTGTGTGTGTGTGTGTGTGTGTGTGTGTGTGTGTGTGTGTGTGTGTGTGTGTGTGTGTGTGTGTGCGCGCGCTCACAAGTACTGCCTCATTACCTCTTCTTAAACTCTGCTGTGTCTGAACATTCTCCTCTACATCCCTCGGCCCACCACAACTTTCTCCTAAATTTCCTTTCCCTCGCACACAAAAAAGGGACGGGCCTGTTCCGCTGCCATTACCAGAGGGAGATTTTCATTTGCATTCCCTTGCAAGAATAACAGAGCAATAATGCTCACATCTTCACAGGCAGAGTGCTTAACAGAATGGTGTGGTATCTCCAAGCTGTTGCTGCCCAGCTTTTCGTGCCATATGATCAAGCAGGCATCCAATGGCTTTCCCCGCACCGCCTCAAATGAGCTGCAAAGATTGCCTGGTGGAAGGAAAGCAGACTAAGAACAGAATGTAAAAAAAAAAATGAGGAAAGAAAGAAGGGGGGGAAGACAGAAAGTAAAAGCAGACTCCAGCTCGCTCTACAGATAAGAACAATCCCCCTCAAGATGGGGAGAAAGAGAAAAAAACAACAAAAAAAACCCACTGAGCCGTACTAAAATCGAGGCATTACTACCATGTGAGACCCCCTGCTCTACCTCCGGCGTCAGCGCTATCAGGGAGGCTGCATCAGCTTCTGCAGGCCAAATCATCGGCGAGGCCCAACGTCTGCGCCCGTCCAGATTAGAGGAGGTCGCGCCATGCTAATGAGAATCATTACTATCACATGATAGCAAAAAATACAAACTAATTGCCGCGCTCGTTCACAAGGCAGAGCGTCCAGAATCAAAAAAGGTTAATTACATCTGAGCCCGATGCCTTCGCTCGCCATCAGACCCCCGCTCTTTTGTTCTCCCTTTCTTCACTCTGCTCTCGCTCGCTCTCTTCTTCTTCGTCTGTTTCTTGTGACTTTTTTTTCTTCTTATTATTCTTTTTTTTTTTATTACTCCCTCAAAGGAAAGCAAAGAGACAAAAGGGCTTCATCCAGATATGACTTGCCTGCATGTTTCTTGATAAGCTTCAGGCACTGACACTAGCCTATTACTTTCATTCCTAGGAAGTGCTGTAATTAGCAAAACACATCAAGCAAAAGAGTTCGCTCCACTGAGGAATTCTTCTTCGCAAAGTTTTTTTTTTTCCTTTTTTTTTTTTTTTTTTTTCCTCTCGCCCTGAAGGTTTCTCCCAGCTCCGCCAGCCTGTTAGCCCACCCCTCCACCACTCTCGAAATTAAATTTGTTTAGTTTCTGTGGAACATCAACACAGCAACTAAAAAAATTAACAATATGTTAGCTAATTATGCTAATGTTCAATTGCTCAAGCCGTGGTGATGTGTTTACTGTGGGAAAGGAGGCGTTGCGGTCTGCTTCAACTTTTGTCATATGCTGGCCATAGGCCAAGGATCTTTGCGCCCTCTTTCTCTCTCTCTTTTTCTCTCCATCTCTCTCACTCTCTCTCTCGCTCGCTCGCTCTCTGTTCACCTGAAGGCAAGAAGGCAACTGCCTCATCCATCCCGCCAAAGCCATTACCGAACATGAGGAAGAAGATAAATATTGTTGCAGATGCTCAAGTTTTTTAGCAAATGAGCTGCTTTCCAGTCAGCTCTCTCCAGCCATGCTGGGGTGTTCCAGGCTGAGAGATGGCTTCCGCTAATGCAAAGTGTTTGAGAGTCGTTACCACCTACAGTCAATTTGGTGGTTTATTAGTATACAGGCGTGTTCCTTAATTAGCTAAAGTGCAGAGAATGAAATATGAATTGGAGTTTTAGAATTAGCAAGTGCTCCAGTCTAGATTAATGTAAGACCAGGGGAGAGTGGTTCGTGTTTTTGTACATTTCTTGATAAACCATGGAATTTATTTTTGTTGGAAACTTCAGTTTGGTTAAAGAGAGTGACGTGAGCCTCTTGATCTAGTGCTAATTTATTGAGACCATGCATGATGTAGTTTTACTGTTGTGTGCAAAATTAAAATATGATCAAGCTGCTTGGCCTGTTGACTTTGGTAAATGAAAGAAAGAAAAAAAGAAACGCACATTCTCTACAGGGAACAAACTGGTTTTTATCTGCAAATTGAAGAGCACACTTTCAATTTGTTTGCTGAGTTACAGAAAAAAATACAGAAAAAATATCTAATTAAAACATTAACTTTCACTCCATACAACGACCAATATGTTCTGTTTACAAGCTGAAAAGTTCATTTTTATTAATTTAAATATGATGGAGAGTTACTGTTATCCACATTCTGTCATAATCTTTGTATAATGTTTGTTCCCATGTTTGTTGTCTTTTTTATATCAGACTGCAGAACTGAAAGCTCTCATTGCAGACTGTAAACATAACTCATAAAGTAACTATGCAATTTGTCAATGTAATTATATAATTACTTTTAACCACTATAGCAAAATAAATAAATGAACAATGACACAATTATAAGGGTTAAAACTCATTTCTTCTCTCTTCACCATTGCCTCCTTTTCCTTCCTCCTGTTTTTTCATTAGTGAGTTTAATCACAGCGGACTGCATGTGAATGTGTATGCATATATGTATATCTATTTATAGAGGACTAGATATAGAAGTTGGACCCATTTGTTTTGACCTCTTCCATCAATTCGGTTGACCATTTTGGCCTTAATGAAATGTGGTGAATCTTTTTGTAAACCATCAATAAACAATTGGTTCCAAAAATAACTCATTTATGTCATGGAGTTACTTGAAAACAAAATACTGTAGCACTGAGTAGATCGTATTTCATTTCATGATGTCTTAGTCAAGCATTTGACTGGCCCGTTTGACCTTTGGCCTTCTGACATCCTATGATGCCTTTGGCATCTTTTGACCGCACACTATGATGTCCTGGAGGGTGTGGTAAAAAGATACCAACACAAGGCCTGCAGTAGGAACTCAGACAGTCTGCCGCCACAGAAGGCCTAATTCCATGCGACCCATGCTTCCTTATGGTATTTGCATCATATTACACATCAAAACACACACACTACTGTGCAAAAGTCTTGAGCTACCCCCTTTTCTTTATATTTTGCTTCTAAAGATCCAGACTATCTTGAATTTTTAATGTAGTCTTGAGGAACAGTTCTCCAGGCTTCCTGAAGGACTTTCAGTCCAGTCCCTGAACCTGACCAGTTTCAGAGGAATGTTTTTGTTTGTTAAGACATACAGTGACCTACGTATGAATCATTCAAGCAGAACAAAGACCATCTAACTGAAGTCCTGAACTAGTGAAGAAACAGGAGCAGATGATTCCAGATCAGGCAGTGATCAGTATACTGGTGGTGCTGAATGCTGAGTGGTTGGAACTCCATTATCTAGGCTCCTTTGCAGCCTGTCATGGTAAAACATTTGTTCCTATTTCTTTCATTTAATCTACTCAACATGCCAAAGATAAGACAGTTTGACAGGCAGAAAAAGAGTATTTTTGCACCATCAAAGGGATTCAAAGTAAAATATAAAGAAATGTGGGGTGGCTCAAGACTTTTGCACAGTACTGTAGCTAGGGGTGGGAATTGGCAATGCTTCAAGTAGTGAAAAAGAAAAAATAGTTACGGTTTAATCTTTATAGTGTTCAGGTGTAGCTAGTTCTGATCATATAGTCAGAATGTTGTAGCTGGGCCCAGTCAGAAGTAGGTCTGAGGTTCTTAGTTGTAAGAACCACTTACCTCATGCCAAGAGTTTCCCAGGTAGTTCCCGTCAGTGTGAGCCACTGTGATGAGGGTCTTGATGGTGTCGATGTTCTTCTGCTTCATTTCGGTGATGCCTGAGCTCGCCGTGAGCAGGGTGAAGCGAGCCAGAGCCTGTACATATGCGTCTCGCTCCAGCTGGAATCAACCAACAGAACCGTATTCAGCAAGTGTACAGAGCGCATACACAGATAAGTCAATGGAAAAGAGAGCAAAAATCACATTACATTGAAAAATCACTTGAACTATAAAGGTGCTCACTTCTAAAAAAAAAAGCTTAATAAAAAGTACAAGTTTTATCTATAAAACCAGATGACATCCTAATATCAAGCAACAGAATGCCTGTTTTCAGAAGCTTGTATCAGCAGCTCCACAGAACAAAGGAATGTGCAACATGATGATCCAGGTGAAATGTAAGATAAAATACAGAGTGTTGTAGCAAGACAGTGAAAAACGATGATTTTAACCAAACTGGGGTTTCAGTTGAGCTGCCCGGTTTGTTTATAGTGGGATGAAGACATAAAATTAAACTCAGAGGTAAAAACTCCAACAGGAGATTAAGTGAAAGAGCAGTGATGCTGCATGAAGTGATGAAAGGAGAACTCTGTTATACGAGCACTGCAGGGGACGCTGTAACAGTATTGGGAGAGGTGTTAGTTATCGAATGTGTTCCGGAGAGATGGGTGTGTTAATGCTGTTATGTGGTTTAAATGTGTCTCAGGTTCTGCATGTTTATGTGGCTCAGCCTCATCCACATATAATCCTGATACTCAGACCACATGGTATGACCAGGTGTAAACGGGATCTACCTGTACGTAACACTATTTTGTACATATTGAATAAGACCTAGCGTGTGTCATGGTGAAAACTTCATTGTAATAGTCAATCGTACATGTGACAAAAGCTGTTCGGCGTCCAGGGGTGACAGAATTGGACTGATACTAGTAATGCTACATAGGTAGGACCAAAGTGATAGACGTTATGTATAGAACAGAACTAATAAACAAGCTTTACTCTGAACACCAAAAAAGACATAATCTAGGGCCAACTGAGATTAAACAATTTAATTTGAAAAAGTCCATTTTATGTTGTTTAAGCAAGTTTCTAATGGAGAAATGTCATGACAAATGTAGTGGAAAAACCAGTTGTACTAGAGTGAGCACCTCCCAGTTATCAGCCCAAGAGGAAGCACATAAGTGCAAAAAAAGACTGGGCCTAAAACAGAACCCTGTGGTACACCATGCTAGGTTAGAGTGATCAAGAAAATGGATGCAGTCTGATACATTAGTTTAATACTGATAAAGCATTTACACCTTCCAGCTTGCGTGTTAGACCTTAAACGGTTCCACTTCACCTTTCTGACACCTTAAAGTGAACTGCTGACTAAAAAGTCATTACAACCATTTAGGTGTCAATTCATGGCAAGACATTTAATAGGATATGACAGAAGACCTTAAAAGTGTTGTTCCTTGACTCAAAGAGTGCCCTTTGGAAAAAAAAAATACCAGCATGATGTGTAAAAAAAAAAAAAAAAAAGAGCCAACAAATAGGTCATGCTTGGTAGGTGGGTTGCGTGAAAGCTTGTACCTGAATAGTGAAGATGCAGGCTATCCTGATGGCACAACGGATGCCCTCCAGGCAAAGAGAAGCCACCTCGGTGTCATCACAGTCCTGAAGGCCCACGCTGAAGGCTGCTAAGAACGGAGTCCAGGCCAGCTGTGGAGAAAAGGTATGTCGTCAAAACAAAAAAAAATGTGAACAGTAGTACACTTGCAGGTTAAGCAAGCTGGCATTAGTAGAGCTGTTAGTAAATTGAGGAACACAATATTGAGCATTAACCTCAAATTTTGCAGTGAATGCTACAGAACTTACAAATACAGAACACGGTGTGTATATACAGCCATGGAAAATTGCTTCTGGTAATTGCTTTTGTAATATATGGGAGTGTGTCTGTGTAAAAAGTGCATGTCACTATTGTTTTCTACACTATTGACCACACTTGATTCAAATTTCCAAACAAAAAATGTTTGGAGAAAATATAAAAATAATACATATAAATAATTTATTATAACAGAAAAAATGGAAAAGTGGACTCATTTTTTCCATGGTTGTGTGTATATATATATTTATATTTGAAGTAACTGTAAATGTGGCTCACATCAACAGTTTCTTGGAGTTTATGGTTTGTAAGTAGATGTCCATTAACAAATGTGTGTTTGTGTGTGTGTGTTGTACCTTAAACATTGGCCTGACGTGCTCTAGGTGTGTGGCGCTGGTGAAGGGGGCCTGAACGTGACTCACTGCCTCCATCAGAGCCTTGGCCGTCTTTGCCATCTGTTCCATCTCCACATTGTAGAGCAGCCGCCTCTGCTTCTCACTGGCCACACCTGATCCAGAAACAGCAGCTCAGAATAACTTATTCCAATTACTTATTCCACACCATCCAGGATAACTGACCACTAAACATTCAGGACATCCTTTATATCACTGGGGTTATGTATAATCAATTTACCATGGAACAACTTAATATTGCTTTACATTGACACATAATTTGCTACTTATAGGCAATAAACGGCAGGAAATTACACTATAAGATGGCCCTTAGAAATGATAAAGCTGGAACAAAAGAATTGAAATTTAAAAAAAAAAAGAGACTTATGAGGCTGTTCATAGCACTAAATGTTACAATTTGATGTTGATGACTTGCTATGGATTTCATCATTCCTTCAAGTGGGTAATGTGTTACTGATGTGTGTTAAATCATATTTGACACCGTCATTCCATTGTTGTGATAAGAGCAAAAATGTAATCATCGCACAGCATGCAAAACTCACTTTGTTTATTTGATTTGAGTGTTAATTCCTTCGTCTCCTTCATGGATATCTTCTTCCCTGCGATCTCATCATAGATGGCTGACAAATACTCCTCCGGCAAGTCTTTACTATCGTTGATCCCTCTGTTCATCTTGATGTATTGCTCTTTTGTCATTTTGTTCTTCACCTGTTGAAAGCAAAGAGAAAAGAAATGATGACCTATGTACTATGGTTCTTGAATTTTTATGTTTGCATTCTTTTCTTGGGAGTGTGTGTTGAAGAGCATTTTTTAAATACTTAAATGTGGTCAATAATTCACTGAGAAAAGACCACACAGGCACGCATGCACGCACACACGCATGCACACACACAAAGAGGCACTCTCACCTGTGGGCTATGGAGATCCGTAGTTAACATGATGATTGAATAAGCCAGAACGTACGCTGTGTCTGCACTTGCAAAAAGTGTTTGCCTACAGGGGAAAAAATATATAAAAATGTAAAACTGAAACCTGGATTCTCTGGTGTACTTTATACTGTGCATTTATTATGCTTTATTAAACTTCACTGAGTTCAAAAGAAGCCCCCCTCACCCTTGGTTGCACTCTAAATATCTAGCAGCAAATTTCTCCATCAGACGATCGATCTTCTGAGCTTCTCCTGGGAGCCGGAAGCCCTCCAGGAACATCCGCAGGGCCGAGACGAAGTCTTTACCCTGGAAATCCATTTGGTCCACGTAGGCATACATGACTTCTTTGTTGAAGCGGTCGTTGTCCCCCAGAAACTCTCCGGCTTGAATCTGTAAATGAAAATGTGGTTTTCACACTCTGATTGCACGACACCAGGTAAGAAAATATTGTAAAAAAGAAAATGCCGTTGAGAGGCATTTTAAACAGATTTTTTAACATTTGGCACTTTGCCAAATTTATGTTAATTTGAGTGTCACACGCACCAGATCACGTGACGTCAATCGGCACCGGAAGTGACGTCACGCGATAGGTATATAAACAGGAAGAACAGGTACCTCAGTACACAGACATTGAGATTCATTCTCAATACGTGTCGCCCTGGCTGGTTCCGGTTACGTGAGTACTCCGTGTTCCTTCTCCCTCTCTATTCTACCTATCTCTGTGTATGTGTTCAGAACGAGGATTCCTTTGATGGGAATTTGTACTCTGCTTCAGTGCGTTCTGATAGTAATAGCGTGGGTTACCAGCTCATTCGTCTGTCTCCGTGATTGGGCCCTTCCCTTACGCGACATTTGGGCGTCTACACTCTCCTGCATTCTTCTCTGTGACAACATGTGTCTAATTTAAGGTTGCTAGGATATATTACCCTACGGTCTATGTGAATTTTACCTGGTTAATTATAGGCACATCCCTACAATACACTTAATACCCATCATTTAAAATATAACACAATTGAATAGGTATTAATCCTGTAAAACCCATACATTCCTTAAACATCCATAAACATAAACAAAACATGAGAATTTCAGAATGAAATAAAATAAAGTAAAATGCACAATAAATTTAATTAATGGTGTACCCCTTAACTAACATTGCAGGCCTGACACTTTGTTGAAGAGAGGTAGCTGCTATCCTTAATGCGAGGTTCCACACTCACCATGAGGTGAGCACGTGTCCTAGAGTCCACACTCGGTTACTCACAATGCATTGCGATACCGGTCCTCTGGACGACAGTCCTTTGGTTACGCTCCGCAGCAGTAGAACCTCACAGCTTGCTGGACTAGCTAACTGTTCTATGAGATGGCAGTGCTGAGATGGCGTCGGCTCACTGTTAACATAAATTCAACTTATAGTGAAAAGGAAAGGAGCCAATATATAGAGATATATAACGGGGAAACACAAAGAAGAGATCCAAGTGAAAACTGCTGCCACTGTGTCATCGCTCCACATGCTGCATCTGAAAAACAAGAACCAGCCACACAAACACACAACAAAATACAAAGCAATGGCAACACTGTAACAGTACAGAGACAACATACACATCTACAGTCAATGCTGTAACAACACACAGAAACCTGTGATTCTGGGTAGTTTTGTGTAACATATGCTTATACCTGTGTGCATGTGTGTTTGCATGAGCGTATATGTGTGTGCCTGTGTGAGTGGATGTGTTTTTGTGTGTATATGTGTGTATGAGTGTGTGCATATGTGCCTCTGATTGTCATATGTATGCCTATGTGTATAGGTGGGTGTATGTGTGTATGTGAGTGAGTGTATATTTGTGTATGTGTGTATGTGCATATAAATGTGTGCCAGAGGCCTGGGTGAGTCATTTGGAGAAGAGAAGAGCAGAAAGAAGGGAAGAGCTGGAACCTGAGATGCCCCAAGAACAAGGACCAATTTCCACCACTGAGCCTTCACTGAACTCAAGCCACTCAACTTCTTTGTCCTCTGACTTCAAGACCACGCCTTAAACTTCAGAACAGCTGTCCAAGACTCATCTCTTCCAAGCTTCATCAACAACCAAGAACTCTGAACAACAACAACTCCTTCAAATTTCAAGCTTCAAAAACTCCAAAGAGAAGACCAAGCCTGAAACTCGACCTCAACCCTCCTGAGACTCTAAATCAGTGAAATAAGTATACAGTTCCCTATTCATTCTGATTAACTTTGTGCAAGATTGATCACGTGCGTACTAAACTGTTTCTAATTGGGTTGCCTTTGCTTCCGTACACTTGCTGTACAGGGAGCTTGAACTTTCAGTAATCTTACCAATATCATTCATTTCCTATCCCATCATTTTTCATGTTTATTCTGCTTTGTTTTTGTGTTTTATGTTTGTCTTGTGTAATAATAAATGTCTTAGCATGACCAAAGATTCCGTTTCTTGTCAGAAAGGTGAAGTCACATTGCAGCTGCGATAACGCACTTAAGCTCTCATTAAAATAATAATAATTCAAATTGATCCAACTAATTCCACTATTCAAGTAAACTCTTTTTGACCGTGCAATTAAGAGGAGCTTTAAAGGGTTAATTAATGTATTCCACCTGAATTAGCTTGTGGGACGAGGAGTTCATTCTGGTACTTAATAAAACCCTGCTTGATAGAAAACCCCTAATTAATAAATAATCAATTAATAAATGATTATTAACTAATCACTTAATGAATATAGTGATGAATCAGCATAAACCGATTCCTATCTATATTCTGGTAGAGAATAAATCAACTAAGCTAAATTTCCTTACATATTTTAATGAATATAGTGGTGAATCAGCCCTCGTCTGACTCCTACTTATATTCTGGTGGAGAATCAACAAATTGAGCTATATTTTCCTACATGTGTGTGTGTGTATATGTCAACGCTCGCGCATGCGTCAAAGCATAAACAACCTGATTCAAGGCATCTGAGCATGTCTGATCCCAGCGGTCACCAAACTGCTCTGATTCACTGAAATACTTCACAGAACTGTCTTTTTTAGTCTCTTACCATGCTGAGTTGGGGGATAACCTATGGTAAGTTCTGTGAGTGGACAAACAATGGCAGAATAATTGGCTATAAACATGTGGTAGTGTCCATAGAAACTGAGAAAAGAGCACAGAGACTTGAGGTCAACTGGCTGGGGCCAAGTAGTTACTGCATCCACTTTTTTTCTGGATCAGCTGTAATGTCATCTTTTGAGACAATATGTCCTACATATCTGACTTCTGTCCTACAGAACTGGCACTTATCCAACAACACTTTCAACCCTGCTTTCTCAAGCCTATCCAGCACTTTGAGCAGCCGCTCTTCATGCTGTTCCCATGAATTTCCGAATATGATCAAGTTGTCAATATAAACTAAGACTTGAAGAAGGTTCATGTTGCCTAAAGTTTTCTCCATGAGTCTTTGAAATGTTGCTGGGGATCCATGATTCCTTGCGGCATCCTTTTGGTAGAAAAAAGGATGCCGCAAGGAAATTGGTAGAAACCTAATGAACAGATGAAGGCCATTTTTTCTTTATCTTAATCGGCCATTTCAATCTGATAATACCCACTCCTTAAATCAAGGGGTGGTATACTGATCAGGTATGGTAGGTGTATTTAATGTTCTGTAGTCAATACACATCCTAATGTTTCCATATTGCTATTACAATGGGAGATGCATATGGGCTACACGACTGTTTAATAATTCCTGCTGTCAGTAACTCTCTGAGGTGGTCTCTCACATCAATGTCAGCAGGTGCAGTTCATCTTGAACATTCTCTGAAAGGCTTTGTGTCTGCCAGGCAGATTGTGCTTTACACTCGTGGCAAGACCTATATCCCACTCACGTATCGAAAATTCTTTTGGCTGCTCAGGAGGAGACAAGAAGTTTCTGCTTGTCTCCTCTTCCACTCTAGGTGAGTCACCAAATTTAAACAGTTCTGGAGGGATTGTAACTCCAGAGGATGCAGAAATCTGATTAGGAATGACTGGATCTGCTAGGTACACATGTCCAATGACTGTTCCCTCTGCAATTATCCCTTCTTTCCAAGTCTCATTCTGCACAGTCACTGAGAAGTTATTAAAATCCATCTCAACCTTCTTTACCACTACTGCACCAACATACCAGCAGGAAGTGTGGACCCAGGGGAAATTTCCACCAACAATACCTGTCCTATAAGGGGCTAAGTTCTACTTTACAGACAGCGCAACTGCTGAATCCAGGTGACAGGATTAGATTTCCAGGGCCTGGCCACTTCACACAACCGACTGCTTCCCCATAATCATTACTCCACTTATGTGAAGAACAGTTTTGTCTCTGCTGGCTTTCCTCAGTCTGTGTATTAATTCTTAGGCTTTTAAGAATATTTGGCCCTGTTGTACTTTCACATAAATGAGCTAATCACCTGAACAGACTGGAATTGGTGCCTAGAATTACTGGGTTTTGGTCTGGGCCAACACATCTACGGTCTCTGGCTTCCCTGTAACAACTCCAGGAAACCCAATGGTAACCACCACATAGCCTTTGTAGGGTAATTCGATTCACTCAAACCCCACACAGCTAGTCCAGCCACTGGGTGGATGGGAACATCAGAAATATACCTTCTAATATAATAGTGATCTGTGACCCACTGTCTAGTAAAGCTTTACAGTGAACTTTCACTTTCTGTGGCACAATAGATTGATGACCTATCAGTCCTTCAGGAATCTGTCCCATGCCAACCATCTGAATTGCACTCTTCTTCACTGAACAGTTGGCATCACCCACTGCAGCATCTGTGTGGGACTTTCTGAGAAGACAGTGCTGGGCAAGGTGATCCTACTATCAAGGTGTTGGCTCACTATCCTTGTTACTCATTTTATTGTGCAGTCTTTTCACCTGCTTCTTCAAAGCAGCAATATCTACATCCTGATGGCTGTCATTTGCTGGCAATTTGGGCTTAGGAGGTGACATCACTCTGTTAACTTGTCACTATCTACCATGGTTGATAGCTGCCCCTTCAGCTCCTTAAGTTTGGTTTTCAGCCCTTGATCCTCTGTCTGTCTATCTGACAACATGCTGACTGGAATACTGCACACTGAAGTGTTCAGCTTTGCTCATGAACTCTCATACTCTTCTTCAGCATGAATTTCCCCTAATAGTTGCAGAAAACTAGGGGGTTTGGCTAACCATTCTCGTAGTCTCAGATGTAACAGCATTAAATCTGAACAAGCTTCAGCACCTCTAAGAAGATGTTCTACTCTGATACAATCCTTCTAAGCTATTGAAATTCCTCCTTTCTGAACAACTTTGCACAAGGACTTTTCCAGTCTCCTCAGAAAATTTGAGAGCTTTTCACCAGCCTGCTGCTGCATAAGACAAATAGCAAAATTCATATCCTCTCCTGATTCAGCACTTCCAAAAGCACTCTCAAGAGCTTCCAAACACCTTTCAGGACAATATCTGGATTATCTTCCCTGACCGCTTTAACTATTTCCAAAGCAGGCCCTCTTAGACACTCGATAATACGTCGCCACTGCTCTTTGCTATGACAGTCACTCTCTTCTATCATAAGGTAAGCCTGCTCTATCCAATGCTCAAACGGTTCCTCACCCACTGGGGTAGGGGAGGTGCCTGAAAATGCAGGTGTCTATAGCCTCCACTCTCTGAATATGGCTATGACGTTTTCCCCAAAACCACCCATTGCAAGATTCAGGGTGTCACTGCAAAGCTGACAAAAGAGAATAGGGCCCCTTTTCCATGAAACACACCATCTGGATTTTGACCCCCATGTGTACATTTCCCTGACAAGTCACGCAAACATATACCTCTCCCTCTGCAAGTCATGCAACCATTTAAGTTTCAATTACGCAAGCATATTACCATTAGGACTAAGTAATTCTACCAAAAAGGATCAAACACTGAATAACTGAAAGACAATATATGATCAAAATTAAAGAATACAATGAATACATTGATGAAAATGTATTCCTTCTGACTGTAATAATTCTTGCAATTTTCTAGTGAAGTCATCTTGGCCAGATGAGTCTTCACCTGCAATGATTACTTGCCAAGGTAAAGCATCTTGGTGATGCAGTATTTTAGGGGGCACTAACTAACTTTTCACCTCTTCTTTGTATTCATACAAAAATCGGCTCAGTTTGTGTTTGAATATTTTACCTCTGACCCAAACTCGCCTAAGACATTTAACTTTCTCAATTCTCAATGTCACCTACCTAAGTCATCTGAAATTATTAATATTAAGGCATAGGTTTCATCAATTCCCTCACCATGACACCAGCTTTTAAGTCCCTCCTTGTATTGTATTAGCGGCTCCATTATCACTACCAGAATACGCCAAAAAAATGGGTATGCATGTGCCTACAATTATTAACCTACATTGTGACTACTAACACCCATAGGGGTGTTCCAGTTAACTAAGAATACTTAAACCAAGGACACCCTAGCAAACCAATCCCAGCGGTGCCTCTATTTTATGTAGCGCCCCTAACGAACCTATTATGGCGCTCCTGAGTTTTTATTATTTCCCTATTAAATATGCCTAATTTAAGGTTGCTAGGATGTATTACCCTACGGTCTATTTGAATTTTACCTGGTTCATTATAGGCACATCCCTCACAGTACACTCAACACTCACCATTTAATATATAACACAATTTAATAGGAATTAATCCTGTAAAACCCATAAATTCCTGAAACATCCATAAATATACACACAGAAAACATAAGAATTTGTGAATGAAATAAAATAAAATGCACAAATTAAATTAATGGGGTAGCCTTTAACTAACGTTGCAGGCCTGATACTTTGTTGAAGAGAAGTAGCTGATATCCTTAACGTGAGGTTCCACACTCACCACACAGTGAGCAAGTGTCCTAGAGTCTGCACTCAGATACTCTTAATGTGTTGCGATACCAAGTCACCACACGCATTCAAGTCCACCATTGGCCTTCTCTCGGTCCTCCGGACAACAGTCCCTTGGTTAGACTCCACAGCAGTAGAACCTCATAGCTAGGTGTGTTCGATACAGACAAAAATGGATATCATGATTTTTTTTGCCGATAACGATATTTTTTTTCCGATAATGATAATTTGACGATATTTAGAAAAATTCCAAAAACTTGTCTTACTTTCTGTACTGAATACAATATTTACTGTACTTTACTAATGGTACATTAGGAACACCACACAAACATCACCAGTAATGTTTGGTGAAAAAAACAGGTCTTTGTTGAATTTATTAAAACTGGCATAAAAACAATAACTGTGTGAACACTGAAATCAGGCAGTGCAACTAAGTAGTTCTTTCTCACCACAACTGAATTCGGACATTCAACAGTCCTGCTTTTATGTTAATTATTTGGTATTAAAAAGCAACAATTAAGCAACATTTGACAAACACAATTTACTCTCTTACATAGGGAAGACCAAACATCAGTCATTTCGATTCTAATTCTGCACAAGAAAAAAACAAACAATTTCAGCATTTGTAAATAAATTATTCAGTTTCAGTCTAATATTGCACAAAGATATAAAATAAACTTGGTCTTTAGATTTTAAAATACAATTCTGTCCAATTTTGCATGAAGATACTGGAAAAATCTACATGTGCACTTCATGTTTTTGTCTGGCAAGTAGGATGTTTGCAAACAGTAGTGTCAGTGAAATGTATGGCTTGGATGTTCTGCTCTACTATAAATCCATTGTTGTCATACAATGCGACATGTTCTTCAGTTTCTCTGCCAGAGTTTGGTGACTGTCATCATACAGTTCAGGCAGACCTTTCGGCCAGGCAGTGTGTTAATTGGGTGTAACAAAGCTTTTCATACTCTCCGTACTGAGTTTGGCGGTTCGTTGTGGCAGCATTTTTCACCTAAGCCGCTTTCCCTCATAGCTGGCTAATTGGGCTGGTTTGAGCCACATCCACCCTCCTGAAGCCAAACCATCTCCACACGAATGATAATGCCCCACATCTGGCTACCAGCTAGATGGTTAGTGAGTTAGCCTAACATTCCGCTACTGAACGGAGCGCACTGCCCCCTGCAGGCGCATGCGCACTAGTACGACTCTCAAAGCCATGGCGTCATCAAAGCGTGTCCTGCTATTTTACACTGGTTACTGCAGAAATACTTAAAAATGCCAGCTGCCTCATCATTAAAAGAACAATTTTGATATTCTCATAGCTCGCTACTCATAGCTCACTGTGTTAGCAAGCTAACATGCTCATACCCTTACTGATGGTGTTCAGGAACTATGGAACCCAGTGGTGGGCATAAGTCAGTTCACTGTTCATTTACTGCGCCTCTACGTCACTAGGTTTAAAGTATTTACAACAAACACATGGACTATGTATGTATTTATTTATGTCTCTGACACACCCTGGCCACACTCTTCCCTCCGGTGATCCTTCCTCCACCAATCACAGCACCTCACAGTTTGGTACCCCATCCAATGATAGACAGAAAAGAAAATACACGTAAATACAAAACTTCAGTAACACACAAATGACATATTTCAAATAACACAAATTATATTTACAAAAAAATACATTTTAAACAAACATCCCAACCAATATAGGCACAAACTTGGAACTCATTTATTAACTGGGCTACAGGTAATTCAGTGTGCTTTACAGAAACAGAATACAAAATAAAATGGAAACAGAAAAAACAAGAAATAAAAGAATACATAGAAAATCAATAAAGGAAAATTAAAAAATGCAGTGGAAATGTTTATTTAAAAGAAGGCAGAGGAGAAGAATACAATTTTTAGCAGCTTTTTAAGGGTACAGTGTCACGTGCACCAGGTTATGTGCCGTCGATCGGGTACGTCACGCCAGGTATAAAGGTAGGAAGAGCAGGTAACACAGTATACAGACATTGAGCTCTAATGCCCAATTACGTGCCCCTTAGCTCCTCATCCTCTCGGTACCGTGAGTACTCTCTCTCCCTCTCCTCTAAACCTCTTTGTACCTCCCTGTGTACACATATAGAACGAGGATTCCTTTGGTGGGAATCCTTACTCTGTAACAGGAGCATTCTTATAGTAACTGTGTGGGCAACCCGCTCTCTCGTGTGCTTCCGCGAGTGGGCTCTTCCCTCACGCCACAACTGGGCAGTCTGCCAGTCATTCGGGTCTTCGCCGTGACACTTAATCATAATTCATATTGTGTTTCAGGAAAAAGCTCTGCCTAAATTATGCTTTTGCTTCTATATACACTTCTATTACTCATTAACACTGGATACAAATGTTTTTGTGTAAATTATTCAAACTAATCACTATACATACTCTCTCTCTCTCTCTCTCTCTCTTCCCCTCTCTTTTTTCTCTCTCTCTCATAGTACTCTCTAGTACTCTCTTTCCCTTTCTCTCCTTTTCCTTTTCTCTCTTGCCCCCCCCCCCTCTCTCCTCTCTCTAGTACCCCCCCTACTGCCTCCCCCTAGTGTACCAGATGGCATCTTGTGTTTCAGTCAGGCAGATGGGGGGGACAGCCATGCAGAGTGGTGACTCACATGGTCCTTCTGGGGACATTCACACTGGTCAGCTAAATGGCTCCTAATGTGCGTCCAGATTACAATAATCTTGTTAAGGCAGGGAGGAATACCACCACATTCTATACACATGCACACCACACACAGAGACACACACAGCTCATTCATTAAACACTGAAGTTTATTCATACATGTTTTTACCTGGTTATACATAACAGCCACACCCTTGTTAATGATGGATCACTGCAAAGGACAGGCAGCATTAAATGTGTAGTAATCTGATGTTGATACAGATCCTACACTGATCTGAGAAGAGATTTGCTGCTCCTTCTACACCAGTTAAGCCTCAGCATGAAGCAGCTCCAACCAGGAGCCAGTTTTCCTTTGTTCTTGTGTCAGTTGGAAAAGTGACAGAGCCCTCCGGTCTCCTGGTGTTTTCAGACTGCTAAGCAGCTGAGGTAGTGAGACTCACACCCCCATACACACACCCACGCACACCCACGCATTCACTCTTTCATGTTGTTTACAACTAGTACTACAAAGAAAGTTAATTCTACACATGCTGTAAAATATATGAAGAGACTGGAACATTTAACACATTGTTCAGTTAAGTCATTTTCAGATTTAATCCAGTTGTGTACCTGTGACAACCCACCCTGACACGGGGTTGACTGGTACAGCTTTAAAATACTGGAACTTTTTAAAGCGTTATCCATTGATATCCATGAGTTATCCATTTTAATGAAAAACACCTAGTAACTATATTGATATAATAATTGGGATTCCAGCTCCACATTTCACTATAGTCCTCCATGAAAACTACTAGCTTCAAAAAATATTGTTTAAAATAATGCATTTGGGGATAAATGAATATAGAGTCATCCATGGGAATGTCTTGGAAACAACTTTGAAACTTTGAAAAAAAGAAGCTTTTAAATGAATATGACTTCAGATTTTGCAAAACATAGTCAGGTGTGTCCACACGTTTTCCATATGTACATGTGCCAACCAACCCCACCACTGCAATTCACATTCTTTGGTGATGTGATACGAAGATATAGTTATTGCTCCCTTCTGATAATTAAAATGAGTGTATCTCATCAGTATTTCAATGAGTGTATAATATCAATATCAATCTATTAAATATTTCTACAATATATTCATTCAGGAAGTATTCTTTTTGTTGTGGTTGTGGTTTTTGCACAGAATCAGATGGTCCCCATGTTAGCAGACTGTGACCTTCAGAGATGTTGACAAAATTGATGAGTGTAGGCCAAGAGGACCTTGATAATGACCTAGAAATGAACGCTGAGCCAACCTGCCCCAGTCCTATATTCAAGCAGCCTCAGAAAACACCGCATTTTTATCTTTTACAAACAGTCAAATCTCACCAAATGTGTTCGAGAGCCAAAGCCGCAGTTCCAGAACTGGGCCAGTTCAGATTATATGCTTCACAGTATTGTTCTTGCTGTTATAGTGTTGAGGAGGGGAAGGAGGACTAATCTTTTGCAGGACTGAATAATCTTTGACCATTAAACTGAACTGCAATTGCATATGACTCATGTAACAGCACTGAACTTCTTCATTCTTACACCACCTCATTCACTAAGAGCTTCTGGTAAAGGTTTGCTTTCCATTTCTTACACATTCCTTCCTACTTTGGGAGTAAGAGGGTCAGCCTAGCAATACCCTAGCAACCAGAGACAAGCTAGCAAGTGATTTCCAACACCCTAGCAACCATTTATGATCCCACAGTAACCACCTAGTACCATCGCAGTAACCACTTGGGACACCATGGCAAACTAGCAACCAGAGACAATACTGAAATCACATAACACCCTAGCAACCACCCAACGACACCCTCCAACATTATTATTATTATTATTATTATTGTTATTGTTGTTATTATTATCATTATTATTATTATACAGTGTAAAAATGTTGATTGTTGTCATGATTGGTGACTGGCACATCAAAGTGGAGACGCACTTGCAGGAGTAAATCACAGACATTTATTGAACGTTCACAGGAGAACAGGAGTAAGAAGGTCATACGTTACACTGGCACGTCCTCACTGGTTCAAAACACAGTTCACAATCAAAAACATTGTGTTGCCACTGGCTCCAACTTTCAGTGCATGGCCAGATGAGTGTTACCTCCAGTGTGCGTGTGAATTAAGGCAGTATCTGACAGTTGTGAATGTAAAACACATTGTTTATCACCGAAGATCATGCACAGATACAATGTTCCACAATTCCACTGTTCCACACACACACACACACACACACACACACACACACACACACACACACACACACACAAAATGGAACAATATTCCAAAGCAGAGGAACAGCACAACTATTGTACACTGCTAACAAAAACACGGAAGTCTCTCTGTCCTTCTGTCTACGTCTTTCTCTGCCGTACAAACACACACATACACACAAGTTTACTGGAGCTAATCCGTCATCCACACTGGTTCATGTAGTTCTTTGTGTCACTGACTGAGTGTCCATTTAAGAATTCTTCCATTGTGTGTGTGTGTGTGTCCGTGCATTTATGCCTGTGTGTGTGTACATGCTGGTTTACTGTATACTCACACACACATCACTGCTACATTGGTTTCCAGTATAATCACCTCTCAGGCAGACTCACTGTAATGGTCTTACAGAAATCCTTACAGCTAAATGGGATTTTTTGGTGTCCTTGGCTTTTCAGTAGGTAGGTAGTGTATATATATATATGACCAATACATATATATAGTGTATATATCTAGTTTGATTGATGACTCCCTCTCCAGCAGCTGCAGGCTGTGTGGCTATAGCCTCCCAGCCTGTGTTTGCTTGAAAATATGGAGAAACAATAGTGCAGTGAGTAAAAATTATTGTATACATAATTTTGCATACTTGAATAACCCATAGAAAGATTTATGGTGCAGAGCACCCAGCACAGTTCCTGCAGATCCACTAATTTGAACCTTACATTTTACAGTTCTGAACCAAACCACTTGGCTTTGACATTCAAAGCCCTTAATTAGTTCTACCATTGGACAGAAACACTGTACAAGTAAAAATGTTTAAGAGTACAAACCCAGTCAAGATGTTTGGAGCTGTAATTAGATCATATTATGTTGAAGTTACATTTTTTAAAGCAGTATTGGACTGGACTGAACTCATAACACAAATGCACTGTACAAAAAGGGCAAAGCAGCCTGTACCTGCTGCAGAGGCTGAGGGCATTTGGAGTGAAAGGCCCACTCTTGAAGACCTTTTATGACTCTGCGGTGGCCATTTTTTGCGGTGTGGTCTACTGGGGCAGCAGCATCTCTGCTGGGGACAGAAAGAGACTGAACAGGCTGATCCGGATGTCCTCTGGACCCAGTGGAGGTGGTGAGTGACAGGAGAATGGTGGCTAAGCTGTCGTCTCTGTTGGACAACATCTCCCACCCCCTGGAGGAGACTCTGACAGCACTGAGCAGCTCCTTCAGTGGCAGGCTGCTGCACCTACGATGTGGGACGGAGAGATTCCGCAAGTCTTTCCTTCCAACCACTGTCAGACTCCACAACAAAGACCTTGCAGATGATCACACATGCACAAACATACACACCACATCCAGTACACCATGACAGTTTTCTCTTATGTGCAATTCTACTTGGGTGCAATTTTCTGATGCAACATGTGCAATTTACTACAGGGCAAAATGTGCAATTTAAATGTGCAATTCTTCGCGTGAATTACTACTGTTTTTTTTTTAAATGTCTGTCAGTTCATTGTGTGTGTGTGTGTGTGTGTGTATGTATATCCACAGTTTTCTAATATTTATTTATATATCCACTCTGTACATATATATATATATACCATATGCTCACTGTGTACATACATGCATACTTATCTAAGTTTACATATAGTTTACATATATGTATACATTTTTTACAATACACATGCACATATTTTTATTTTATCTTATTTTTATATTCCTAGATTATATAGTGCACATTTGTATTTTTATTCTACTTCATTCTATTCTATTGTTTTTCATTTTTGCTGATCTTTGTTTCTGTCCACTTTCTGCCATGACAATGTAAATGACTAATAAAGGTTTATTTTATCTTATCTTATCTTGCTGACTCTGTATCATTTATATTGATATTTATAGTTATTTTTCTGATTAAAAAAGATATGGAAATTAGTTATGGAAATTAACAAATATCACCCTTACCCTGGGAAAGTAGATGTAGTGCACTTCTGAAATTCATTGAAGGTGTAGTGCACTTCTGAAATTCAATCCTCTGTTTCTGTGGTGGGTAGTGGCCTTCTAATGAACACATATGATCATGCAGTTAGTAGGGACAAATCCTCAACACTTATTCTGAGACACTGGGTATATTTAAACCTGTCACCTTCCATTTTAGTACTCTAGAGTTAATCTGTAGTAGCTCGAGACCCACTGTAAGAGTAACATGCTGTTATCTAGGGGGTTTTAACATTGCAGTGAAACGACACAGAGGGGCAGATGGAAGATGCATATGTGCGGTAGGAACTGTGAACTTGTAATGCATGCCAGGGCACATTAAAGGAACAGAAAGAAGCCAATTTATACAAATCTCTCCTTACACCAAACGTGGTCAGTAAGGACATGACATTTGCTTCATAAGTAGAAAAAGTAATAGAAGAAATATCATTAGCCTTTGTGAAACTAAAGAAGCAATCTTGGTGTTGTTAATCACTCAAGCCCTTGTGTAGGCCTAATTATTTCTTGGAACTACATTTTTACTTCATTTTTAATCGTAAATTTCTAAACTCTGCAAGTTATTTCATTCGCAGAAACCAATGTGATACACTGTTAAAAGGCAGAATAGAATATTATCCAATCAGATAATTAAGTAGATACATATAATGAGTGGGAGTCAAGGCAGACAGGATGTAAGTGTGTGGTCCTCGAATGTTAACTACAAAAAACAAGTAACAAAAACAAACATTAGTGATTAAGGATCAAGACCTAAACACAAGAGGCTATTAACAAAAAGAACAAAAACAAAACGTAAAACGGCACAACAAGTGATAACAGAAATCGCCAATTGACAGGCAATTTTAGTAACATTTTTTACAAAGAATAAAATTCTGATAACGTGGATTCAGTACAATCAGATCATTGTTATGCATAAATATACTTGAATATATGATATAAGGAATACACAAAACACAGACTGAGACACACGTGGTATTAAAACACTGCCTAGACAACGGGAAACACCTGGACAGGTGAGGAGGCACAGGTGAACAGAACAAGGGGCGGGGTTAAGAGCAAAACACATATTGACATGGAGTAGACATGTGGAGAATGTAAACAACATAGCCATAAAAACAAGAGAAAAAGACAAAACATTACGAAAAGATAAGAAATTGGAAAATATAGGGATAATGTTACATAAAATCCAAGTACTTTTACTGGTTAGTACTTTTTTAGGATCTTTGGGACTATAGTTTGATGTGTCAACTAGGAAGGGGTGGAGGTGGATGGTTAGAACTGTCAACGGGAAGGGTTCCATGAAAGCTGTGGGGTCAGTGATGAACAGATTGACTGATGATTACATCAAGGTCTTTTGGTTATTGTTTTTTAAAAAATTATTATTATTGTTGTTGTTGTTGTTGCTATTACTATTATTATTGAGATCAGGGGCAATTCATTAATGGGCCTAATGATGCCCCTCAGTTGGACAAAAGGACTAACATGGAATGACAAACTGAAGTTCTGATAACTTTCCTGCTCAAACCCACCTCCCTACTTGCTCAAGCAGTTAATCAGCGAGTTTACTTGGCATGTTAAGAAAATGACCAAACCTGAATACTTCACCTGAATACGTCTACCAGCTTTCACTGGCCAGAGGAAAGAGGGTTTTGAATCCTGACTTCCTCAAACTCTTTAGAAGATTTTCCAGTCCCTGCCGATTTCTGCATGCCCCTGGGTCTGGGCCTGAATTTCTGGAAGGCTGCTTTGAGACAACACTTGTTGTAAAAAGCACCATACAAATAAAACTGAACTGAATTAATGCTTGTGATAAAGGTCCAGTGTTGCAGATAAGCCATCTCCAAGGCAAACCCATTGTGATAATGTTGATTCAGTACAATCAGATCATTATGTATTAATATACTTATGCTATACCCACACACACACAGACTC
>JBBJLS010000001.1:58615-70057 GCA_037577275.1 Bryconaethiops microstoma
TGTGTGTGTGTGTGTGTGTGTGTGTGTGTGTGTGTTTGTGTGTGCGTGCGCGTGTGTGTGTGTGTGTGTGTGTAAGAGTGTGTGTCTGTGTGTGTGTGCGTGCTTGCATGTATGTGTGTGTAATACTACATCTTCTGACCTTCTGGGGCCCAGTGAAAGCCCCTTCAAGGGTGTAATAGGAATGTCCTTTGTAATGTAATACCATTGACCTTGATATCACACACACACACACACACACACACACACACACACACACACACACACACAAATATTCATTCATGTTTTTAAAGCTCAGTAAATTGCTTGTTGGTACAGACCCTCTCCTGTGATTTAATCGCAAATCCAGGGTTGGTATTCTCTGCCTCTCGAATTTGTTTCTGTTTGCATCACTAACACTCAGTGTGAAGCAGGACAGTGCAGGCAGAGCTGTGTGGCTGCAGGATAAGGACAGTAATGGAAATCCACATGCTGTGTGATTTAGTGCTGCTGTGTGGCTCGGAGCTGGGAGCTGGGAGCACTGCGTTTTAATTGAATTGAATCTAATGGACGTTTTATGGTCTTGACCTTGAATCGGACGTGCTATTTAGAGTCCACCCCATCCCCCCCACCCACCCGGTGGCACCTGCAGCTCTGAGGCCCAACGTCATTCTCACAAGGGCTCAACCGATAAAACAATATCGATACTGATACCTTTAATATAATATTACATCATTTTAACACATCAGTTCTCAAGGTTTGTAAGTACATAGATTTTCATGTTGTAAGTACATAGATTGCAATTTTACTTTACTCCTATTGTCAGTATTTATTTTACTGATTATATTTTATTGTACTACTTTTTATGGTCCTTATTATCGGGTTTTATTGTATTACTTTTCACTGTTATTTTCGTAAGGTTATGATAGGCACCTGCAAAATAATAATAATAATAATAGTAATAATAATAACAACAACAATCATAATCATTAGAATTATAATAATAATTTGACCATTATTATTGTTTCAATATCAATAATCCTTGTATCAATTACACTTGCAGATAAAATTCAAGCGACTCCAGTAGTTTTATCACCCTGCTGAGTAGTTTCAGAGTCAGATTCACTTATCTGGATATATTAGGAACACACTAGGAGTTGGTAGAAACCGTTCGCATGCTGTGAAAAGTCGGAGAGGACAGAAGTGTTGATTTGATTCTGAGCTTTAAATTGATGTAAAACATTGCTTTTGTTTTTGCAAGACTAAAATTTGGCTTTACATTGTTGTTCAGCACTGAAAACCGTGTTGCTTTGAACTCAACTGATTCAGTTGTGTACATCGGTTCCACAAGAATGAAATATGTAACATACATAGACAGCATGACATATGTTTACACAACTCCTGCCAAATGTAAGTTGTATATTTCATTAATGTGGAACTTTTGCACAATCTAGTGAATTCAAAGCAGCCCTTTTTCAAAAGCAACCCTTTTTACAGTAAACAACGACTATTCTAAAATATGCTGCACATTCATTTCTATGTGAATAAAATACATAGCTTGAACACAATTATTGCCATAAAACTGACCTCGCTTTTTGCACTAGGACACAGTCACGCTGGAATAGAAAAGGTTCTTCCCCAAACTGTGTCCACAAAGTTGGAAGCATGGCGTTGTCAAAAATGTCTTGGTCTGCTATAGCATTAAGATTGTCCTTCACTGGAAGTAAAGGGTCACTTGTGGAGAATTTGCATTGTTAGGGCAGAAAATGGACAGAACAAAGGTAAGAGCAGCAAAACAATAGATTAAAAGCTATACAACGTCAACAAGATCAAACAAAAAGTACAACTAATACAAAAAAATATAAATATAGACATTTGTATGTGTATACAAATATATATGTTCTGGTTCTGTTCTTCCCCGTCAGAACTGCATGCTGCTGTTTGGCGGACGGAAAAACACGGAGGTGCCGCTCGAGGGCTACCTGGTGGCTCCAATCCAGAGGATCTGCAAGTACCCCCTGCTGCTCAGGGTGAGTTAATATCGCTCCATTCCTGATTAAGGCCCATTGATCTCCTGATCACAGCGGTCATGCTCGTCATCGTCTTACCCCTAACTGAAAGATGTGGGTCGCTTTCATCATTAGCCAGTTTTCCATGTACCGTGGTTTGCACTGAAAGTACTTCTGCAAAGCAATTATCCCCTCGTTAACAGCTTTGCAGCCTGCTTATGCTGCTAAACAGTATTCTGTTAAATACTTTCCAGTAAGCCCTCAACACAATAAGCAGTACATATACAGTAGTATTGTGTTCTAGTGTATCTCTGACTGTTTAAAGTGAATTTCAGACACTGAACATGTCTTAACTGATCGATTATGTTTGGGGAAGGGGATTTTTCTGTTTTCGCTCTCTTTCCCGTCTGGCAATGAGAAAATGACTGAGAGAACGGTCCTGTCAGGCCATTCTATCTTTGAAAACAAACAGAATGGTCCCGCCTGGCTCATTTTTGAACCAGAAACTTCTCCAGAAATTGTTCCGCCTTATAGTAAACACCCACGAGCGCTAGTTCTCATAACAAGGCCATAATCTCTTGCTCTTTTCTCGCCTTTCTTCGTCTGAGATCCCACAGCTGGAACCGCCAAGGCCGTTCTCCCTGAATGCCAGTGATAGCCATCTGCACTCTCTCAGACGGCTCCCCAATGTAAAGCGCTGGAGCTCAGCTGACATGCCACCGCTCTGGTGTTTAGCCGAGGTTTAGAGATTAGGATCTTTTCCAGCAGACCATGCCTGAAGTAGCTGGGTTATTTAATGAGTAAATCAGAGAAAACTTTCTTTGTTTTTGTTTTTTTTTAAAGTGTAGAAGTGGCTTTCATAATTTCTCAGTGCATAAACAGATGTCTGAGACATTTAAGGCTGAGAAAATGAACACAAAGTGTTTGTGGGGCTGCATACTGAGTTCTGGCCACTTTATTGAAAACCCCTCCCTTGTAGCTCCACCTACCTGGTGTACAGTTAAAGACTGCTGTTTCATAAATGGTTCCATAAACTGTTCAGTGGTGGTCCTGTGGTGGTCCTTTTCCATTTGTGAGGATAAAATGCAGCAACAAATAACTGTACATCTTCAAAACCATAACTTTACATGTTTTTTTTGCACTCACTCTTTAGTCCTGTCCTTCCCACACATGTGTAGTCATGTGGTGTTCTGTTTTTGTTCTTTGTGGGTCTGTTTTTGTTCTTTGTTTTGCACCATGGTCCAGAGAAATGTTGTTTTAGATTCTTCTACAGCTCCATTCATAACTTTGAACACATGAAATATTCTCTTGCTAATTATATCATTCATGTGATGTATAGCTCCATAGTCCAATCTTCTCTGCAGTCTGACCTGTAACTCTTCTGTTGTTGTTTGTGTTAGACACCTTCTAAACTGTTGGTTTCTGACCGCCGAGCTTCTCCTGGGTCAATATTTTTTGGGTAGTGGACCACTCTTGACCTGGCAGTGACACTGATGTTCGTATAAACACAGCTGCACCAGCCCCAGACACACTGCCATCTCAGTGTCACTGCTGTTCCATGAATGGTCCAGCACCCAGTTTGATCAGTGGTGGTCTTATGGTGGTCCCTTTCCATTGATGAGGATGAGATGCTGTAACAGAAACCTGTACACCTACTGTACAAAAAGATAGCTGTACAACTTTTAATGCACTCTCTGTTAAGTCCTGTCCTTCCCGCACTTGTGTAGTGTTCTGCTTTTGTTCTTTGCAGGTCTGTTTTTGTTCTTTGTGTTGGACCACGGTGCAGAGGAATGTTATTTCTTTTCACTGTGTACTGCATATACACTAAGCCCTTAAATTTGCGGGGCTTACGTTTCAAGAGCAACCGCAAATTGTGAAAAACTGCGAATTTGTGATGTTGTAAAATAAATGTGTAAAAATGTCTATTTTTATTGTGTAAACCCTAACTATGCCCCCAAATATGCTCCCAAGGCTTTAAGAAGAACAAAACAAAAAATGCGAGAACACTCAGAAAAACACTTAAGATGCTCCACATGGGAAACTGCTCTGATACGGGAATTCCGGAGTGTATCTGCCAGAGATGCATCACAGGGCAGCAATTAATATACGGTTGCTTTCTGTATACTGTTATGTTATATGTTATATGGAAATGTAGCTGAATTTCGTTAATATTTCTGTTACATAATTTGTAAATTATATATTTCTTGATAACTTAGCACTAAAATGCATGAAAAATTATATATTGCCACGAAAAAATAAAAAATAAAAATAAAAATGTGGAGGATATCTGTGGTTTCCGCGAATTTGCAGGAGTTTCTGTGAACAATTATTAGTTCGGTTCTAAGAAAAAATCTGCGAATTACTGAAGCCACGAACTCTGCAGGGGAACACTGTATATGGTTAAAATGACAATTAACACCTACTTGACTTGACCTAACTTATATGGTTGGTGTTTCCAATAAAATGGCCAGAGAGTCTGGATGCAAAAAAAGGGGTTTCCAATAAACTGACAACTGAAAAAGAGTGTGTGTGTGTGTGTTCAGGAGCTGCTCAAGAGAACACCAAAGAAGCACAACGACTACCCCCTGGTGCAGGAGGCCCTGCAGGTGATGAAGGCAGTGTGTTCCAGCATCAACGAGGCCAAGAGACAGATGGAGAAACTGGAGGTGCTGGAGGAGTGGCAGTCCCACATTGAGGGATGGGAGGTGTGGACACTCTTTATCAAAACTTCCCTTGTGAAAATAGAGGTGCCAGAAAGGGTTCTTTGTGTGACAGCAGAGGAGAACCCTTTAGGAAACTTTCAGTCGAATCATTTCAGATGCACTATTCGAAATATAGGTTCTGTTATAGGAAAAGCCTTTAATTGATACAGAACCTTGTGTGGAGGCTCTTCAAACATCACATTTTCACATCTCATTCACAAAAATGGATCTCTGAAGAACAATCCACCAAAAAGTTATTTAGGGAACAACCATGGTTCTTCTGTGCCATTGCTATGGAGTGCCCATGACTTTTTTATTTTTAAGAGAACCTTTAGATGGTCAACTAGTTTTGACATATCATATAAAAGTCTGTAATTGTCATATTAATGTTTCTTTGTTCCATTTGCAACAATAACTTTAATTTAATACATCAACTATACATCACAAAATGGATGTTTTATTCAATATTTTCAAGTATTTTAGGATCAACGTGGTTATTGTGTGGTAATGAATACACTGTATTATTGATTTGCAGTTACCTTGATATTTCATCAGTTTTTTACCTCAATGTTCAATCACCCCTTTTAAAATCTGAGGCATTTGGGATTTTCACGTTATCCCAATACTCTATTAAGTAAAAAGGTGCCAAAAAGTTGCTCTTTGAGAAATGTTGTAGCAGAACCCATTTGCTCCCCTAAAGAGCCATGTTTGATTAAGAGGCTTGGAGATTTGCGTTCATGAAGAATGCATGTAGAATATGTATTATGTGAATATATGTGAAGAATATGTATAATATTCTTTTTCAATAAATGGAACCATTTCGAAAAAGGGTTCTTTGGAGATCAGCTTCGTAACTGAGATTTGTGCATGTGAAGAACCTTTTCTGAAGTTTAAAGAACTTCCACATAATGTGAAGCTTCTTTATTACTTTAAGGTTTTTCGAGCCTTTACAATTATGTGGAGGTTCTTTAAGCCTTAAACAGGTTCATGACTTTCATAAAACTCATTTGTAAAACAATTCTCAGAAGAGATACTTTTTGAAACGGCTCCATTGATTGAAAAGGTCATTCCTTGGAATTGCACAAAGAACCCTTTCTTTTCAAACATCTCAAACACTTTCTCATCTATTTTAGGATCTTCTACAGCTCCGTTCATCATTTTGGACACATGCAATCTTTCTTAATCTCTTGCTAATCAGATTATTCATTTGACGTGTAGCTCCATAGTCCGTGATCTTCTCTGCAATCTGGCCTGAACGAATACATTTTCTCTTCTGGTCCAAGAGCATGTGCAGAAAAGAAAATCTAAATGGGCTTTTAGCTTTTGCTCCTGGTTTGGCCGGACCTTCTCTTGTCATAAATTGTTCCATTTATAATCTTAGCAGTGGTGGTGGTGAATTGACTGCTTAATAGTCAGCTTTCTGTCATACGGTAGATTTGTGCTGTTAAAATGCCGTGCGTTTACCCAAGTTTCTCTCTGCCTGAATGAAGAAATTGTAGAAAATGAGCTCACACGAGAAAATGTGAGCCGCCAGCTTGCAGCAGGTACAGCGGACTGTGGCTCTTTATCAGGCCGCAATATTCAGTTTCACTCTTCTCTGTCCAGCTTAATAACGGGTGACTGGGCTTTGGATGAACAATGGCTGTGATTGTGATGGCCGGGTGCAGGCCGAGTGTGGACTGTCGGGAAGTTACGTAACGGCCCTCCAGCGCTGCGGACCGAGCCGCCTTGGACGCGCTGGGCAGTTTAGACCAGCTTGGGATGCCTGTGGTTGTTTATAGGGCTGTTTATTAACGAGCCAGTTAATCACTCATGTTTTGGAAGATTCCCTAAGAAATTTGTTGAAACTGCAGATATTTAGACTAGTTTTTTTTTTTCCATTATGCTGTTTTATTTTTTTTTAATTTCAAAAACGTCACTTACATTTACAGCATTTAGCAGACGCTTTTATCTAAAGCGACTTCCATTCCCTAACTACAGGGGGCAGTCTCCCTGGAGCAGCTTGGGGTTAAGGGTCTTGCTCAGAACCCAGAGGTGGTATATTAAAGGTAGGACCCGAACCCATGACCTCTTGATCCAGAGACAAGTATCCTACCCACTAGGCCTCCACCACCCCATTGGGAATACAGTTGTATTGCATCTTCCCACTGACCCCGCTTAAATATGACCCATTTTAATGGCTTTATCCCTCAGAACTCGTAAAATCCGGTTTCATCAAATTAAAAGTATCTGAAAATAGTCTAAAACTGGTGTCCGCATGTAATACCATTTTGAAAACCCCAGTAACTGGTATTACTATTATTACATGTTTTTATAAATTACAATAACTTTGGTTCTACATGATATAGGAACACCAAGCAAAGCTCAGCATGACATCTGACACTTGGAGCACCAACACAAACCGGAGGAACTTCCATATAAGGAACTGTTTGTGATTTACCATTTGCTACGCTGCCAGCATGAATCCGTGCTGGGTTAACCTTCTCGAGACCTGAGAATTATTGAAAACCTGTGATTGGCTCCCAAGTGACCCTTATCGGAGGTGATGTGTTTGATCCCTGGTTCTGCAGCCATCCATGGCCAGGAGTCCAAGAGAACACAGCTGGCTCTCCCTCCCCATCACTCAGCATGATGTTAGCCCGTTCTCCTGCAATGAGGTTAAATTAGCAGTCGTGACACTTCACATGACTCACTTGACACATGAGGAACCATGTGCTTGCCTTCATGCCCCCAGTGTTGGTGGTACCATGTGACTATGGGAGTCCTAGCTGGTGGGTGGAACTGGAGATGGAAATTGGGGAAAAATCACCTACAATCATGATCCTAAACAAGACAACCCATGCATGTTTCTGAACTAGAACTGTTCTGGAAAAGTGGTAAGCAAGACTGTCAGCTGTCTTAAAGGATGCCTAAACATCTGCACATCTCATATTTAATTTGTCCAGGGATGCCCAAACCTTTGCGTACAACTATAACTAAAAGAGAGTCCTTATATCTGAATGTTGTATGTATCTTGATCTTATTTTTGTTTGTTGATGTAACAGTATATTGTACAGCTCAACATGACTTGAGGCAGGTAATGGGATTTTTCCTTGCTTTGTTGCTTTAAGCAAAACAGCATGATCAGATCAGGGTTCTAGTCTTGCTGACCGCAGCTATTTGTAAATATGGCCCTAAAATAGATGCATTTTCTTTGTTCAAAGCCATCTGAGCAGCGGAGAACAAAAGGCCGTGTTATGTTAGCGCATGTTGAAACGATCTCAGCCACGTCCACATCAACTGTTGTAAAGCCACACCGCGGAATCCAAAGCAGCCTGTCACGTTTTTACAAGAGAAACAGACTGGAATGACTTATTGAGGACATGGTTTTAAAAGCGAGGTTGGCTACGTTTCATCTTCAGTTATAAAATTTCTGCGGAGGATGGTTTTCCCTCCAGCATATCTATGCCTCAGGAACAGGAACACACCCTTTCTTGTAGGCGTGAAATTATAAACATTCGGTTCGCGCAGGCCAAGTTTGCCACATGGAATTTCTCCATGGAGTGAAGGAACTTTTTTGTCATCAATTAGTCGTACATGGTGTTCTGAATGTGGTCCTTTTTTCCTGAAATAACTTTTATGAACTACAGAATGGGCCCTTGGAAGCAGAACCTGTGTCTGTTTTAGCCTTCTGGTGGTTCATGGTTCATTAATGGCAAATTGCCTGAACGTTACTTCAGATTGAATGAAAATGCATGTGTGAATGTACACAGAGGGTGGAGGATGAGTTTTTTTGTCTTTATGCTTTTAGTATTTACAAACTTTTCTGCAGCTAAAAAGTGTATTTTTTTCATGATTAATGTCTGGGTGAAGAGGGTGTGGGAGGGGGTTACGTGGGGCGTTAGAGTGAGAGAAAGAGAGAAAAAGAGAGAGAGAAAGGAAGAGAGAGAGAGAGAGAGAGAGAGAGATAGAGCACAGCAGGAAGGTCAGTAGATCTTGAATCAGGTCTGAAATTTTGTACACAAAAACAGCCCAAGAGCATTCCCTGAACAAGCCTGACTGCATCTGGCCCACAGCAGACTGACTTTAGACCTGCAAAATTCTGTTCAAATAGAATGGTACCCCTCATATTCAAATTAACCCCCTGTCCATACTCAACTTTACCCCCAAAAATACTGTCCATACTCAACTTTACCCCTAAAAATACTGTTAAAACTCAACTATTCCCCACAATACCAGCAATAACACTCAAAATGTTGTCCAAACTCAGCTGTATCACTCAACATGTCCTAGACTCAACATGTCCTATTACTCATATCTCTGTCCAGACTTGACTGTACTCCCTCAAAATGTTGTCCAAAATCAACTATACTAATCAAAATGCTGTCAAATCTCAACTGTACCACTTAAAATGCAATAAACCCCTCAAAATGTTATCCAGACTCCACAATACATCTTAAAATGTTGTCCAATCTCAGCTGTCTCACTCAAAATTCCGACCAAACTAAACTAAAAGCCTCAATATGATATCCAGACTCAACTCGAGCCCCTCACAATGTTGTCCAAACTCATCTATAACCCTCGGAATGTCCTTAACTGTATTACTCAAATTGTGTTCCAAACTAAACTGGAACCTCTCATAATTCTGTCAATACTCAACTATACCCCTCAAAATTATGTTCATACTCAGCGATACCCCTCAAAATTCTGTTCATACTGAACTTTACCCCTCAATATACTGTTAAAACTCAACTATATGCCTCACAATTCTGTTCATACTCAACTATACCCCTCAGAATACTGTTAAAACTCAACAGAAAATACCCTTCAGATTTTGCCTCACTCCTCATTTATGTGGTGGGTCACCTTTTGTTATTGTAAACCCACTTTTTTCTGCTTGACTTCTCCGTTGTTCATACTGAAGAGCCAGAGGAACCTTGCTGTTATTGGTTCCATGGTATTCCCAAACAGCATCACAACTGAAGATGTACTTGCGGAGTCACCCGCTTTAGCATGAGGCGTAAAATCCAGCATAATCTGTCCTGCTTGCTATGATTTGTATGAATTTGTGAGAAACCTTCTGTTCTGCCTTTTTATTTGACACAGTTTGAATTAGGCCAGCTTCAAAATTTCACGATAAATGGAACAGCAGAAAGCTTGATTCATTCGTCAAGCAGAGGCTTGTTTTTAAGCTACATTAACAGAGACTGAACTGGACATTTATTTTTCTTTTAATGTGCGGTTGTTGAGGTCTTTGAGATTTTCTGAGATGTTTCCCAAAGCTTCAGGGTCTTGTTTGGGGACTGTTAAAGAGACGATGGTGCAGTTTAACCTGCACTTGTTGTCGTTCCGCAGTTTTGCGAGGCGTTATGAATGCGATTCATGTGACAGTTGAAAGACTTAAAGCGATTTATTTGAAACAGATGCAGAGAGAGAGAGAACAAGAGAGAGAGAGAGAAAGAGAGAGAGTACTACTCTGGTATTTTCTACTCACCGAATGTGCTGCTTCATGGAACAGAAGATGAATAGACAGAGAAAGAGAGAGCGAGAGAGAGAGAGAGAGAGAGAGAGAGAGACAGAGAGAGAGACAGAGAGAGAGAGAGTGAGAGTGAGAGAGAGACAGAGGGAGAACGTGTGAGAGACAGTGAGAGAGAAAGAAATGTAAGAGAGAGAAAGAAAGAGAGGGGTAGGAAGAAGGAGACAGAGGGAGAGACAGAGAGAGGAAGCAGGAGAGAGAGAAATAGAAACAGAAAGAGAATGAGACAGACAGCAGCCGAAACAGAGAGAGAGAGAGGGAGGGGGAGAGAGAGAAAGATAAAGGGAGGGAGCAGGGAAGTGAGAATGAGAGAGAGACAGAAACAGAGCAGAAGAAAAAAGAGAGAAAGATAGAGAGAGGGGGAGAGTGGCAGGAGGGAAAGAGGGAGGGAGTGAGAAATAAAGAAAGGGAGAGACAGATTGAGAAAAATACAGCAAGAGGGAGGCAGGGAGAGAGCAGGAGAGAAAAATAATGAGGGAAAGAAAAAAACAGATGTAGCAAAAGAGAAAAGAGACAGAGAAAAAGAGAAAGATGGAGGAAGAGAGAGAAAGAGAGGGAGGGTGGGAAAAGAGAAATATTGAGAGAAAGAGAGAGAGAGAGAGGAAGGAAGGAGGCAAGAGAGAGAGAGAGAGAGAGAGAGAGAGAGAGAGAGAGAGAGAGAGACTCGTGTGTGTGTGTGTGTGTTAGTGTTTAGAGTAGTGATCTCCAGCCCTGGTCCTGGAGATCCACCTTCCTGAGAGTCGAGTTCCAACCACAATCTACAAAACCTGCTCTCGTTAATGAACTTCTTCAGAAATCCCTGATTGGTGGTTTAATAAAGGGGGCGGGGCGGCGGGTTAGATGCAGGTTGGAGCAAAACAGACCTGGAGTGTAGATCTCCAGGAAGAACGAGGTGTACGAGTGTTTCTCCCTGATGAATTAACATACTGGCACAGTTTAATGGCCTTTTCTTGTTCATTTTACGGAACTATTACAGTTAAAGGCTAAAGTTGCGGTTTTGATTGCTATCTTGCCATAGAAAAAGTCACGATTACACAGGTCAACATGTCAAAATCATCAGACATAAGTTTATGTGGGTTTTGTAGTGTTTTTCATGCTGATTTCAAATCTGTGTTTAATTTTTCACGCACGTACAGTTTTTGTGTTGAAACCTATTTGTATACTGCATGATAGTGGTATAATTAGCATATAATAATCATATACTAAGCGTTTTTGAAGAAACAGTGGTGTCTGACTGACA
>JBBJLS010000001.1:70157-83765 GCA_037577275.1 Bryconaethiops microstoma
GTGCTGCGGACTGGCGCTACGGGGAAAGGAGGCCAGTCCGCAGCACCCCAGAGGCACCAACACCGGTTTTCGCAATGGCTCTCCAAGCTGCAGGCGTCATAGTGCCGGCCTGGGAGGCTTTGGCCATCCTTGGGCTGACACTGGGGTCTGAGGCTGCTGTGGGACCAGTGTGAGTGGCTTGAGCCGTCTGGGTGCTGGCACTGGTGGCTGAGGCTGCTGCGTGGCCAGTGTGAGGCGCGTGAGACTTCTGGGCACTGGCACTGGTGGCTGAGGCTGCTGGGTGGCCAGTGTGAGGGGCTTGAGCCTTCTGGGTGCTGGCATTGGTGGCTGAGGCTGCTGGGTGGCCAGCGTGAGGGGCTTGAGCCTTCTGGCCGCTGGCACTGGTGGCTGAAGCTGCAGTGGCGCTAATATGGGCCTTAATGGCTCCACTAAGAGGCCTTGCAGCACCTCTAATGGGCCTAGCGGGACTGCTGAGGGGCCTGACCTACTAGGTGCAGCCACCGGCTGTATCCTGCCTAGAAATTAAGCTTTTTGGCTTGGGAGTGTAGCTGCGTAGCTTGGAAGCGGAGCCTCTTGACTCGGGAGCAAAGCTTTTTGGCTCGGGAGAGCTCCATGACTCGGGAGCAGAGCTTCGTAACCCCGGAGGGGAGCTTTGAGACTCGGGAGCGGAGCATCTTGACTCGGGAGCGAAGCTTTTTGGCTCGGTAGAGCTCTGTGACTCGGGAGCAGAGCTTCGTAACTCTGGAGCGGAGCTTCGAGACTCCGGAGCGGAGCTTCTTGGCTCAGAAGCCGAGCTTTCTAGCTTGGAAGCGGAGCTTCTTGGCTTAGGAGAGCTTCGTGACTCGGGAGCCAAGCTTCTTGATTCGGGAGTGAAGCCTTTTGGCTTGGGAGTGGAGCTTCGAAACTCAGGAGTGGAGCTTCGTAACTCGGGAGCGAAGCCCTTTGGCTCTGGAGAGCTCTGTGACTCGGGAGTTGAGCTTCTTGCTTTGGGAGCGGAGCCTTTTGGCTCGGGAGAGCTCCGTGACTCGGGAGCAGAGCTTCGTGATTCAGGAGCAAAGCTTCTTGGCTCGGTAGTGAAACTTTGTAACTCAGGAGGGCTCTGTGACTTGGGAGCGAAGCTTTTTTGGCTTGGGAGAGCTCTGTGACTCGGGAGCAGAGCTTCGTGATTCAGGAGCAAAGCTTCTTGGCTCGGGAGAGCTCCGTGACTCGGGGGCGAAGCTTCTTGCTTCGGGAGTGGAGCTTTGTAACTCGGGAGCGAAGATCTTTGGCTTGGGGGTGGTGGTGGCCTAGTGGTAGGATACTTGCCTCTGGATCAAGAGGTCATGGGTTCAAATCCTACCTCCAGCATCACCACTGGGTTCCTGAGCCTTAACCCCAAGTTGCTCCAGGGAGACTGTCCCCTGTAGTTAGAGAATGGAAGTCGCTTTGGATAAAAGCATCTGATAAATGTCTGAGCTGTTCCTGTGTGTCTTTTTCCTGTAGAATCAATTCCCGCATGTCCAAGCTGCCACCAGAGCCAGGGCCTCCCAGCATGGTCAGCGAGTCCTCCACAGGCTTCACATCAACCACTGTGGACACCACGTCAGGACTGAAGGTATTCACTCTTCACATTTGTACGGCATTAGTCGAAAATTATTGGAACATTTCTTAAAACACTTCTAGAAACCCGATCAAAACAAATTTGATCAAAAATAATGATCTACAGGTACCGTACGCCGGACTCCTCAGACAGGCGTTCTTCTATTACTGTATTTTATTAAACTCAGAATATATATCCACAGCTGACATGTAGCTTGAAACTTGCTGCTAAAAAAAAAAACCTGTTTTGTACTTTGGTGCTGCAATATAACGTTGTTGTATTTTTTTCTGCACTTTGTGTTTCTTTTTTGCTGACCTGGTCTATTTGCTTCAGAGTGTGCTATTTCAACCCTCTCTGTATCTGTGTATGTAGCTGGATTGGCAATAAACTCTCTCGAATCTTGAATCTGAAATTTACAAAGGCAAAGGGAGCCAATATAAAATCTTTAAGACAAAAAGACACAAATACTAATGATCTGTTACCAAAGCTACTGGTACTTTCCTAGTCACTTGTTTCATCTCTTATCTTTGAGCTCAAAAAGAGGAAGGAATTAATCATCAAATATTATCTGATGCTCTATGCGGCTGCAGTAGTCTTTGGACTAGACAGACTGCAGATACAGGCTCTCCACTGCCCTCTGCTGGAGTGAAGACTCCAGACATCTCATGATTCTTAAATATGAGAACCTTAGAGAGAAGCTAATTTGCATATCACATATTCTGATTCACTCTCTCTGACTTTCTGGAAAATCATTCGTGGTTTTGAACTTGAATTTGTTTGGGTTGGAACTGGACCATGATCCGAGTCAGGAGGTCTTTTCTCTTTTTAAAAGCTAGCTAATGAACAGTAACAGCAAAACGACAGTGCTTCAACATACTGTTGCTGTCATAAGAAGAATTTCCATATCTGAAACTATTACATAATAATAGAATCACACGTACACTAAAATTCTTAATTTTAGTGGCCATAAATTTTCGTCGTAGTATAATTTCTGATGTTTTTAGTATATATTAGTGTACAGTGAAGTGACAATATTTGCTACAAATAACCAAAACTGAACAGTAAAATGGTAGCTGTCATAACTGTCATAGCTTTAACATCTTTTTAAAACCATTAACAGACACTGACCATTAAATCGAAGTAATACATTTTTTAAAAAGTGCTTTAAAGACAGCTTCAACAAAAAAAACCCCATTTTTTTAACATTATCCATATATTCCAAACTCATGATGAGATTGTCTAACTATGGTTTAAAGACTGAATCTAGGCCGCCTGTTCAGTAGACAGTTGGATGTCCCTGAATATAACCTGTAATTGTTTTTGTTGTTTCAACCCAGTGTTTGGTTTCACAGTCATACACAGAACCTAGTAAAAAATGTTAATTCCAGCGAGGTTTGAATCTGTGTCTGACCTCTCCGTGTCTCACGGACCCCACTGGGTAATGACCTCACCTGTAATGACTTTGTGTTTTCATGTAGTTTTCGTGCAGTGCCTGTCCGAGTGGGCGTGTGTTTGCTGGCCTGCAGTCGTTTTTTGTGATGCATCCAGACGTTGCGATCTGAAGCGAGATTTTATTCGTGGCACACTGGTATGACGACAGTTACGAAGCTCATACCTTTGCTTGAGTTTTAAACCAGATGGACCAGTATACCACCCACTATTGTAGCAGAATATTACAAAGGTTTTTTATACATGTTACATGTCAGTTACAATAGGCTGATCTGAGACCTGCTTTGCTATAATTGAGCTTTATGCTGAGAGGGACCCGAACCTTGATTAAAGTAGAGGGCAGACTTTCCAGAACTTTCCTCTTCACATGACTACCACAGCTGCTCTGGCTGACAGTGCCATCAGCCGCCTCGATGGACTTTTATTCGTATATGTGGACGGTGAAGCACCTGGCGTTAAATCATATCGAAAACTGATAGAGTTTTAAGGCTAATGGGGAAACGTAAATCGGTTTCAACCATTTTTGCTCTCCGTCTTTGAAGTTGATGAATGGTCCGAGTGCAGCATGTAATAGGTTAGTGATTTTTCCAGCACGAGGAATCTGGATTAAATCTCCGTTGTCCAGGATGTGTGAGAGGGAGTGCTAATGCTGCATGAGCTACGCTGCAGGGGACTGCCGGCTTTACTGAATGTTTCCACCAATTAGATCAAATTAAAGCAGCACCTGCGTGGCTTTAGAGTGTAGCGGAAGGTTGCTGTTGCACTTGAGGACTTTCTTTATTAAAGGAGTAATTTGGTGCAATAGAAATAAATGTGTACTTTAAGACATACTGTTATCTCCAGTGATGCACAACAATAAGAACAGTAATAGTCTTGTCCTTTTTTATAGATAACAGTACAGGAGTCCTCAGGTTACCACAGTCTTGACGTGCGACATTTCAAGTTTACGACGTTCACTCCCACAAAAACGTTTAAAAATCGAGACGTGAGTGTTTCGGCTTACGCCGTTAGCGCTGTACTTACGGGCTACGTGGGCAAACTAGTTTGGTGGCGCGTCACGGAAGAGTACGCAGTGACCCAGCGTGTGCGTGAGGGAGTTTTCCTTTTCCTTTTTCTGTGGTATAGTTGTGTTTTTGTGTTCTAGATTACGATTTTACAACTGTGTTAGGATGGATAAGTGACTGAGGCCAGGGTTACGCTAACATTCGGTTTACGTCACTGTCGTAGAAGCGGAAATGACCCGCTGCATTTCACACAGTGTCAAAAAGCTCATAGGCAGTGAGTCAGTAATGAGTAGATCGGGATATCTTTTTTTTAAAAATGACTTTTTTTGTTAATTGTTAGTTAGCAGGAGAGTGATCAATGTTTTCATGAATCTAAACCACACAGGCGCACACTAAGCTCAGCCATGGCGCCTTAACACACATCTGAATCGTACCCCAAAAAAAGCAAGATTTGGACACCAAGCTTGTTCTAGTCGGATCCACTGTATTTGTGGTAAGGGGGAAATTGTGTAAAACTATTTCTTTTAGAGCACAATGTCTTTGACTACCGTATGCTGAGGCTCAGGGAGCTGCCAGACTGTGACCTCAGTGTGACGAGCCTTGGCCCTCATCCTGGGCCTGTGTGTGCCGTGCACCTGATACTCAGCCCATCTGGAATGGTATTTAGGATGTGACCTAGAGTCCAAGCCTGGTCCCCTGCCAGTCCACTAACAGTCCTGGAAACCTGTCTTCCGCCTCTGGCTCCCTCCACAGCCAGCCTTGGCAGTGACAGCAGGAACCCTGATGGCCACCTTTAATATTCCTCCTGGTGTGAATGTGCTGTTGACACATCATGGTATTTGTATTAGGTTTGACTGGCATGGGCGCCATTTTCAGTTGGGCTGTCTGTGAATGACAGCTTTGCATCAGCCGCCGTTTCACGGAATAGATTAGTGTTGGGTGTGGCGTGGTTTCATTATACAGCCATGCGCAATGAAAGAAGGGTATTTTGATTCAGGAATGCAGAGAATGTCGGCATGCGAGCAGCTGATATTACACGTGATTCCCGAACAGTGCTTTTTCAGACCCCTATAAATTACATACTACAGGTTGATGTGGCTTAAACCAGGTGCGTAGAATGGGCAGTCATCGCTCTAGAACTAACATTCTGTCTTGCTTCAAGTGGCTGACTGCTTGGCTTTTGAAATTGTATACTCGTGAGTAGGAATGTAGCCGTGCAACATATCATATGGAATCATTCAATATGAGCATCTCAGTCAATACACACAGTGTCAAACAGTGCATTCACCAGAGTGTAGAAAATAAAATACCCAGTTTTAGTTAATGAAGTGTAATAACCTTTAAACAAGCAAGCCCATAATGAAGGCAGACCGTTAATTTATTTGTTCTCTGAGCCACTTATCCAAACCAGGGTCACGGGGGGGAAAATAAAGTCAGTCTTAGTGCTGATTACACTGACTAACACACACACAGTCACACACACCGTCTCCAAATCACCTGACATACATGTCTTTGAACTGTAGGAGAAAACTACAGTGGAAATCCATGCTGGACCCTAACCGAACTAAGAATTACCTGGAATTGATACCAGTCAAACCTAAACATATGAACCTAATGCAGCGTTTTAGGCACTTTGTAGTTTTGTTGTATTGCAAAACGTATCAAAGCAAGAAACCACTATATCACGTTGAGTTGAACTCTGAAATTTGTGAATTGCTACATTCCTACTCGCTAGAATTGTACATACTAAAATTTGCAGAAAGACAATTTGTACACATTTGTAGAGTGTAATAAAAAATAAAAACATACAATTCATTCAGTTAATTGTTAGGTATGGATCCTCCTTCATGCTACATGCTGTTAATCAGTGGGATTAAATCTTTTGTGTTTTAATTTATACAATTAATTTCAAAGTAAATGTGTTTATATCTAGGTTTTATATCCAGATTTATATCTAGGCAGGTTTATTCCTGTCCTATCAGTACTCTACCGCACAGCCAGACTGAGTGTACAATTTACAAGGCATTTAGTGTTTATCAGTGGGTTTTTAAGAGGTATCTCTTCAGCACATTAGGATTTGAGCATGAACAGTCACAAAATGTGCGCAACGTGTGCCTGCATAGAGCAGAGGGACAGTGTAGTCACTTCAGTGTGTGCGTACAAACCACGGTCTGCATCTTTTTAATATTCCGCTTTTATCAGCCGTAAATCAGAGGTTTCGGTGCAATCAACACCTCACAACATCTATGGTAAGTAGAAATCTCTGACAGGCAGGAACATAAAGTTTCTGCTGAAGCCGGGCCAAAGACACTGTGTAGAGTTATTCAGCCTCTGGCAAATGATGGAAGCTAAGCTGAAATTAGAATACTACTGTGTGTTTGTTCTCTGCAGAACAGGAAAAGAACATTGCCAAAGTTAGGTTTGGACAACATCGAGTTGACAAATAGTCAATAGTGGCTTAGCTCTGTATGTTCTAGATTTGACAAATGGCTTGCGAGGAGAATCCCCCAGCAAACTGTCAGATATTGGATTCGCATTTTACTGCCGTATGTGCCGAGAGGGACACGCCTGTCTGTGCTAACTTTACAAAGCTTCCACTTTTTCTACTTAGGTATGGCCAAAGTTGAAAGCGGTGTATATTGAAGTTTTGCCCTTGAAGTAATGGCTTAGTCTCTGTATTTCCAGCCTGAGGAATAACCTTTACTGTCAAAATATGCAAAATGGAATTCAAAGTTATGGCTTCTGCATGTTGTGAAGCACACAAAATAGTTGTATCTTGTGTTGTATAGCTTTTAATCTGTTGTTTTGCTGCTCTTACATTTGTACAGTCCACTTTCTGCTGTAGCAATGCAAATTTCCCACTTGTGGGACTAATAAAGCTTGTCTTTTCTTATCTTATCTTTTAGAGCTTAAAACCCAGTGGAAAGGTGCACAGCTTTGGGAAAAGAGACCATGCCATCAAGAGGAACCCAAATGTCCCTGTCGTGGTGAGGGGATGGCTCTACAAACAGGTGAGCTCAGCCCTCTGGGTGAAACTGCATCATTTATGAAATTGGGACTGACACTGTGCTGTCAAACTTGCTATTGACACATTAATGTTATCTTCCAAAGAGGAAGATAAAAACCACAGGTTTTTATTTGGTTTGTGCCACCTTTTATTATTACTTTGATAAACTTATTCAGAGAAAAATCATCAATGATTTGAATTTCATTCTGAATGTGTGTGTGTTCATTGAAGAAGTACAGTGCCTCCAACAGTAAAGACAGCACAGTGCCTCCTTTAGATGGTGACAGAAACACACAGAGTGCTCCACTTCCACATGCTCTTACATTTCACTGTGGCATCGATACTGTTGCTGTCAGAACCAAACTTTTACAAAACTTTGCCCAGCAAGGATATTATTGCTGTCAGAGCAAAACCTTTACGTAAACTTTACAGAAGAAGGTAGCATTTTTAAGTATTAATTCAAGTTAATGGAATTACATCTTGGATCATTGCTTTTGGTTCATGAAATTTTAAAACGGGGTGGTTGGTAATTATCAAATTACATAGAAATATAAAAATTGAGATACAAGGTTTTGTTCTGACTACAACATTCAACAACCAGAAGTTTGAAGCATTTAACCCTGTTAAACTGAGCGTCTGGTCGATCCATTCTGAGATTGGGATGTTCCTTAAACTGCTTTATGTCAGGCGCCAGTCGAGTTGCAGTACAGCATTTTCACATTTTCCACAGTGTACTGTATCAGCATGTGATGTTGGTGTTTCCAGTATTGTACTGTGTTTCTGTCACTATATGGAAGATTCATCAGGAGTCCTTTAATCTGGCATTGTGATTTGTTCTACTGTGATTTCGAATACACAAACTCATCCAGAGCGCAGTTTATTGGTTTGTTTGTTTAGCCGGAAAAAAAGTCGTTATTGTTGTTTGTGAGCAATAATTATTGGTTTCTTTGTTTAGCCGATAAAGGTAAAGTAACCTCTTTATTCAGCCGTTTGACCTGAGTGGACCTCTTTAACCTCTTGATTCAGTCATTAATCTAAAGACTCGATGTATATAGAAGATAATATGTAAGACATTGATATTCAGTATATCTAGGACCATTTTGAACGTGTACGCATTAACACTCTTTCACATCACAGCTCAAGGTTACTTATGGTTTGCTTGCTCATTATATGCTCCTTATATTACCCAGAGCGATCAGAGCCTCGAACTCCTTCACACAGTCCCAGAGCGTGTCAGTAGAGCCTCAGCTATGAACTTTTTAGCAGCTGTCTGCGTCTTTGTAAAATACCATTATTGCCTTTACCACTTGATGGATCGTTTTCCTTACTCTTTGCCTTTTTTTTTAAAGAAAATGCAGAGTTTCAGTGCAGTGGAAAAAGACGTTTGCTTTTTATGTGTAAAATCAACAATTATTTACATTACATTTACATTAATTTGGAAACAACCCTATTTATGATGCTGTTTCCTCTGTAGCTGCAGAAGGATTCACTCACAAAACAACTAATTGCTGCTTCTGTACATTCTGTACATGACACATAAATATATCAAGGACTGGAATTTCAAATCTCAAACCGGAAAGAAAAACACTGCTTATCGATTTTATAGACGTCATTGATAAATCAACGTGGTCCCACCCCAAGGCCTTACACATGTCCCTGAGAGTCGTGGTTCATCTCCTTTCTCATCTAGACTTACTGACTGATGAGGAATGAATGAACTCATTTAATGCAATGCAGAAAGTAATTATCTCGAACATTGCCCACATCCCTCAGGTCCTCTAATGAAAATCTAATGAAGAGCCAAATCTCAGCCAGAGTTCTGACTCCCAGCGAAACCCCCACACGGGCCAGGCACAGGAAGTGAACTCGAATGATCCGGACTAGAGAGGGAAACATTTTTTTCTCCTTCAATTCAATTACCGAGGCCGCTAATGATATACATGGAGCTTGCTTATTTTATTTTTTTTGTCTGTGGCTGCTTTTTCCCCAGCTAATGGAAAGTAATTAAAATGTAGCTCAGCCGAAAGAGAGGTGAACGGATGTTGTGTTTTTGTCTGCAGGACAGCTCGGGGATGCGGCTGTGGAAGCGCAAGTGGTTTGTGTTGTCAGATTACTGCCTCTTTTATTACAAAGGTGAGTCACCGTGCAGTCCTGAATGTGCAGAGCGATTATATACAATTAGACGAGCTGCTCTGGGCTCCTGTTTGGGGAATGTGATTTCAATTCCATTGAACACTGAAAACTGTCTGCACTGATCTAATACATTGTATTATTTATGAGGCTCAGGCTGACGTTCCGTCAAACGTCAGGCAAAAAAGAGGCTTATTTTTCACCCTCTCTTCTCTTTTAATAATGTGAGTTCGTCGGTTGTCATTCTGTTGTCACAGCTACCAAAACTGAAATAATCCTGATTTTGTCATTTTTTATTGTTACACTGACAAAACAAATCAAAGCAAATGACTGAGAACACAGGTCAACAGGTCAAAATCATCAGAGCTAAGTTCATGTGGGTTTTGTAGTGTTTTTCATGCAGATTTCAAATCTGTGTTTAGTTTTTTCCGCACGTACAGTTTTTGTGATGAAGCTGGTTGTATATTGCATGATAGTGGTATAATTATCATATAATATCATATAATATATACTAAGCATTTTTGAAGAAACAGTGGTATCTGACTGACACTGATATCAAAGCCACAGTGTGCGCCTGTCTGACTTCGCACTGAAAATATTGAAACAGTAATAAAAACCGCATCCAAGTCTATTGCAAATCTAATTCAAAAAGTTGACTTGACTGAAAAAAACTGAAAGTAGATCTGAAATCAGCATGAAAAAATGGTTTAGAAAAGTGTGTTGTGGTTTCTGATGATTACAAAAAGTTTTTTTTGTTGACCTGTGTTATCAGAGACAATAACAAAAGTGTGCATTTTATTTTTATTTGGATTTTTTATTGCTCGGCCCCACGGTGGCACAGTGGGTCGCGCTGAACACTCAACCTGTGTGTGTGTGTGGAGTTTGCATGTTCTCCTCGTGGTGGTGTGGGTTTCTTCCGGGGTCTCCGGGTTTCTCCCACAGTCCAAAGATATGAGTGTCAGGTGAGCTAGGGATTCTAAATAGACTGTAAGTGTGTGAGTATGTGTGCGTGAGCCCTGCGGTGGGCTGGCATCCTGCCCAGGGTGAGTCCCTGCCTCACGCCCGCTGACCCCAGGGATAGGCTCTAGGTACCCGCAACCCTAGTAAGTAATGAATTAATGAATGAATGAATGAATGAACGATCTATTGCTCATATCTCATTGAAATCAGCAGAATTTGTGTGGAAAATAGATTAAAAGCATTTCAATCCGTTCCACATTTATATTGAATTTGATAAAAATTGGGTCTTGTTGCTGAAAGGAAACCATCCTTTACATTTTTGCTGACAAAACAAACGGGAAAAGTCTAAGTAAATATTAATTTTAGATAATTAGCTTTGAAGAGGAAAGTAATAACTCTCGACTTCTGAGGGTTAACCCCACATGTGCGACAGAGAAGAACAAAGAGAAGGAGGCGGACCGAGAGAAGGAGACGGTAATGTGATGCTCAGCACTTTTCCCAGCTCTTTGAGCCGAGCACTATTTTTATCTCTGATTCCAAAAAAAAAAAAAAAGAAAGAAAAAGAACAGAAGAGTGAAGGGATATAAATTCTTTTGGCAAGACTAGCAGGGAGGAGGCATTCTGTTCACAGCCATGTGGTGTCCATTCAATTCACAACATGTGCTATCAGCACTTTATGTGTTATCTTTTGCATGTAACAGACACTTTTCTGGCTTCGCATCCAAAAACAATGTCCAGGAGTTCTGAAGTGAGCGCAGGGCTGCTGATAACGACAGTTAAGGGCTTGGCGCAGGCCCAGTCCAAGCTTCGTCAAGTCACAGTTTGTGTAGACTCAGTGCCGACTCAATCCCCATCGCACTGAAGAATAAAGTTCGACTTCATTTCAGGGCCAAAACCCACTGCAGTGAGGTCTGCGTATCAGTGTTAGCATAATAGTGGGGTTTAGTGGAGCTTTATCAGTGTGACTGCAAAAACTTCTTATGTATTAGTATCATTGTTATTATTATACCTGGCGCCTCTTCTCCTTCTACAGTTTTTGAAATATTGGCATGGTTCCAACATCAAAACATCTGTTATTACACAAAGCCGTGCGTATGTGTTCAGATTTTTTGATCAGTTGATCAGGGGCTGAGTATCGATCATTTAAAAATAAATTTTTATGGTCGAGTTGACTGGAGAGTTAGAGCAGATGGTTGAGTTGCCTTGAAAATGTCTGTCAGAGAAAAAGTCTGTGAAAGCACCAAAATGCTGAACAACAATTCAGTCTTGCAGAGCAAAAGACACCGCATACTCATAAACAGCCTCTGAGACACAAAAGCTCAGGTGAGTTTTAAAAATAGAAGTGTGTCACTGTTATAATTTAAATAAAAAGAATCAGCATGTGAACGCAGCCACGTGTGCTTTTTCCTCGCATTTTTGGGCAAGAGCAATTCGCTCCACCCGTTTTCAGCCATCTTTAACCATAAATGGCTTGGTAAGAGACAGCACAGTATCGCCTCCTTGGTGGTTCAGGAGTAAAACACCAGGCTCTGAATATTACACAATCACACTTTGCATTTTCTTGCAGAAATGCAATCTAGTTGTTTTTGCTCTCCTCAATCAAGGGCTCCAACATCACGGACAGCTGCACGGAGATGCTGATGCAGGGTGTGCTGCTGAAGATCTCAGCTGGGAACATCCAGGAACGTGTCTTCTTCCTCTTTGATAACCTGCTGGTGTACTGCAAGAAGAAGAACAGGTGAGCGCTCCGTCTGTCTCAGGTGAAACCTCTTGGAACGTTTGATCAGGGGGGTGCCAAAACGAATGCCAAAAAGAGTTCAACGGAAGAACTACTTTTGGTTTCCTGAAGAACTTTTTAAAGAATAATAAACCAATTGTAACCACCCTGATGAAAGGTTCCTTGGACATTGGTTCTCAAACTAGGGCCCTTCAGATGGCCCACGGTTTTCACTGTGTATTGGGAGTTGGGTTTATCAAAAAATGTCAGTCTTTGAGGGCTAGTTTAAGAACCACTACTTCAGGGAACCAACAATAGTTTATTACTCCAAATAACCATTTTGTTCCCATCTTTAAGAGTGCAAAGTCTATTGATACACCATTATAAAGATGCTAAATGATGCTATGGTTCACATATAATGCTATGGTTCACACCCCTGATTCTGAGTTACCCTACCCTGTATATCTGGTCTTTTTCCAGCTTTAACACACCTGATTCTTTCTGATTCTGGAGCCGGTTCTGTTCTGTTGCAGGCGTTTGAAGAACAGTAAGGCGGCCACTGAGGGCCCTCGATATCAGTTTCGGGGCCGAATCAACACTGAGGTGATGGAGGTGGAGAATGTGGATGATGGTACCGGTAAGTGTTTAAGGGATCACATGGTGTTTGTGCTCAAATCATTGAGATCTGCAGTATCATTTGGGTGAAGCTTTATTTCAAAAAACACGGTTGGATAGAAGTTTCATCTGAAGACGACACTTGGCAGCCGCTTTTATTAACAAGCAGAAGTGCTTAATTGGCTACTTTGAAATGTATTCTTGTACAAATAGGCCACCATCATCATACCATCATGCTAAAATTGTCAGAAGTTATTTCTTAGGTATAGAGAGTATGAGATTTGTTCTGTATATTGGGTGCACAATTGACCTATTCATGCTTTGCCCACAAGCTCTTATGTGAGGCTGGGCAGGAACATTTGGCAAAAACCCTAACTTAATGAGAAACTGTAGTTTTAGGTTTTACATGCTTCTCTAGCTGGACCATGTTTTCTGGCTAATCCAGAGGATGCAGACTTCAAATTAGCCTGTTTGCTAATATGAGCTGGATTACATGCCGAAAACGGTGTGACCTTTCACATGCGAACAAATTTAATAAAAATCGAAATTAGCAACATGCTCTTAATGCATTTTCTTGCTTTTCTTTAACTGCGTTTCATGTAGCAGGGTGAAAGTCCTAGACTAAGCGTCATAAACAGTCTGTATTGAATTCGCTGTTTTTGTGATGTCACAAAAACCAGTGCTTTTTCCTATTCAGCCTACAGAGGTGTTTCATCCCATGGATGGTACAGAGCAGCCAATCATTACAGAGACCGTTTACATATATCAGTCTTAAAGGTGCAGTAACATGAAGAGACAGTTAAATTCCAGGAGATTAAAAGAGGTTGGAAAATGGGCATGCAAAAGTGAATAATGACTGTGTTTAGTTCTTAATAAGAAACGTATGCCTGGAACATACCTTAATAAGCATTAATTATTTTACTTCCAAAGATCCAGACTTTCTTGTAGTTTAATGTATTCTTGAGGAACAGTTCTCCAGACTTCCTGAAGGACTTTCCAAGTCTCTCATTTTCAGTCCAGTCCCTGAATCTGACCAGTTTCAGAGGAATTTTTTTTGTTTAAGACACACAGTGACCTACGTATGAATCATTTAAGCAGAACAAAGAGCATCTAACTGAAGTCCTGAACCAGTGAAGAAACAGGAGCA
>JBBJLS010000001.1:89701-103578 GCA_037577275.1 Bryconaethiops microstoma
CAGTAAAACATTTGTTCACATTTCTTTCATTTAATCTCCTCAGTGTGACAAAGATCAGACAGTCTGACAGAAAATAGTATTTTTACACCAACAAGGGTCAAGAGTTCCACTGAGGTCCGTTTATGACATTGTAACAGGCCGCAATTTTGTCACATTCAAAAAACGTCAACTTTAGCCAAACTGATGTTTGCTGAAATGGCAGCTATATTAAAATGTGTTGGTTTTTGTGACATTAGAAACAAAATATTCAAAACAGGCTGTTTTTGCAGCCCAGTTTCCATTAACGGACTTTATGGAATAACGATTTTCTTTTACAAAAAAATCCACTATACATGATCTGAAATCTCCAGAAGTGACGATGATGACGATGACGATATTACAAAATAGGATTTTTACACAAACATGGTGATTAAACGCAAAATAGAGTGGATCAAGACTTATTGACAAACCCACGATAAGAACATTTGCATATAATTTAGTCCATTCCTATCCAAAAGCTAGGTGTCTCCCATCACATCATGCTACCAAACATTGGTAGTCATGAATCAAATCAATGCATCTGTTTTTGAAACAGCATCAATATGCTTGGATGAGAACAGCAACCTCCAGTCCAGTCATGTTAGCATTATGATGCTGGATGGAGATACTACCCACCTAAGGAGAGTGAGGCCATTTATGTTCTCCTGGACTTTGGACCATGGATGGATTCTCAAGATAGCAAACCATAATATCACCAACTCCTGACAATAACAAGAACCTGGAATGGGAGAAATTCCTTATCCAGGTCAGGACAGTGGTGTGTGCCACTGTTAAACCACCATCAGCCAATTCCATGGTTCTGCAATAAGACATGATAGGGCAGGAGAACCGGTGGAAGGCCAGGAGGTGTCCAGTTAGCGGAGGCCATTGAGATTTCTGCTGATATCAGCAGGAGGTGGGAACCTGTGGTTGTTCTTATGGTTCATTTAGCTCTGAGGAGATATAAAAGTCAATGGAAAAATGACTTTTTTTCATGACGATACCCTAATAAATCAATCAATTTCTGACACCGGAGAAAACCAGCACCAGAGGATTTGAGTTTGATTTGCCCACGCCTTAACATGCCCAACATTTTATTTTAGTTTTATTTCAGCTTATTGAATTACAATAGATGCTCATTTTGGCATTAAAATTTGTATGCCAAGATCACATCTGTTCCATGCAGGTGTATTACTTGACTTCTTTACAGTGGTGGTGAATGGAACCGAACGTCACCATGCGTACAATACAAATACAGTAAGACTTGTCCACTCTTCTCCTCTCTCTCGTGAAGATGGTGTGATCCTAAGCTGTGGGACGCAGTGTAGCTTCCTTCCATGACCTGTGAAGCCATTGGGCCTTGGACTGAATGGCTCCATCTTATTTGGAGCTGGGCCAGGCCGCACAGGGACTACTGAGACGCTAATCTCTTAAGAGGCTCAAGCTGGCTTGTTGAACTCGGGGAGGGCACAGAGAAGTGAGCGAGGAAAGCGCGTTGTGGTTTATGAGCTGTTATGGAAAATATGAAGATGCACTCTTGTCTGATGTGGCAGGAGAACCGGCGGAAGGCCAGGAGGGGTCCGGTTTGCGGAGGCCGCTGAAGGATGCTGAGGTATCCGCTGATGTCGGCAGGAGGTGGGAGCCTAGCACTGATATGAGCGAACGCTGAGGTAAAACCTGTGGCTGCTCTTATGCTTCATTAGATATTTTCAAGCCTGGTGTAAAATTCAATGGAAAAACAACAGACTTTTGCAGTAAAATGTTCCCTAAGTTTCTTTGGTCGTCCAGGGAACTGCACATTTCGGCTAAACCCATGAGCATACAGTTACAGATACTGTTGTGTACTTTTGTAGATGTGTTTACTAAAATGGCCAATAAGCATAAATGCAAATAAAGAAATAGGTGCAGATGATTCCAGATGATCAGGCGGTGATCAGTATACTGGTGGTGCTGAATGCTGAGTGGCTGGAACTCCTTTATCTAGGCTCCTTGTGTCTTTAGACACTTTTGCTCCCGTTTCTTTCATTAAGTCTACTCAGTATGCCAAATATAAGAGAGTTTGAGAGGCATCAAATTGTGTTTCTGCATCAATTAGGTGAATCAAAGCAAAATATAAAGAAATGAGATGGTGGCTCAAGACTTTTACACAGTGCTGTAGATCTGCTCTCTTGGCATCATCAAATGTGGTCAAACGGCGGGGACTTGAGCCAGTCTTGCAGGGGATTTGCTGGGCTCCCCTCTGACGCCAGTTAACACACGTCTGGACGAGACGCTACAGTTTCCAAAGCAACTGGGTAAATAAACAGGCGTGCGTCCCCCCCAGCGTTGGCTGTGTCGCGTTCCCAGGACGCTGGTGGTGATGATGCAGTGTCTACAGATATGGCAGCTGCTACTAAAATCAAATTTACACCCCCCATCCCCCACCATCTTACACCAAACATAGTTAATCAGCCAAGACATGTTTAGTGTCTAAAGTTCGCTTTATAGTTTTTTGCCCTGGAGCTACAAGGCTAATGTTGCTAACCCACCGGCTTAGCCAACACAACTGCACGCCTGCATCATCACACACTTACCTCGAACCATGTAGGCCTGCTAATGTGGTTTCTGACACTATATGGCATGCTGTTTTCATTAAAATGGACAAAAGTACTGACAAAATTCTGGCTGGAGCTACAAAACCAGCATGTAATGGAAGCAAACAGCTCCCAAGTAGCCCTGAAAATGCCATCACTCATCAAATTCTCCAAACATACAGACAAAATTCAGGCCTGAAGATGTTTAGTGCTGCATTTGTAGCTAGGTGACATCATTTTGTCCATATTTGCTGATGATAGTATGTCATACAGTGTCAGAAACCACATAAGCTAGTCTATTAGGGGTTACTGAGCAAATGCATGTGGTTTGTGGTGGGCATCATTAGGCCTGGGCTTTCTGAATGCTTTATTAATAGGCCTTGATATTAAATATAGTATTAATTAAAATAGGCAAAATCCCCTTGCTTGGAGACATGGCAACCAGTGCATACACTAGCAATCAAAAGTTTTCGTGCCCCACAGGTTTTTACCACTTATACAATTCTGGATCATAAACTGCGGATTTCAGTTCCTGTTAAACTCTAGAAAGTGAACAACTATACATGAAAATATGTCAAATAAAACCAATTTCCTTTCTAAGATGAAAAAATCTGTAACAGTGCATGTCTGACTCCTATTAACTGGTTGTGTGGTGATGCAGAGTCAAATTCTAGACTGTCCTTCAACTTTAAATGACTCATTAACTGTTTCATCACTTAATGTCCTTAAATATCTAACACTTGTCTGGTGATAACTTTTATCCAAAGTGACTTACGATATGAGGAAACACTCAAGTATAATGTGGCGCTCCTCATTATATTTATAATAATATTAGGTAGCTTTTTGTACATCAGCAGTCATAAATAAAATATATTACATTTTCTGACTAATAAAGGAACTCAAATGGTGAACATGCTGTAAAAGCATTTGTTAGCAAAGAATTTTGAGTGTAATTTTAGTAAATATTAGGTAAGTAACATGCAAATATAGAAAATCTGTGTGTACATAAATGTTTGACTGGTTGTGTATAAAACTGGGCTGTGTTTAGAGTGGGGGCTGGCTTTAGTGTGTTAAATAAAGTATAAGGCTTTAATAGATTTTTTGCGTGCTTTTAATGTTCTGACAGGACTCCGATAGAGCTTTTACTTCTTCTCTGGTAGAATCTTAGCTCTTAATACTAAGTCTAGGCTTACTAGTATGAGGAACATGTTTTCTTATAGACTACAAAACACTGCTGAATATTGTAAATGTAAATAACCTTCTCTTTTATTTTTAAACACTGGTTCTAGACTTTTATATTTACTGAAATCAGATTTTACTGATACACTTTGGGGGTTAATCTGCCAACTTTCTGCATTTCTCAGTTGACAGTTCAAACCAACCTCTGATCTTAGGCCCCTGAATGTTTTGAGATCTGAATGACGTCTCTGGTTTGGCGAGTTGAGCTAATTGATCTGCGTAAGCTTCCACTGGCTACTTCCAAAGTCTACATTAGACTTAGCACATTAGAACATGTTGGCATATCAACTACATTGAGTTCAAAGGGTACTGTTGGTTGGGCGGTGGGGTTAAGACTGTGTAAATGAGCTTTTTTCAACAGACTATCACTTTAAATCTCCTCCATAAAGCAACTTTTGGCAGGACGAAGGCGCCTGTGTGGGATGCCTGATACTCTGACAGGAGAAAATGTTCCTTGTAAAATATTACTGCTCCATTACACCCTTTAAAAGGGTGCATTCATGGATGGGTTGCTGCAGAAAAAAAAAAAAAAGCCTGCGAGTCACCTCAAGCTTTGCCCTTATTGACCTGTTGTTTTGATGGACTGTGTTCTTTCTGTGGGTGGAGGTATGACCTCATTTTGTAGGAGATAAAGAGAAAGGCAGCATTCAAAAAGGAAACAAAGCGATTTCATTACAGCATTCGCTCCAAAATACTTTGCTGTTTGTGCAAAGATCTTTTGCAGAAAGTCGTTGGTGGGTCTTATCAGGAAGCGTGTGGTCCGCTGGGACGATAAGGCATCGTGCTGTAATGTCAGCGCCGAAGTATTCGTAACGGAGACAGCAATGAAGATGTAGCTGACAAATAAATATGGGGCTTGCTGAATGAGTTATTGGCATTATGAGCTGCTTACTGTGTAATCAGGGGGTGGCATGATGTATTTATGATTTAAAATGCAAATAAATCATGTTGCACTGGAATTTCTGTATTAGCTAATTCTGTTTGGCAGGCGAATGGATGGAGACTTTATTTCAGTGCTGCAGGATGCATTACCTGTACATTATGCACATTTTTATGTCAATATTATACTGTTTTGTGCAATGACACACTCCTAACCATCATTAGTGTTATTAGTAATTCACTTAACTATACATTACTTATCTATTGTGCATTTGTGTATATAGCATAGTGTATTTCTGGATGTATTTAGACTTTATATTTGATATTGCTCCCGTGTCTGTGTCTCTGTGTGTCTGTGCAGCTGTACCATAAGCACTTTCCTCTGGGATCAGTAAAGTTTTCTGATTCTGATTCTGATTTTTGAGCAATATTAATATGACCACTAGATGGCAGTAGAGTATATGTGAGAAAGGCATGTAGTTTTAAAAAGAAACGTTTTTTCCCGTTTTCCAACCTTGTTTTAAGCTCAATATATAGAAATATCATCATTATGGCATTAGAAAATGCTTACTGTATGGTTTATGTCCGTATATGTGTCTCCTCATTGAAGTTTATTAATTGCCTGTGTGGTGGAGCCGTCTAGCTTTCGACAGGGGTGTCACGCTTCACTGCAGCCAGCCCCATCTTTCATGTCTGTCTGCATCTGATCTACGTCATGCTTTTACAGCCTTGTGCCGTAGGCGCGGAGCTTTGGGGCGACATACTTTAGCGGAGGGGCACCGCTCATTCGAATGTGAGGCGTGGTTATGGCAATGGAGCAAAATATTGTTTTTATTACAAAGCCAAACAAAATGCGCGTTTTTATTTCCCACTTTACATCAAAGCCTCGCGCACAGGGACTAACCGCAGAGCTCGAGCTTTGCCCTTTAATGGGAGCCAAATGTGGAGGGCGAGCTGGGGAGGACGTGTCAGGCCTGAGTGTCGCCTACCGTTCTCCTGTTAGTCCCGAAGAACAGAATGAAACCTGTGTGTGTGGTGATTAAAAGTGGCGAGTGAGCTCAGCACTGGCTTCAGCAGGGAAAAAAGAAGAATATTACACTTTTGGGCCACTTTATTAGAAACCAGGCCCATCTTGCTGATGTTAGCCACGCCTTAGCACATCATCAATGGTCAGTTTCTGGCGAAAGACCCACCCTTGGTGGATACTTTTGAATGGTGGTCCACTCTCAGCCTAGCAGCGACATTCATGTGTGTAAAAAATACCCAAATAACAGCATCACACACTCTACACTTTCAGTAAAAGGTTCTGTAGTCTGTACCAGTAGGTTCAACACCAATGATATGCTGAGAAATCCGGCACTCAAATGATGTCACTGCTTATGTTACTTCTTATATAATAGTATTCTTGTGCAAAAGATCATGTCCAAAATTATTTCATTATGCGCAATATCTTATTATTATTATGTGCAATACTCGATCCATGTGAAATATAACTCCTATGTCAATATTGCTGATCTACTATATGGAATACCTACTCCTAACCACTATCTGTGTTACTAGTAACTCATTTAACTGTAAGTTACTTATATATAGCATTTGTATGCAGCATTTGGGTGTATATAGCATGGTTTATAGAGTACAGGGGGTCCTCGGGTTACGACACAGTTCCGTGTCGAAACTCACCCTAGCCTGAGTCACTTACCGATCATAACATGGTTGTAATTTCATAATTTAGAACATAAAAACACAATTAAGCCACAGAAAAATAAAAAGAACAAATATACTGTACTTGTACACTGTACTGTACTGGGGGACGCTCACTCCCTCACTACTGTGTATTCTTCCGCCGCGCACAACCAAACTAGTTCGCCCACTTAGTCCGTAAGCACAACACTAACAGCATAAGCCAAAACACTCATGTCTCAATTTTTAAAAAGTTTTTATGGGAGTGAGCATCGTAAACTTGAAACGTCACATGTTGACACTGGTGTAACCCAAGGAGCCCCTGTATTGAGTATTTTCTGGAGTTTTTATTTGATTTTATTTAGACTTTATATTATATGTTGTTCTTGTCTTTGTGTCTCTGTGTGTCTTGCAGTCGTAACATAAACAATTTCCTCCAGGATCAACAAAGTCTTCTGATTCTGGTACAACAACCCCAACCATATTAGTAAACTATTTCAGGAGTCATTTTGTTTATTTACCTAAAGCTTTTATTTCCACTTATTGGACTGACCACAGCATTTTGTTTTCAGAGTCATTTGTGGAGAATTTGCAATTTGACTTCATATTATATATTAATATTGTTACCGTGTCTGTGCAGACGAAACATAAGGGATTTCCTCCGGGATCATGTGTATTTCTGGTTCTTATATCTGGTCAGTAGCAGTCCTGTGGTCAGAATCTGATTAGTGATGGGGAAGATGGGCAGCTGAATGCGGTAGAAAGTGTATGATAACATGTGCAGCAACAGAAGGGTTAAAGCCTGTAATTGGGCCTCTATCATGGGTCTCCAGTGTCAGGGGACCCAGGTTGGGTGTATGGTGAAGTGTATAATGAAGTGTATGGTCAGTGCATATAGTGGAAATATATTTACTTGATTTCCTCTTTTTTTGCATATTTGTGTCACTAACAAGCTTTAGATCTTCATATAAAATATGACGAGAACATGACAAAAAGCACAAAAACAGTTTTTAATTCATCATTTGGTTTTAAACACATCCATTACACGTGTAAAAGTAAAGCCAACTTTAGCCTTAGGCAAAATCTTCTCATAAATGGAGATCTGTCTTTTGCATAGAGTTAGTTTGATACACTCTTCTTTGTAGAATTGCTTTAATTCACCCACACTGAGCATGACCTACTCTTTAAATAGTAACATACTGACCATTCAGAAGTGAAATATTGGGCTCCAGTTTGTAAACATTCTCCTGCAGCATGTTCTTGGGGAGAGAAGTCACGGCTCTGTCAGTTATGTCAAGTCACCAAGGCCCTGAAGCAGCGAAACACCATTACACCATCACACTTCCACCACCATGTTTGATAGCTGGTCTGATGTTCCCATTGTTCCAAAAAACTAAGTTTTTATCATTTTTTCCCCATTTTTTCCCCTATGATAGAATCCCTTATGTTGACCTGATGTTAGGCAAGCAAGGCCTGAAGCTCCTTAGATGCTTTTTTGGGTCACTCTGTGTCTTTCCGGATGAGTCGTCATTCAGATCAGGAGGAAAAAGTGTTAAAATAGACATCCGGTATAATTCTTACTATGAAGTTTATACCATTACTCTACCCTGGCTGGCTTGCTGTAATGGTCTAAATCTCGCTTTTTAATGATTCCATGTAGATGGTCCATGCTGACCACATCCATTAGAAAAGCATATTGTGCCTGAATTCATCACAATAACAATAACGTATCATTAGATTATCCACCCCTGGCTGGGATATTCATCAGAGCAGTGCAGTTTCCAGCTTTTTCCATTCGTAGCCGATAATGGTTTTGTTTTTCAGATCTCCGTGCTTGCTGTGTGTACCCAGTGCTGGCTGAACCAATGTTCCTCACTGCGAACCGTCTCCACAAAGCCCTTAAAGAGCGCCCCGTCTGTCTGTCTGACATTCATTTAGGAACATGGAAAGTTTTGTGTGATCTAACGCGGTGCGTGTGTGTTTTTTTTTGGGGCGTGTGTGATTACACACTGGAATTCTCCTCATCTCTCTGGGCTTTGTTAGAACAGCATCGCTCACATAGTTTCCACCTCAGACTAGAAGCCCTGCTGTTAGGTTCCTCCAGTGCACCTCTAAGTGAAACACACACAAACACACGCAAAGATATGGAGACACACACCCATACCCCCCTATACCCAACACACACACACACACACACACACACACACATATATGAAGACACACACCCATACACACGCACACACACACACAGACACACACATATGTGAAGACACACACCCACACACACACACACACACACACACACACAGACATGCTCATGCCTAAACCAGGCTCGGCACTAGCTGTTAAGGAGCCCTCAGCAGGATTTGTTGGACCCCCTGTCTGCCTGGGCCCCTGATTCACACAGGTATGGCCGTGTGGGCTTATCGACACACTGCTGTGATGCAGTTCAGCGTGAAGGCAGCTCTTTGCACTGTGCAGGAATTTTCTGTGGGCTGCTGGTTGCTAAAGCAGAGATACGGACGATACGAGTAAACAAACAAACTCTTTCTCAATGAGTCGTGTAGGAGTGAGACAGCACCGCACCTGGATCTGATACCGCAGACACACTGTGTATCGCTTTTTTAATATTTTAGTTTTGTTTTGATGCTCGATAGTGTGTAGGAACCTTGGCATCCCAGGGCTCTTTTAACAGGCCCATATCATGGAAACTTTTTTTTTTAATAAAAGAGGTTGATATGTTATAAAAAGACAGCTACTGTTTCCAAATGTACTATCTATTGCTCAGTTTAAGTGGTTTAAACTTGCTCATTTAGCTGCAAAATAGTCAGATTTTTTAATTTGCCGCTTTATACTCGCATATATTTTATCCTATAAAGAGTGTTCGTGTGGATGGCTTTTTGAAAAGGTACAGTACAGGACAACCAGGCAGGGGTTATTTACATAAATCCAGTACTGTGAAAAAGTCTTGAGCCACCCCTCATTTCTTTATATTTTGCTTTCAATTATCTTGAACGATTTGTACATAGGTCACTGTATGGCTTAACAAACAAATAACATTCCTCATAATACTTGATGATTACATATGGACATTGTTTAGATCTGCTGAAGTCTGAGACTTTTGTCTTCTTTTTTTCAGAATCAGAATCAGAAAACCTTATTGATCCAAGATGAAATTGCTTATGTTACGACTGCACAGACACACAATGACACAGAGACAAGAACAATATAAAATATAAAGTCTAAATAAATCCAATAAAAACTCTGCAGAAAATACTCTACATGTAATATACTATGTTATATACACAAATACTGGGGTATAAATACTATAGATAAGTAACTTACAGTTAAGTACATTACTGGTAACACAAAATTGTGGTTGTTATTACTGTAATAGAGATCAGTAGTAGATCAGTAATATTGACATAAGTAGTGATATTTAACATGGTAAGACTATTACACATCCTAATAAGATTGCACTGGTAAAACAACTGCACATGATGTCGTTCTTAGCTTTTTAACACATAAACAAACCACAAAATGCTCTTCGTTTCATCCACCTGGTCCCCACAAAGGACTAGAAACACTCCATACACACACTTTCAATGCAAACGTAAGTAATGCCCCGAGTCATGCTCTCTGACACCATGACCCCATGTAGTGTTGCAGCAGCTCAGTAGCAGAACTTCACACGTGGCAGACGTGCAGGAGCATCTTAGGAGCCTCTCCACATAGTGGAATTGTTAATTACAGTTGATAAGGCATTTCCCACAGGGCCTCTCTCCAAATAATCCAGTCAGACACTGAGACGGGACAGTGAGGCAGGCCGGTGTTGAGTGAGGGACGGGGAGAATGTTTCTCAGTGGATGGATGTCTCGGGTTAATCCTGCCATTTGTCACGCTTTCTTCTCCTCTAAGGTGCACGTCCATCTCTCCCCTCACACACTTTGTTGGGTAACACAATAGCAGCATGAGAATCACTGCACGGGGTTTAGTGTAACGTTTATTCCCGCAGGCAAGGACGAGGATAGTGGACAGATACTCACATGTTTTAATTTGTCTTGCTGTTCTTATCAACTTTAAAGGGGAATTCCACCAAGCTTTCAAAACTTTCTTTACAGTGGTGGTGAATGGAACCAGAGGTCAAGATGCCTACAGCACCAATAAAGCTGTTTTATTCACTATCCAAACACACCAGTGAACCTACATGTGTCGTCAGAGTGTTTATTTAGCACGTTGATGATGGTAACATAGTGGAAAATCTGGACCAAAATATGAGGACTATTTCGTCTTGACGTGTTTGAGAGGCTACAGTCTTAAGCCACTCCTCATTTGTTTCTATCATGTTTTGAATGTACTTGTTGGTTCAAAAACTACTTTTTTATTACAGCCAAACTATCTTATCTTTTGTATATTGAGTAGAATAAATGAACAAAATGGGAACAAATGTTTTACTGCAGTAGGCTGCAAAGTTCCAAAAGATACACGTGTGTTCTGAGTGTTTATATGAAATGTTGTTGTTGGTAAAACAATAGAAATTCTGTAATAAAAATGAGGACTGTTTTGTCTTGATGTGTCCAGAAGAAAAAAGAAACTCGTATTTATAAGGTGAACTATCAGTTAGCAGGCCTAAACCTTTTTTTTGGTCTGTTTTCCATCAGATGAGAGCGGAAAGGCAGCTCCAGTAAATTCTGGATGAATTGTGATGTGAAATTCTGAAAGCTGTGGTGATTTTAATGTGCAGTTTCAAGATTGAAGGTCCAATATTACTTTTTTGTCATCAGCAGCTGTAAACAGATATATAGTGTGATGAGATGACATTTCTCCATGGGCCACAGTGCAGCATATAGCACCATTGAACAAAGTGCAAGGAATGAAAGAAACAGTACAATAAATAGACAATGAAGTAATGTAACAATAGTGTCAATGGGATTTTACAAGAGACAATCTGTGTAATTCTATAGAAGGGTTTGTCAGGGTGAAACTTTCTTCCAATGATCCAAAGACGTCGGATGAACTGGAGATGCTAAGAACCCAGCAGGGTTGCTGTTGATCATATTATTTGGCCAGTGGACCATTCTCAGTACAGCAGTCACCCCTGCTGTATTGTCTGCTGACTGTCTTGAATTTAGCATTTCCAATTCACCTGATGTCTTTGGACCATGGGAGGAAACATCCCCTTCACACAACTGTTACATGGCTATATTGTCTAATTATTGTATTGTTTCTGTCATAACTTGCACTTTGTTTAGTGCTGTAACTGCCTTCTTACCTCTGGTGCAACACTAGTCACTCTGGAAGCTTTACATCCCCTTCACACTGTACTGTTACAATACATTACTGTTACATTGTTGTGTTCATTTATTGTACAGTTTGTATTGTTTCTGTCGTAACTTGCGGTTTGTTGAATGTTGCTATATGTTGCTCTGTGGTCTATAGAAAAATGTCTCATCACAACATGTACGTGTTGACAGCTGCTGATGACAATGAAGTAAGCTTGAGCCTTGAACACTGACATTCACGGTGGTGTGTGTGTTGCTGGTACGAGTCCATTGGTCATAGTAGTTTTTAATAGTGTTCCTACAGATATCAGTAGCACCGCTAGGTCGGTCCACCCCCTAAAAATTCTCCAGTCAATTTCTGTTTCATAGGGCAAGATGTTTATATACCCAATTGCATACTTGAGATCTGCATCTTAGACTTTGTGGGATGGTCAACTGAATAATGGTGCCTTTTTGGGTTATCAAATGCCCACGACATCTCCAGAGTGTTCTGGTGCAAATCTGTGGTCAAATTGATTATTGATGAGATTCTAGTGGATGGCTAACACAATCTGTGTGTTCTCAGTCAGTGTTCACAGTATTTTCTCACTCGTTTGGCTTGCTGAAGTCCATGTGCGCTTCTACCTGATGAAACACGCTTGCTGGTCGTCAGGACAAAGACCTGAGTGTAAACCGGTTGCGTGTCAGAGAGACTCTACAGAAGCTGCTTGGTGAAGAGAAGCCGGAGACTCGTTATGTTTCTTCTCCTCTGTTTTTGAACACTGTAATTGCTGCCAGAGCTGTGGTCTTTCAGCACCTACTGACAGTGAACAGGAGAAACTATGCTGTCATGAAAGGACGACATGTCCAGTGTCAAGAACATAGTATGGCTTTCCTTTGCCTGTCTGCTTCAAGGGACTATATGACGAAAAGATCAGGTTATGAGAGATTTTTTTTCTACATCATTTGATATTTAAACAATAAAAGTACTTGCATAGAACAGGCTTTTTTTTTTATTAAGTAGCAATAGAACTTCTCAAGTATCTAATTTTTGCATACAGTGAGTTTACAAGGTAAAGAAAAAATAAAGCAAAGCAGTCCCAAATATTTTTAAATAGAATAAAATAAACATTACGGTTATTTCGGAACGTGCTTTTAGCTGTCACAGTTCCCCATGACTCCCACATAAAGGCAGGCGCTTTCGCAGACTTCCATCATGCTGATAACTTTTATTGAATAAACAAAACAAAAGGCACGAGGTTCCAGAACCAAACTCAAACAAAAGGAGACAGAGGAAACACAATCACGAAACTCAGGATGACAGTGGACCGACAATTCTGGTCGGTCCCTAAAGAACTTAAATACTCTAAACCAAAAACCCATAAACCAATCCCATCACAAACATGCTTTCTCCTGAGTACAACGGCAGCTGAAACAAATGATTACTCAACTCAAACCCATTGTGCTCAGGAATAGACAAAACTAAACCCTTGGCGGCCTCTAGTGGCCGCCCACAGTCACTGTCCCCAGACCTGACATTAGCAGAATAAAAAAATCAGATAACAGTTGAATCAAGCTCTTTATTAAGCTTTAATCAAACTTATGCCTCTTTTTTATTTTTATAGTTTCAACAGTTTCAAAATTGCCAACTTTGAGATCAATCCACCTTATTTGTGCTGTTGTGAGTGAACGGCTAGACTACTTCTTTTCTTGAGTAAAAGGTGCACAAAGTAGAAAATGTTTAAGCCACAACACCTAATGCCAGATTGAAGAAACAGAAAAGCAACATAATTTTATCAAAAATGTATATTATTGATTTAAAAAGGTTGAATTTGATCATTATTTTCATACAGTCGTTAGTTCTGACCACACACTCTGATGAGCTGAATAGTGCCCGTGTTATTATGTTTGATATCTGCTCAAGGCTATCCATGTCTGTCCATGTTTCTTTTATGTTGCTTCCTGTGTGTTTTGCTCTTTGTTGGTTTTCTTGGACCGTCCTCTTTGCTGTGGTCAGGATGTAGTGTCTTCCTCCATCTGCCCTCTTCCTGGCCGTGCTGTCATCTCCATAACCATACAGCTGTGGGTTAATCACTATCTCAGTCCTAATTGCAGTATGAGAGTAGAGCTGTGTGCATCTCTAGAACTGTGTGTGTGTGTGTGTGTGTGTGTGTGTGTGTGTGTGCGCGCGTGTGTGTGTGTGTGTGTGTGTGTGTGTGTGTGT
>JBBJLS010000001.1:110009-127040 GCA_037577275.1 Bryconaethiops microstoma
GTGTGTGTGTGTGTGTGTGTGTGTGTGTGTGTGTGTGTGTGTGTGTGTGTGTATAAATATATAGAGCACCTGCATATAGTGAAAAACCACATTGTTGTGATGTGATAAAAAAAATTTTCTGAGACCCAAACTAATAACTGTTTGCTGAAACCCCCGCACATGTGCGGAAACTGCAGATAACTTCCGCATTTTTTTTGCTTTTGTGACGTCCAGGCCTCATCCGCCACACTCCCTCGTCCTCGTGCTGGTTGTTTATGTTTGGGGCAGCGGTTAGCAAGACGTCACAGTCAGCTGTACTCAGAGACGGGAGGTTTGAAAGTAGCCAATCCAAGAACGTTATTTATTTCTTGCTGCTGATTGGCTGCTGCCCCGTGACACATCTGTCGCAGCTGCAGTCCAGAATTTTCCCCGTGGAGCGTCTTGAGTGTTCTCGTGTTTTTCGTTTTGTTTTTCTTAAAGCCCTGTATTTTTATTACTGTAAATTAAATAATTTATTACTGTATTTACATGCTTATACCAAAAAAGTGGTGTGTGTATATATATATATATATATATATATATATATATGTTCGTACATATATACACATATTTAACTACACACAATGTACACACAGTGTACTTTTTATACCGTACTGTTGTGTTGTATAGTTTTTATTCTACTGTTTCTGCTACTCCTACCTTTGTTCTGTCCACTTTCTGCAGTAACAATCCAAATTACCCACTTGTGGGATTATTAAAGGTTTATCTTATCTTAATGGAAAAACATTTTTTGTGGTATGGCATGGTTACTTGTGCCAGTGGAGAAGTGAAATTAGAGACTGTAGAGTATTTGTGTTTGTGTAAGACCTTCCTCAGAGCTGAACTTGGTTGGATATTGCTTGATACACTCGGAGCAGAGTCACACATACATGCACTCTGCCATGCCATTACCATGTCAGTGTTACTCTTACGGCACTGTGAAATCATATCTTTTCGGTGGTTGTCCTGTGTCCACTTTCCATTGATGGACAGGGTAGGAGAGACCTGATAAACTGTGCAGCAACAGCTGGGCTCCAGTCTGTAACTGTAAACCTACACTCTCAGTGACTTTCAGGGTACGAAAGCTGTCACTGGGTTAGGACCCTCAAAGATATGCCTTTAGTGTCCATAGGAAAGAGAAGTGCGCTGTATTTTTCTGTAGTTATTTCACTGCACCCATACAGTCTGTGTTTCTGTTTAAAAGGTGAAAACAGTGTATGATTAAAGGGCCCATTTCTTATATACCTCTTATGTTCTGTTATCTTTTTTTCCTGGGGTGCACTTACGACATTTATGTGGTTTTATTTACCAAAAATGGTCTTGAGCTACTCCTCATTTCTTCATTTTTTCCTTCAAAAGATTCAGACTTCTTATATTTTAATGTGTTCTTGAGAAACAGTTCTCCAGGCTTCTTATAGGACTATCAAAGACTCATTTCCAGTCCAGTCCCTGAACGATGATCAGTTTCAGAGGAATGTTTTTTGTTTGTTGAGACACACAGGGACCTACGTATCAATCATTCAAGCAGAACAAAGACCATCTTAAGTCCTCAACCAATGAAGAAACAGTAACAGATGATCAGGCGGTGATCAGTATACTGGTGGTGCTGAATGCTGAGTGGTTAGAACTCCTTTATCTAGGGTCCTTGTATCTTTAGGCACTTGTCACAGTAAAAACATTTGTTCCTGTTTATTTCATTTAATCTACACACTATGCCGAAGATAAGACAGTTTGAGAAATACAATAGTATTTTTGCAAAGTAAAATATAAAAAATGAGGGGTGTATTAACTATTTTTCATAGTACTGTTCTGGTACAGCACACTTTTACCTGAGGATACACAGTGCTGAGTGTGCCTATATGATAGGTGTTTCTGATAAAATGGCCAGTGAGTGTATAATCTCTGTTCCTTTGCTCTGTGTGTGTGTGTGTGTGTGTGTGTGTGTGTGTATGTGTATGTGTATATGCGTGTGTGTGTGTGCGTGTAGGATGAGTTCTACCAGCAGCTCCAGGCGGTCCGGCAGCCATGGCTCATCCCCAGTGATACAGAAAGTGACTGTCTGGACCCTCCAGAGCAGGACAAGTGTGAGTTTATTCTCTACTGTAAACCATCTTCACCACCAACAAAACTCACGAGAGCCGTGCTGACACTCAGTATTTTCTCTATTTTTCTGCTGCTCTTACTAAATCCCCCTCATCTCTCTTTTCTGTCCTTTCTCTTTTCCCTCTTTCTTTATACACCCTTCTTTGTTTCCCTTGTCTCTCACTGTCTTCTGCTCTTTCTCTCTCATTCTCTCTCTCTAGTTTTTTCTCTCATTCTTTTTTTTCACTCTCTCCTACCCTCTTTCTCTCTCTCTCTACCCTCTCTCTCTCTTTGTATCTCTCCGCCCCTTTCTGTTTTCTTTCTTTTCTTTTATGCTTTCTCCCAGCATCATTGCTCTCTCTCTCTCTCTCTCTCTTCGTCTCTCTATCTGTCTCTCTCTCTCTTCGTCTCTCTATCTGTCTCTCTCTGTCTCTTTCTCTCTCTCTCTGTCTCCCTCACATACACACAAATACACTCTTGATCTCTCCCTCCCATTCATAATTTCTCTACATTCTTGCTGTCACTCTCTCCTGCTCTTTTTATCTCTCTCTGTCTTTCTAGTTCTCTCTCTCTTCTCTCTCTGTCTATCAGTCTGTTTCTCTCTGCCTATTTATGTTTTCTGTCTTTCCTCTCTCTCTCTCTCTCTCTCTCGCTCTCTCTCTCTCTCATATCTCTTCAGTAATAAATGTTAAAATGATGTGATCACTGCTCTCTTCTATCGGGCCGTTAGTCTCATTGCCGTTTACGATTTTCCAGAGCGAGGGATTCAAAAGAGACTCGTTATTAAAAGCACTCGACCCCCCTCCTCTTTAAAAATAATACGGTTTGAGCGGAGCCGATATAAACTGCCTCTGAGCCTTGCGGTGTGCCAGGACTCCGCTTCCCCGCCTCCGCGTCTGCGTGAACACGGGCTGCACCATGTGTGGTTTGGAGGCCGAAGTGCAGCCGACACCTTGATTGTGTTGACACTGTCTGGTGGATTATGTCTTCGGTTTCACTTCCAGAGGAGATTTTGAAAGATTTAAACGAGCTCAGAGTCACTTACTGGCCAAAGTGTCGTTCGTCATCATTAATAAATGCAGCCGGCTTTGTTTTTTTACTCTCGGCATCAGCGTAACGCGGCCAGATCGGAGCATCCTCCAGGAGCCGTTAGTCTTTTAATGATGTTAATATTGTTTTAAATCGAAAGCTCGGCAGGAGTGGCTCTGGGCGTCTGAGTGAATTCATGCTTCATTTGCTTGCGTGTGTGAGCGCTTGGCTTTGACTCCAGATTTCGCCGATTGCACAATGTTTACAGCAGCGCTAGAATAAATGATCCAAGCGCTCGTTGTTTAGAGCCAAATCCGAGCCATTTTCTTTTGTCCCCTCTAGATTTTCACTTCATTTGTTATTAAATATCGTAACAACATCTTGTTTATCACCACTGACCCCTCTGTCCCACACAAAACCTCCTCAAATTAATATTCAGCCATTCTGCCCGAGTAAACAAATGATCTGGATGTGTTTCCTGATCAGAAACTGTGACGCACTGGGACGGTCCTCGGGCCAACTTTTTACTTTGTTTTCCATGGGACGAAACATTCCAACGCAAACAAAAATGTGCACACAACGCAAGCCTCGCAATCGAATGAAATGAAACCGTACATGACAGTGGCTCCAAGGGAGCAGCTTTTTTTTCACTTCGCGAAAAGTCAAATCTCTCAGAAGCGAGTGAGTATATTTTCCTAAAAACCTCCAGACAACTGGGGCAGTTCTTCCAGTGTGGAGCTCTAAGGGTTAAAGGGACATAAGCTGCAGGTCAGGAAACCAAGAGGACTGGCACTGTTGACCAAGAGTAAATTTTTGGTGAAAATTTTTTAAATGTTTAAATATTTAAGGGTAATTCGAGCAATTTTTTAAACATTGAACATAATTAACCCTTATCACAGGTGTACCACTCTCTGTTTACCATTGAAGCACACCGTCATACCGGTGTGTAGTTTTTATCGTCCCCCCCCCCTTCATAACTTCATTCTTAACTATGACGGCACTATAAGCAAAGCAACCGCAGCTTGTGCTGTTGAACAACAAACATAATCGTCAGATGAGTCAAAGTCAAATGAGCGACGCCAACATTGAGGAGAACATTGTCTCAGTGATGAGATGTTTAGCTGCTCTGCAGTCAGGCGGCACAACCGGAGCAAATGCAAGAACAATTCACAACACAAAGTAATGAATCGTTGAACTTTAGTGTGGAACACTGGTGCAACGCTGGGGCGGAATATCATGACGCCTGGTTTCATTCACCACCACTGTAAAGGATCCAAGTTGGTCATTTTCTCTAATTTCACATTAGACTCACTCTGAATGACATTGTTTTCACCCGAACAACACCTGAACAACTGAATTAGGAAGAATTCTGTAAAATTTCTTTAAAGACCAGGCCCAGGTGGCAGGTCCAGTCTTCTCCACATAATATGCAGCCAAATCATAATTCGAAACAAGTTTCAGCATCAGTAGATTGGTCTGGTACCGCAGTCTATGCGTGGGTGCTATAAAACCAGTGTTCACTCATTCACAGGCTGATTGTTTTTAATTAAACCACAACAAACTGTGACGCACGTCTTTTTTAAACTGACCTAAGCTTTAATGTCTTAAAGCCTGTTCATGAGTCTGCTGCGTGTTTTGTTCCGTGTTTGTTTCTGTCTGAGTTTAGTCCCTGTCCGGATGCCTTAGCTGTGACCAACCGTCCGCTCTCTCTCCCCATACATTACAGAGGCGACTCAACTTCAAAAAACTATTTAAATGATCAATACTCGGCCCCTGATCAACCAATCAAAAATCTGAATACACAGGCAATGCTCTAGATAATGACATTGACGAGCTATAAGGAGAAGAGGTGCCTTTTTTGGCTATAAAATGAATAATAATAAAATAATAAAAAGAACAATAATAAATAATAAACAATCCAATAAAATGAGCCCTTTCTAATCAAACTCATTGTCTTGCTCGCAGGTAATCCGAGTGCTATGAGAGATGCCAATAAAAGATCAGTGTTTTCAGGTAAGGCCTGTCATTCGTGTGTGTGTCGAAACATGCAGGACCCCAATAGGAGTGTGGCTTTAGGTTAAATATGTCTGTCAGGGGTTCAAGCTTCAAGGTTACTTTGTTGTCATCAGCAGCTGTTAGATGAGACAACATTTCTCCATGGACCACGGTGCAACATGTAGCACCATACAGCATTCAACAGAGTGCAGGTTACAACAGACAGTAGACAACAGACAAACGATAAATAGACAACAAGTGTGGACATTACATAAACCTTCTGGAGTGATGAGTATGATTATTGCACAGGGGGCAGTCACAGTATTGAACAGAGTACCAGGGATTATAGAAAAACTACGATACGGTGTCCCCCCCCCCTCCGCAAAGTTGCGGTTCAGAGTACGTGGCCTCAGTCGTTCGTGGATTTGTTCTTTGAACCGAACTAATAATTGTTCGTGGAAACTCCCACAGATTCGCAAAAAACGCAGAAACCGCAGATATCCTCTGCATTTTGTGTTTGTGGCAATATGTAATTTTTCATGCAATTTAGTGCCAAATTAATAAGAAAATTATTATTCATTAATTTTGTAACATAAATATTAACGTAAATTCAGCTACATTTCCATATAAAATAAAATTTTGTACAATTTTCAGTACAGTCGAAAGAACACAAAGCAAACGTGTATCGGCTGCTGCCCTGTGATGCATCTCTGGCAGCTGCAGCATCTGTCCAGCATCTGTCTTTTCCCGCAGGTTTACCCTTACCTTTACCTCTACCTTTTTTTAAGGGTAATGTATTAAGCTGTGTTTAAAATGAAATTAAAGTCTTTTGGGACCATATCTGGGGGCCTAATTAGGGTTAACACTATAAAAATAGGCATTTTTAGGTATTTATTTGTACCACATCAGAAAGGAGTTTTTCACAATTCACGGGGTGCTCTTGGAATGTAACCTCCGCAAATTCCGGGGGTCTACTGTAAATAGACAATAAATAAACAATGTAGTGGTGTAACTGCAATGTGAGTGGAATGTTAAACGTAGTCTAACAGAATGAAAATATTGCATATATACATGTATTATTGCATATGATGTTGCACTGGAATCATATTCTTACTGTAGACTGTCGCTGACTGCATCTCGGAGAAAACGCTTAACACTTCACTTAGAAGTGAGTCAGATGCCCAGCCTGGGTTTATAGAGCTGCCTGTTATTAACAGCAGTATTAGATACAGGCTGCAGGCTTCAGCGCGGTGCCGTGTTGTGGAAAGAGCCCGTTTGATGCCCGTTTCCAATGACTCAGGCTGGTGCCACTATAGAATGCGAGGGAACCGTCTGGCCCGTCTGCGGCCGGCTGAGATTTCAGCGCACTAGAGGGCAGGCTGTGACGTCATCCGGATACACACACACACACACACACACACACACACACACACACACACATATACACTCAATGCTGTAAAATGCCATGACAATTTCATACCCCATCCCATTTTCCACTTTCACGTTTATCCTCAACATGTTCTTTAACATATTAAAGGCTGTTTTCACAGTAATTATTCTTATTAGCGCTTGAAGGTCGTCTCCGAGCAACTGATGTTTTTTTTTTTTTCCCCTCACAGGCTTATAATGACCGACGAGCGAAGATGTGGACCCAATCAAACATTTATGCAATCTCACGGGGCATTTTGAATACCACGAATAAACCAGAGACACACTTATTTTTATAATTGCTATAAAAGAAAAGAAAAAAACAGATTGTGTACTTCTTTTTTTCCACAGAGGACAATATTTCTTAGACCCTGGCACATTTGTATGCTAATAAGTACAAATACTTGAAACTAGCGAATGTAAAACATTGACGAGAATGACTTGTGTCTACTTTTGATTTGCCTTTTTTTTTTTCTCGCATGCTTCCCATTGCAGAATTATGGAGAAAAAAACAAAAAAAACAAAGCAATCACACGGCCTTGCATTAATGGACACGTTATGTCTATGATTTTTTGTGCCAAATAACTGGTAAAGAAAAAAAAAAAGCTATTTTATATACTGTGAGTGCCAAAAGTCTGAGACCACATCAGAAATCTGGATATTTTCATTTATTTATTTAACCCTTAGAATTTCAGAATTGCAAAGAATCTCAAGAATTTTAAACAATAATTTTTAGAAAAAATATCATTACAAAAGGAAAGAAAAGGAAAGAGATGCAAAGATAAGTAAGATGAAGAAAAGAGAGAACAGCACTGCAATAATCAAAAATATAAATAAAAGCATGAATAAGGGATTCAGCCACTACATGAAAGTGAGAGTTCTTAAGAAAGAACTTTCAAGGAAAGTATCATAGTAACATTTTTATGTGACTATCAAATTATAGTGTGGAATCTAAAATAACACCAAGATTCCTAACCTCTGTGAAGGGGGGGAAATTACAATTTGGAATATTTAGGGTAAGCTGTCCAGTAGCGATGCAAGATTCAGGGTTTTTTCTGACCCATATGTATCTGACCAGTAATGAGAGCCATCCAGACTCGCCTAGCTCACAGAAATGTTGGTTAATTAATGACCCGACCCCGACGCGACCTGCGTTGTTTCTGTAAGTTATTTATAAGTTAGTCGGAACGCTGCTTTGACCTGCCCTGTCAAGACCTGTGAAAATTTCTAATGAGCTAAGCCAAATCCTCACACCCCACAGGTGTGTGTATTTTCTGAACCCCCACCCAGCCCCCCCATCACTTAGCTCAATGCAGGCAGGACAGAATTTGCACTTAGTGTTCTCCTCCAAAAGTTTTGAGCTGTCCAGTAACATTGCATCAGCTGAAAAAGGCTTTATGTAATTCTTGTGATTTACAATTTTAGATTCAGAACTATTTCTAGATCACTGTTTAATTTTTTAAATTTAAATTTAAAGTTTTGATACTGACCACATGAAGGTCTTTGAAGAAAAAGGTAAGTTTTTCTTCAAAAAAACTGTGTCATTCCTTTCACTAAAGTATGTTTTCAGACGACTTTCAGGTGGTTCTGATCTACTCATCAGAGGCTTCTGCACACACGTGTGGGGTCTGTCCCAATTACATACTAGACCCTTAAACTATGGCATATATTCTATGTTCTAACTGAATTTGGTGGGTTAATGAACTAATACTACATGTATGTGTTTTTAGCTGTTGTTAGCTTGTTAGCTTAGGGAGGCCAAATATGCAAGGTTTTTTTAATTTTTATTATTTTGAACATAAGAACAGATGCAACACATAAGGAGTGATTCAAGAATCAACACAAAAAGCATCAAATGAAGCCAAATATGAAAGGTAGCTACTGTGGCAAGCTAATCAATAAACAGGAAACAGAAACAGTTCTATTATGTTAGCTGATATAGTTAATTATTATTTTTGGAGCAATTAGGTTAAAAACACATCTCTTGTCTTTTGCCGTGTTCAGCTCTATCAACACCATACTCAAAAATGGATCAATACGGCATTGTGGATATTTAAGTATACATAATATTGACCACTGACTTTAGCATGAACAAATATGCACACAACATAATATTAACACTTATTGACATAAGAATCGAGTGCAATTTTGAGGCGTGTCCGTGAGTTTGAGTCACACTGCCATTAAAGCAGAAGGGGAACACTTAGAAACTCTAAAACTCACGGTAATAGTTTAAAAATTCTACTTTCCACTCAAATTGTTTGACATTATTATTTGTAACCACACTTTAAATTTAATTACAAAAGGATTTTCACTAGTGGTCCTAGACTTTTGGCCACCAACTCAATAACATAAATTTCAGCCTTGATGGCTTTAAAAGGGATAAATGAATGTCACATAGAGAAGCTTTTGGGAGCATCTCCACATCACTGCCGGGGAAGACTTCAATACAGCACTCTTCCATTTCCTACAGCGATGTAAAAAAATAAAATAAAAGGACAGAATTGTAACGATTTGATTTTTATACCCAAGAAATATACATCACATATATAGCCTGCTGCAACTTATTGTATGATGCAAATTAAATTGATTTATACACTTCAGTGACTATTGCATCTGTTTGATTGTCCTACAGATCTCCATCAGTCCCTGAATAGCTCTATAGTGGTTTTGTAAATATATTTAACATGTAACATCATTCAGGTCTCAGAACTATTATGGTCCCGGGCAGGAAATCCAGTGGAAAAGACTCGATTCTCTCTGAACAATGTCCAGATCGTGCTGGTTTTTAACACAGGCTCCACGATGATGTGTTTTACCGCAATCACACATTTCTGTGACACTCGCTGTATATTCTGGAAGTCTTACCCGTCTTAGAGTCCATTAGCTCTCACAGTTCCTCCACAAGTCTGACAGATGTTGTTTTCCAAGCTGACGCTGCAGAGAATCCACCAAGGTCTTGTTTCGAGTTTTGTGCTGAATGAGGAGGAAACACTGAGTGGAACAAAGACTCAGAAATATAAATTGAACTAAGAGCATGAGGAAGAAACAATGGAACCAAGACACAAAAGGGGAAACTCTCTAAGAACATGAAGAAAAAACACCAACAGGAACTAAGACACAAAAGGGGAACCTCTCTAAGAGCATGAGGGGGAACCACTCAGAGGTACCAAGACTCAAAAGGAGAACCTCTCTAAGAGCATGAGGGAGATTCATTAAGAGGAACCAAGACTCAAAAGGAAAGGACATGTTCTCGGAATAGATGAGTCTTCGTGAGGTTTTTGAAGATAGAGAGGGATTCTGCTGCTCTGGTCATCTTTAGCAGTTCAGTCCACCAGTGAGGAACTAGAATGAGACCAGTCTGGATTGGGTTCGGAACCTCCCTTAGAGCATGAGGAAGAACCACTGAGAGGAACCAAGACTCAGGAGAAGAGCCTCCCTAGGAGCATGAAAAGAAACACAGAGAGGAATCAAGTCTAAAAAAAAGAAACCCGCTTATGAGTATGAGCAGAACCAAGATTTAGAAATATAAGTTTAACCAAGAGATTGAGGAACAACCAAAGAGAGGAACCAAGACTCAGGAAGAGAAACTGTCTAAAAGCATGAAGAAGAACCACTGAGAGGAACCGAGACTCAAAAGGACCTCACTAAGAGCATGAGGACTAACCACTGAGTCAAACCAAGACTTAAAAATATCAAGTACAAACATGAGGAAGAACCATGAGAAAATCTGAGACTCAGATGGAGAACTTAACTATAAGAACGGTGCCGTTATGCCAGTGGCATTTAGAGAGTCAGACAGAGAGAATTTTACAGGGCTTGGATACGGTGTGTCATCACTTGTGTGGATGTCATTGGCCTGCGTGTACATGATCTAATGGCTGACTGAAGGATGTCAGCCCTGCATTTGGTTTTCACAGCAGACACCCAGTAATTCACACCGCAGCCACACGACCACGCCTGAGCCCGGTGTCTGATCGCCAGCCTGCTCCCACAGTCCAAACCCCAACACAGCCTTCACACTCCAGCCTTCACACAGGATGTTGGCTTCCAGAAGGCCCGGCCCGTCTGATTCTCCACAAAACGATTCCTGTAAAATTCTGATTGAACATTCATCTCCCAAGTAGAAAAAAACCCACCATTAACTGTGGTATGTGTGCCATCTCATTCAGGTATTTCCTCTATAATGTTTAGACTGCTGTTCTGACCGGGGGATGTGGTCAGAGAGGAAACGTGGCTCACACTTTTTAAGACTTTCTGAGAACGTTCTCCACTTCGGACTGACTGTGAGTAATTGTAACCCTCCGCATATGTGTCGTTCTAACGAGTCGCTGATTTACTGCTTCGGCTTTCCATGCCCTGAAACATCATCTCCTCTCGAGTTCTGAGTCGTCGGAAATCTGCTGGACGTGAACTTTTGTCGTTTCATCTGCGCGAGAACTTAATACTTTTATTGTTTTCTTCCATATCAGATGTTTCCCTTTTGGTTTCAGTTTTTCATGTCAGAATCGTACAAAGCAGATCAGAGGTCTTTAGAAAACCACAGTGGAAATGCGGGGCACTTTAGTGGCTGTGATACAGATGGCCGAAGAAAACAGTGTAGTGCTGTCTTTTGCTCCATGTCGATCATTGTGATCTTACTGATCAGCCTAGAAAGTGATATTGTTCTTTTAAAAAACACCTTTGGGAACCGACAAGAGAAAAGCATCATGTACGGAGCCTACAAAAGTTTGTAGACACCTTGTCTCCTTAAATGACATTGATTTTTACAGAAGTAATATTAATGTAATGTAATATGCATTTTTTTTTTTTTTGATAAGCCCATTTTGTAGGTACCCACAATGACAAGAAAGACAAAAAAAAATTAAGAACTTAAAATTCAGAATCAGACTATTGATCTCGGAGGAAAATACTTACACTGCAGGAAATTTACTTATAGGTAAAAACATAGGTAGAGATGAGTATGAAGAACAGTTACTAAATTGATCCTGGTTTCTGACTGGTGAGTACTGAACTCTGGAGAGTCTCCTGTTCAGACGGTACAGCTGTGGGTGTTTCTGGAGTGTTAATACTTTCTCACACAGCTTCGTTTCCAAATGGTGGATGCTGGATTGGATCAGTGGAGGGACGGAGCGGCGCTCTGTTGATCAGAACATTTGTAGTGATGTTCCTCTCTTATTATAGAAACAGAACAAGAAATTTCCTCCGGGATCAATAAAGTTTTCTGATTCTGGTTCTGATTCAGAAACTCAGGACACAGTTTATATCCTTATTTCTCAAAAGACTAAATCACAATAAAGTAACTGCTGAACCTTTTCATCTCTTTATTTTCTGCGACAAATTGTGGAGAGTAGCATCAGTGAGAGTATTGATAAGTATTAGTATCGATAAAACCAAGTGAAGTATTTAATTCAGCATATAAAAGCGTTTAGGGATCCAATATAAGTGTTTGAGTGTGAGAGTTCTCATGGTCCAGTCAGAAAACTGGCAGTCTTTTTCAGCCTTGATCTTGGAGAACATCTTATTTTTCACATGTTCCTGCTTCGAACACGTCTGATCCAATTAATTAACTAATTAACAAGCCTTCCTTGGGTTGAAGTGGGTATATTAAAGCAGGGAAAATATGCAAATATGCAAAGCCTTCAGGACTATCACATGTGTGTTTAATGGCCTTTACATCAGTGGGCATGCTAACATTCAAGGTGGAGAGATTAAAAAAATGGACATATTTGCATAATGATTGCTGGGAATAATAGTGAGAGAAAGTGGTCAAAACACAAAAAAGATTCAAAATCGCAAATTCAGTCAAACTGATAAGACTAAAGGATACAGTGCTGCACTACAGAATATTACATATCATGACAAGTAAGATATTAAATTCTAGGCCCAAACACCCTTTTATGTTGAACTCAATTGGATGGTGTGCAAGTGGGAACTGATAATTGAGCGAAACCAGGTTTTTGATGGTAACTAATGGTAAAGGGGCATTTGGCAGAGGCCCTAATTCAGAGAGATTTACAATCATTAATTACAGGGACAGTCCCCCTGGAGACACTGAGGGTTAAGTGTCTTGGTCAAGGACACAATGGTAGAAAGTGGGGAGGGTTTGAACCTGCAACTTTATGCCCATCAGGTTCACGGGCAAGTGTTTTACCCAATAGGCTACTACCACTACTACTACTACTACTACACTACTCCTAGGCAACTTCAAATTCCACAATGAACGCATTGATATACTGAACATAAAATCACTATTTACTCTATAATGTATTTGTGTTGTACCCTGCGGTGGGCTGGCGCCCCAGGATGGGCTCCAGGTACCCACGACCCTAGTAAGGATTAAGAAGTTACAGAAAATGAATGAATGTATTTGTTTATTCGTTTTAGTTTTATTTAGCATATCGCGTCTTATTAAGGTGAGAATTTAATCACTCACTATTTATTTAAACAGGTTTTCAATATTTTTGTGCACAGATGCCCAAGACCTTTGTACAGTACTGTATGTAGTGGGTGGAAACTGACCACAACAATAATCTGAGGTTTTTGAAAAACAAGCTCATTTGTATTAAAAACCTTTTGAAAATCTAGTTGTTGACAGAAAAGACATTTTGTCCATTGTTCTCGTTAATGACATGCAACTATTACAATGGAGGTTATCACTTTAGAGGCCAACCACTTCCACTTCCACATCCTCTGTTTACTACTCCTTCTCCTCTAACCTTAAGGGAATGCTTTTAAAGTCCCAGGGCCACCCAAGAACTCAACGCAAGCCTCATGCTTCTAGAGATCTGGACCACCATCAGCGGTCAGCTGACCAGCCTCTAGTCTTTATTTATTGCCGAACTAAGTCATATTAATCCTGACATAATGCACAAATAAATCTATAGTAGGGGACAAGTATGCTTTGAAGGCGTGTACATGACGGCCGATCCCGCACCATTCCCTTGTGGTGTATGAATTCAATCTGTGTGGAGTTACGTTTTAAAAGCCTGGCTGTGGTCTTTCTCTCCCAGGCCGGCTCTTATGACAGCGTGGGGAAATATCTGTTTCACCTGATTTGTGGAGCTCCTTTTCTATCATGTTTTCTAGGCAGCAGCTCTTGGCTGACATGGTGATGTGGTAGAACCTCCAACCCCCAACCAGATGTTTTTAGACCAAGCTTCTTGAGCCCATGTACAAGGCTGAAATCCAACCCTGTTTCTGAAAATCTCTTTAAAAAAAAAAAAAAGCCCTGGACAAGTCCAGTTCAGATCATTTCTGATTTCCAGAGCAAACTTTCCCAAAGCAGGACCTGTTTCCCAACAAGAACTGGCCGTACAAAAATCAGATAAGGCAGTTTGATTACTAACAATGAAGATGATCTAAGGACTGCGATCCTTTGGGGATCCTTGGCCTTGGATCGCCACTGATGCATCACTGGTCAGGGTTTTTTGGGGTAGTTTGTAGTACTGAGAAGACAACAGCGTTTGATCCGAAATCCAAGCCACAGCCCACACAAACATCCTAAACACTGCATGTAGTCTAAGCTGTCAAGGCAAGTGGGGCAAAGATCATACAAGGCTTTGTTGACCAGTTTTGGATCTGTGTACTGAATACAAATGCAAAGAGTGGAAGAAATATTCTTTGGAGATTCAATTTGTAAATGAGATGTGAATGTGAAGAACTTTTTGAAGTACCTCTACATGATGTCAATCTCCAATAAAGAACCACTGAACAATGAAGGAAAAATATTTCTGTTCATCAAACATGGGTCTTCAGAGCAGTGCTCCTGAAGCCAGTTCTCAGGAAACCAGATGGACCAGATTTTTGTTCCAACCTAACACTGGGTTCAAGCCCAAATGTGGACCATCTGAAATCCTCTGAAGAACGGCTGATGGGCTCTTGGGCTCTTCTATGGCAGTCTCTCCCAACCCTGATACTGAAGGACCCCTTACTCGGCACACTGTTGTGTTCCTGCTTCAAACTCATCTGATTCACTTAATTAGCTAATTAACAAGTCTTCTCTGGGTTGAGGTAGGTGTATTATGGTGCTTTTCCGGTGCCATGAGGAACCATGTTGTACCATGGACAAATGTTTTTCCATTACAAATAAAGAGACCCACACCCGAGCCGTACCCGAGCTGCTCAATGGCAGGGCCGAAAGTGGGCCGCAGTCGAGCTGACTGAGTCACTACTTTCTGACTAGTCAACATCTCATCGCAACATGGAAAGAGGTTGTTCTTTTTCACTGCCCTTGATAAAAACAACAATAGAGATGCAAACTAACAACTGGGAAATCAATGGATTACAAGCATGACTGTGTGTTTGAGGTGAAGATACATTTCAGTGGGCGTTTTCTATGATGCAAACAAATTTATATTCAACACTGTGAGAAACGTGAAGGAAATCCAGGACATCACTACCAAGTTATCTGGGTTAGGTATTTGTGGCATGGCTTAACAATGGCAAGAAAAAAAAAAAGACTTTAACTGATAAAAGACCACAATTACAAAAGCAGCTCAGACAGAAAAACTGTCCATTGGTTCTACTCCAAGGCTGTGGTTTTGGGATGACCTGCCATAAACTGTGTGAAGAGAATTGTGCTGCCGTCTGAAACTCTATTAATGAGCTTCTGTGCCATTGTAGTACACAGTTTAGGTACAGCACTGTTCCTATATACCTATGGATAAGTGCCTTTTGAACAGAGCAGGGAGGCTTTCAGGACTATCACCCCTGTGTTTAATGGCTTTACATCAGTGGCTATGCTAACAGTCAAGATTTCAATGTGGGGAGATTTTGAAATGGACACATTTGCATAATGAATGCTGGGAATCAAAGTGAGAGAACATAGACAAAACACAAAAAACAATGTAAAATTGTTTTTTCTTCAGGATAAACTCAATAATACTACATGTTGAGGAGACTTAGATAACAGGTGGGAATTGACAGTTAAATGCAAGTGCAATTCAAGATAAAGTGACCCTTCTGTCATACATGAACACACCACAGCACACAATTCTTTCTCTGCATTTACCACCAATTGAAGTAACAGGACCAGGAACACAGCACCTGAGGAGCAGTGTGTGGGGATGGTATGTTGCTCGAGGGTACCTCAGTGGTGCCACCAGCAGGTACTGGGATTCAAACCCACAACTTTCTGATCGCAGGGCAAACACCCTAACCACTAGGCCACCAGCTGCCCCATTTATAGTCATGGAGCTGCTAGATTTTACACCACATCTCCTAGTGTTGCAGTTCTCACTGAGAACAGCAATAAAGTAGAGCTTGTGCTTTTATGTTGGCTGCATGGAAACCAATGACAACACTCACATAAATTTAAACACTTCTCTATCCTACAGTGTGGGATCATGCCGAATTAATTACTTAGAGACTTGGCCTATTAGCCTGCAGCTCTGCAAAGACAAAAGAGGATGCTTGACGGGATGCTTTTAGTTTGCTTCATTAAAAACATAACGATGTTCCTTTCAGAGTCTTTGCTCTGTCTGTTCACATCCAGTCGCTGAAGTCAAATGTTCCCCAAGTGTAAAGCAGTTGAATGTTTTAAAAGCCTGTTTCCTAAAAGCTGTAATTTTACATCAAGTACATACAAGGACTTCAAAAACATTTTTCTACAATCCCAACCACACTGAAAGCATCTTTTAATGCATTTATTTACTCCACCCACCAACTTGTACTTCAAATCCAAACACACAATGTTCCTCCAGCAAGAAAGATGCTCTGGAATCAGAAATGATCGTTTTTAACATGTTAGTTTATGTCTCATGCCATATTAAGCAAGATATATTACATTGTTCAGAAAATCCCTGTTTTCCCAAAAGGTTTGCTTGAAATGGGAGAAACTTTGCCCCACCTCTAAAACGTTTTAATGGCACCAGTGGGTATTATTATTGTTATTATTGGGAGACGTGGGATATTATTATAACTAATATCATGTTTCACCTCATCCTCCCACCGCCCCCACATATCATCGAGAGAAAACACTCAGCGAGCTCAGAGACCCTCCCTGATAAAGTGTTTCCCTCAGATAAGGAAAGAAAATATGCTATGATCTCCCGTTCACTTACAAATTCAAAAAATGTCCTCCTTCCAATGCAACTGACCTTTTATTCTGAATGAAAGTGGTCAAACATGCTGACAAGTCAGATTTGGGCCTGCATCTGCCTGGAGACCTGTACAGAGTGTTTCTCCATCTTTTGTCTGAGTGGTGGGATTGGTTCCAGCACCTCCTCCAACACTGGTTAGGACAAGCAGCTCAGATAATGGATGGATGGACTGACAGATGGATATATGGATCAGATTTGAGGTGATTATCTGAAGATTGCTTGCACACTTGGGATCAGACCAATTCAGATGTTGATGTTGGGTCTTAAAAGGGCCTATTTGCTTAACCCTCAGAACCCAGAGTGTATCAGTAAACTCTGATTTCAGTAAATATAAACGGTGTAAATCAGTCTAGAACCGGTGTTTACCCTCAGAACT
>JBBJLS010000001.1:145785-157312 GCA_037577275.1 Bryconaethiops microstoma
AATTGAGAATCTCTGGGATGATTTAAAGATTGCTGTACACAAGCGGCGTCCATCCAACTTGAAGGAGCTGGAGCAGTGTTGCCATGAAGAATGGGCAAAAATACTAGTGTCTAGCTTGTGGAGAGGTACACGAAGAGACTTGTCGCTGTTATCGCTGCAAAAGGTGGCTGTACAAAGTGTTGATTCTAGGAGGGGTGAATAGTTACACATGCTCAGGTTTTCTTTTTTTGTCTTATTTATTTGTTTCACAATAATAATAAAAAAAAATGCATCTGCAAAGTGGTCTCTGTGTAAATTAAAAGATACAACATCCCCAAAATTCTATTTTAATTCCAGGTTGTAAGGGAATAAGAGAGAGAATGACACACACACACACACACACTACATTTTGGAATTAAATGATATTTACATACTAAATTAAAGTGTGAAACTCAGTTTTGGGCTCTTTAAGATGTGAGTTTAAGAAATGTGCACTTGAGGACTTACGAGTGCATCAATTAAAAATCAAAAGTCAACATTTTAAATGATCTGGACTGTTATTCTTGGTTATTAGAAATGGGTATCGGTGTCTGTCACATGAATGTTGATCTTGATCTGGCTCCATCACTGATCAGCGCAGGAGGACCTGAGTCCGCTGCCAGGAGGTGGTGGAGGGCGAGTGAGTGAACTGCTGGGCAGAACCAGAACCCAGAGCAATGGAGTTAATTCTCTAAATGAATGGAAAGTATGTTGTGAAGCGAAGCAGAACAGCACGCGTGTGTGAGGAGGATGCAGACGGGTGTGTGGCAGGAGTTCAGCTGGCCAGGTCAGCTGCCTGTGGGTCTGGCTGCTATCTGCGACGTCGGGCTGAGTAGATAGCGTCCTCTACTCCAAACGGCTGGAATGTGTCTTATTTGTCTGAAAGCTCCTTCAGAGAGGAAGGGAAGAGGGAGATCAGCATGAGCACTATTTTTAAAATCCAGACCAAGGAAGTCCAGCAGAGGAAGTCGGGCCCGAAACGCCTCCCAAAATGGCAGCAGCCGGTTAAATAGTTCCACAACACTTTCCTCGCCGAGGCCCTGACTCATCTGCCCTGATCTCCACTGTTTAGACTGTGGCTTCTCAATTTTCGGTAATTACTCTGCAAGATTAGCGCATGATGGATTGTTCCAGGACGACGGCTCGTTCATCACGCCTGGAAAAGTCAGAGCTCCTGTTGTTTTAAAATCAGACAGTCGGAGAAACAGGAAGGACACCTCGGTGGCGTGACATCATACGTGGGTGGGTGAGATGGCGAGCCGTCAAACGTCCAAATATTTGGGAAATTATGGAATTATGGTTTTGCTGACGTACGCTGTCGAGCTTTATTACATATCAGTGCCGAATGACATGTGTAAAAGTGCTTTTTCTTATAAACAAATTGAGGCAAAAGCTGAACACACACTTTTAATGGAATGGAATTATGTGTACGTTGTGGATTACCAACTCCTTTTGCAGCAGGGGAGAGAAAATGTAAATAAAAAAATATATACACGCACGCATGCGCACACGCATATATGTATGTACATACACAAACGTGTCTACATGTACATGACACACACACGGAGAGAGGGAGAAAGAAATAAAGTTCTATTTGTAAGTAATACCTTTATTGTTTTTAATATTTGCCAAGGCAAATGTTTTGTCTTCATTTCCTATAATTTTTTTTTTATATCATCATTTTTAAAATACTGTACAAAATGCAGAGATATAAAAGGAAAAAAAACAAACACATGAGAAGATAAATGCTGGAATAACCCTAAAGAACCAAAGAAAAATGATCTTTTTAACTTCTTCACCAATTACAGTTACAGACACACATGTGAATGACTTATTTGGGCCAGATTAGCCAGGCCACAATCGAGAAAGGTCCTTGGTAGCTTTGTCCCATGTAGGCTCCTGGTTCATAATTCAAAATGGAACAATCTCTAAGGTCGCTTTGTCACACCGCTCAGGTGTTTGGCAGCATCCTTGAAAATCATCAGATTGTCGGAAACAGCCATAAATTATTTTTTATATAATTTTTATAGATTTTAAAAAAAAAAAAAAATATTTTCAGATTTTGTTTACATCTTACTGCCTCGGATTGAAATTGATTGTAATTGTAGTCAACAGCCATGATTTGATTTGCTCTTGTCCTTAATTTCTCACTTTCCTTTAATTTAATTTTTCATATTTCTCAGTCAACGGTTGTTGTGTTCATTGGTAGTTTGGTTAGTTACGCAGTTTGCTGCTTAGAAAGCTGTTCATTCAGACTAGTGGTGTTTTCTTTATTTAGTTTTGCTCTGACTCCTTTTCACATGACGTGACAAAGTGACCTTAGAAGATCGTTCCATTTTGAATTATGAACTCCAATGAATTATGAACCAGGAGCCTACATGGGACAAAGCTACCAGGGACCTTTCTCGATTGTGACCTGGCTAATCTGGCCCAAATAAGTCATTCACGTGTGTCTGTAACTGTAATTGGTGAAGAAGTTAAAAAGATCATTTTTCTTTGGTTCTATAGGGTTATTCCAGCATTTATCTTCTCATTTGTTTGTTTTTGTTTCTCTTTTTTTATATCTGCATTTTGTACAGTATTTTAAAAAGCACTGGCTGACTAGTGTACTGGCTATCTTTGTGCAGTGCTAAGCTATGCAGTCATCACACCCTAAAGTGCATGACTAAAAATGACAAATGTTCACAGTACGGCTTAGTCAGCTAGCTCGTTCTCAGGCAGTGAGTTTGCTTGCTAGTTAGCTCTGTATTTGTTTGTAGGGGATTTTCTTTTTTTAAGTTTCCCTATTGTTATCCCATTTACAACCAATGATTAGACCTATGAAGACCATTCGTGTCCTCTTCACCTGCTAAAGACCACCTAGCCCTCCCCTTCGAGTCAGTAACTGTAACATGCTAATGCTAACTAATTACGAGTGCTGCACTGAGAGCACATGAAAGAGGGTCAGGCCAGTTCAGATGTACATGAGAGACAGCTGTTTTTAAGCCACCTCCTGTCTGGCTGAACGGCTTAATTAGCGGTATAGAGGTCTTCTGCCACAGGAAGCCAGGTTTAGCACCCCACCCAGCACGGACTTGCTAGCTTGCTCCTAGTCTGCGTTAATGTGCTTACGCCACTCAGAAGGCCCTGTCCTTGTAAACCTCTCAGTGCTTCAGTTTACCTAATTCCTTTAAGTGTAAAGCAACATTGTACTAAACTGCGACACCCTTGAGATTTCCAACCACGTTTTTGTCTACGTCTCTCAGACAACAATGCATGATTTGAAATCTAGTGGCTTAATTTGCTTTCGCAGACTAGCGTGACCAAATCAAGGCTTATGACACCCCATCAATGTGATTTACCTCCTCGTTCACCTTCTCTAATTCTACCATGTGGCTTTTTTTGATGAACTAAATTTAAAAGCCCATAAAGTCCACAAGCCATGAGCAGCTGGTGGATGTTGGTCTCTTGGGAAAAGCCAAAAATAAAATGCTGCTGCTAGATATCGGCCCTCTGGGAGGGCCAAATTTGAGTTCGCTCTGATATTTCCTTGTGCCCAGCCTTTGAGACCGTGCAGGAAAAGTGATGTTTTAGAAAAAAGTAACGGACCGGTTTGTTTGGGTTAAGTCTGAGGGGTTTTATTTTTAATTACAATGCATCAAACTGAGCATGTGGGGAAGATTTATGCCCCTGTGTTTAGTGATAATCCAAATATTTAGCCACGTGTCCCTCATAATTCCTAATGTCTGTCTGAGTGTGTGCTGCTGGAGCGGCTAATATATGGGGGTTTTTTTTCTCTTGACTTATAGAGAGGGATTTTTAGTGGTGTTTTTCAAAACTGCTTTAACCCTTTAAACCATTCATGCCAACTGAAGTGGTGAACTCTGTTTTACATATTTATACATTGGATGAACATGTAACTACATATTGCCTTTTTAAGGTTACAGTGGTTGGGATCAGTGGCTACATTTTGGTACCATTTGACCACAAATTTGATATGTTAAATGATTGAAAACTCTTTTTTTCAGTGTTTTCTGTTTTCATTGATTTGAAAGAAAATCTGTGCTCAAGCATGTGGAACAACAGAAATTAAATGTTTCAAATATAAGAAACTACATTTTTATGAGTCAGTTCACAATTTATTTAGTAACTACTGACTAAAATGTAAATTTCTGAAAGTGAGAAACTAATGATCTTAAAGGGTCCATATTATGGAAAATGGAATTGTAACATTTTCGTCCTTTTTTTAAAAAATTTTTTTTATGTAGTATGTAAACAATACTAAAGCAAGCCTTTCACTTTCCAGTAAAAACAGCTAAATTCCCAATTATTTGTTGTTGTGATGTCACAGAAAACACTGCACACACCCCATCATCTTTATAACCCCCAACAATTTTAGCCCATTTGTTCACACACAAGTTATGGACAGCCAAGCAGAAAAAAGCATTTTTTCTTAAAAGCACATTAAGGGGTTTTCACACTGTCCTGAAACTTGTTTCTTGAAATTGTAAGTCGCTTTGGATAAAGGTGTCTACCAAATGAATGTAATGTAACAAAAATCTGTTTTGATGTTAAGGGCCAAAGAGAAGTTGGAAATTGTCATGCAAACATGACTAATATCTTTCTTGGTACATAAAACCACACTAGGAGGACCTTCTGGGGAAAAATATAAAGGAAAAATGTAATGTAAGATATGGGCTCTTTAAGGGGTTAATATTGGTGAACACTGTGCTGCTGTTTTAGCGTCAGTAAACGACGCTGAAATGACACTGTAGGACTGTCAAACTGTTTTACAGCTTGCATTCAGGGGAATTAAAAATACATCTGGAGATCTAAGTGAATGTATTGTGTTTTGGGGGTACTTGGTCAGTTTATGAAGTGAGCTGCCGTGGTCTTGCGTTTGTTCCAATGGAGGAAAGCCAAGAGGATTTGGCCCAGTTTTGTGGTGCCAGACCCAGACGTCTCTCTAGGTGTTGGTAGAACTTTCCCTTTTGGATTGATCTGAGGCCAGTTTCGCTGTTTAGCGCTGTTTAAACGTTTATTGGACAGTTACGGTACACAAGTCATTCCCGCTCAGGGTGAGAGAGTAGCTTCTTTCCATAGTGTCTCTCTCAAGTCTATAAAAGCCTTTGTGCCAGTAGAGCTGTTACTGGCAAGGCCGTCTGACTGGTGAGGGCAAGAGATGCCAACTGTTACGAGAGCCTTTCCTCACCAGCACTCATTTCTGCTTTTAAATGTCCCCATTTAAACACATGCTAAAATAATGTTTATTAGCCTTTTAGCACTCGTTGCGCCAATCGCTACTACCCCTAATGGAGCTGGTGGGGCAGGTGTTCTTGAATTGCTTCCAGTTGGAAAAATCTCTTAAAACACACTTTTAATGTGGCCTATTTGCTGGGAAATGGTCGTTAAGGGGAGGTTTCGCAAACGGATGATGAGCAACCCATGGTGTTCTTGAACACTGCTTTATTTGTGTTTCGTTTCACCCTTTACATGGAAATTTGCTCCCCCCCCAAAACCATTAAAAATGGAGGTTCTTCAAGGGTTCTTTAGAATAGCAGTGCTCAGTCGTCTGTGAAAGTTTGAACACCAGTGTTCAAATGAATTAACGTATCCCCTACAGTGAACACACGTAAATGACGTTTTTTGGCAACTTTTGGTGCATTAATGTTTATCACGTATTAAAAACACTAAATAACATATTAAAAATGGCATGACACAAAGAACCAATTTTTGGGTTGTCGGATATGCACCAGTCATCAATGCTATAAAAACATTACAAGTAACATTGGTTATCTTAATGAAGTGGCACCTGTAGTGTGGGATATTAGGCAGCGAGTGATCAGTCAGTTCTTAAAGTCGATGTTTTGGAAGCAGTGAAAACGGGCGAGTATAAGGGTCTGAGTGTCTTTGACAAGAACCTGACTATGATGTCTTGACAACTGGGTCGTCTCCAAAACAGCAGGTCTTGTTGGAGTTTTTCAGTGTGCAGTGGTTCAAGGAATGGCAACCAGTGAACCGGCGACAGGGTCATGGACACTCTGGTCTAACTGATGCACATGGGAAGTGAAGACTAACCTAACCTGTCTGGTCTGATCAGTTGCTGTACCACAAACAGCTGCTCTGATAGAAAGCTGTAAGAACAAAGTGCGTCACAGTTTGCTGTGTATGGAGCTGCAGATTGGTCAGAGTGCCCATGCTGTCCCCTGTCTATGCTGACCCTGCGGGCCAGTCAGAGGGCTTATACTGAACCATGTCCACCAACAAACGCTCCCACAATTGACACATAAGCATCAGAACTGGAGCATGGAGCAGTGGGAGAAGACAGCCTGATCACTTAACCCTCAGTTGCTCCAGGGTGTCCCTGTCCCTGTAATGATTAAGTTACTCTGGATAATGCCATTAATGTAATGTAGATCTGATTAATCAAATTTTCTTGTACATCATGTGGACGGCCAAGTGTGTACATCACTTAGCTGGGGAAGAGATGGCACCATGGGAAGAAGACAGTGTGATGTTCGGGGTTATGACGTGCTGGGAAACATTTGGTCCTGCATTCATGTGGATGTAACTTTGACACAGACCTCCTGCCCGAACACTGTTGCAGACCAAGTTCACCCCTTTATGGTGAGAATGTTCCCTAATGGCAGTGGTCTCTTTCAGCAGGAAAATGTGCCCCTCCACAATATTGCAAAAATTGTTCAGGAACCTGTTTGAAGAACTCCTGAAAGGGTTTGAGAAACAAGAATTCAAGGTATCCCTGGTTTCCCTGGTCTCCAAATTCCCCAAAGCTGCCAGAGGTTTCTGGAGCTGTGAGGCTAATGGTGCTAACGAGTAATGTATAGTCCTCAATTAGCATTGTGCAAACTAAATTATTTGCTGGCACTTGACATTAAAAGGCCTCATAAATGGATGACTCCCTGGAATGTAACCTGTGCTTTCAGCTCTGCCCTTATATGGGCACGCCCTTCCTCTCCCCCACATTCTGATGCTCCCTTCTGTCTCCAGTGTGTGGAACTCCCACTGTCCAGAGAGTAGAGACGTAGGACAGATTTGCAAGGATGATCTTGGAGGAGTCTACAAAGCGTAACACTAATAAAATGGCTGTGCCATAACAAACACCAAACAATAGCGGGTTGCTAACGGTGTGTTTTAGCCAGGGGCAAACGGGCGGCTGGGAGCTATCAAAGCCCTGGCATTCTCCTGGTGTTGGAAAGCGCAGGCAGCAGAACCGCCTGGAGCCACTCCTCAGCTTGGGCTGGAGTTCTGACTATTTCAACACCCATTCAAGCATCGCGTCACGCAAAGACAAAGAGTGGACTGACCAGAGAAAAGGATCTACACTATCCCAGTCCTGTCTACACTCTTAAATACTGAGGGTGTTTGATATGTGTGGGACTATTTCAATGCAGTATCAAATAACTGAGAAATTGTATCTTAAAAGCAGTGCATACAAGCCTTTCAATGCAGAAACTATGTTAATGAGCAAAAGTGAGCAGCTCTGGGCTTTCAGTCAGAGAAAATTGGGAGAAGAGGGGGAGTGTTCAGAATTTTTCTTTCAATTAACATGCGGTTCAAGACTGAGATCGAACCTTAACTGGGAAACCGACCCCTCCACTTCGATTTTTGTCTTTTAATTCAGATCGGTTTTACCTTTTTGTTCATTTTTCCTTTGTGTTTGTCTATTCATTTATTTATCTTTTGCCATTTTGCTCTTTCCTGCCTTTTCTTTGGATCTGTTTTTATCTTCGCTTTGTTGAAGTGCAATCTGTGTGCAATCTAAATAAAATGTATAAGCTCTAAACTCTGGGCTGAGGAAAGCTGAGGTCATGCCAAATGCAACAAACATTACATGCCGCTTTAGCAGCAGGATTGTTGTCGTAATGCTGATAAATACACTCTCATCTCACCTTCACCCTCACTCGCTGTCCTGAAGGATGCTTTTGAGCACGCACCCGTGCATCTTCTCAAAATAAACCCTCATGTTTATAGCACCCAACAGACAAAGGAATGCTGTAAGTGTAGCCGTGCGCTGATCTGATCCACCCCCACCTCCTTCTGCTTAAGTGCTTTACCTGTAAATTGTCCATAAAGCGCTGAGGGTGAAGTGCATGGTGAAGATTCGTCTGGGAGAACAGATCCAGTATGTATTGAGTATTGAAAAAGTAAAAAAAAAAGGGGGCATTTGGCTGACGCTCTTATCCGGAGCGACTTACAATTTGTTACAGGGACAGTGCCTCTCGAGACACTGAGGGTTAAGTGTCTTGCTCAAGGACACAATGGTAGAAAGTGGGGGGTGGGGGGGGTAAACTGCTACTTTTTGATCATCAGGTTCACAGGCAAGTGTTTTACCCACCAAGTTACAGCCACCCTTCAAAGTGCACGTCATGCCCAATGTGGGCCTCAACCCACAACCGTGAGATTAAGAGTCTCATGCTCTACAGACTGAGCTAGCCGGGCACAATAAGGAATTGCAATTGTTTGTCTTCATATGACCCTTGCTTTCATCGTAGCGTCTCTCATTTACCATCTACTATGGAAACTACTGTAAATTAAAATGATGTATGTTGGTGCTGCTTATCAGGGTAAAGTTAGTAGAGAGGGGGCGGGGCACCCACACTCCAATGGTTTTTCTTCTGTTTGTTTTTTTTCTGAAGGAGCTTAAAAATCCTAGGGGCTGGGATTTGAGTGATTGTTTTGTTAGAGGGCCCTGTTACAGGCATAGAAAAACCTCAGGTCTGTGAGAAAATACACACACCCTCTTGGTTGGGGGTGGGGAGTGGGGGGTGTAGATGAGTTGATGGGGGCATGGGACTCCTGGCTTGTGTTTTACATCAGAACGTTTTAAACTGTGTAATGTCATGGTCATTATTATCATGGTACGAATTAGTTGTTTTAATTGGACAATAATAACAAATAAGACAAAGCAATAATTTTTATTACTATTATGTCTACATTTACCTTTATTATTATCTATATGCTATACATTTTATGGAAGATGTATATTATTCAAATACATGTTGTTATATATTTTCCATGCTGAAGCAAATGGAGCTTCAGGGATGCCCACAATGATCAGAATCTGAAAACTATTGATGCCAGAGGAAACTGCTTATGGTAGTACTGCATAGACACACAGAGAGACAAAAATAAGAATTCATAAAGATAAGAGTAACATTCATAATAAAAGAAAATGTCTCCAGAAAATGCTGATATCTAAGGTCTTTTTGTATCATTTATGGGTGGTACATGAGTCCAAGCTTGGTTGGTGCAATGCCCTGTGTGTGGACAGGAAGACAGGAAGACAAGTCTGAGCATGTTTCCCCTTCACTGGCTCTCTGTACAGTTTGATTTTACCATTTTATTGTTAACCTATAAATCCTTGGGCCGTTCAGCTCCAGCCACATGTCCCTTCAAGGTCAAGGAGTGCAGGCTGGTGTTCGAGGCTGTTATTACTCTGTGGGAACTTCCTTGCAGACCTGTGCGCCACTGGCTCTTCCACTTTCCCTTTTAACTCTCTTTCCAACCTTCCTCCAAAGCTTTCAGACACAGCCTCTGGCTAAGAGGGTTCCTCAGGAACCGCCAGGGGAGTGGATGTTTGTAAGATGGGTCTTACTTTAGGATTTTCCGTCTGACTGCACCCCACGGTGCACTTGGCCCGACATAAATTCCGCTTTATTCATGTCTCTCTCCTTTCTCCAGATTCACCCTTTATTTAATCAATTTAAAATATATATTTATTTGTATTATTTTCCTCTTTTCCTTTTGAAGTTTTGGTTCCCTTAATATTTGAACATACAGCTCCAGAAAAAAATGTTCAGGTTCTATCTTTTATAGATGCAAATATTGAACGGAACAGCTTTGCCTTAGTTTTTAAGAACTGCTGACAATATTTCTCCTAATTTCTAAATAAAAATGTTCTTTAAAGCATAATTTTAAAGGAAATGACGAAACATCGAAATAAGAGAAATGACTGTTATGTTTACAGAACTTGAATCATTCAAAGAAAACAAATCTCTTGTTCATTCAAACAAAATGGCAATAATTTAACTTTGACAAACTTATAGTTGTTTTTTTCCATCCAGCTGGTCTCATTATGAGAGGAGAGTGTTTATTACAGCAGTGATTTTATACATTTCCTCACTAAATAAGATGTGATTCAGGTGATCAGTAATCAGTCCCTCATAAAGCAGAATGAGGTGTTTGTGTAGGAATTTAACAGACACTAGTATGGAATGGTTGTCACACTCATAGAGATGCTGATTTAAAAATAAATTGCAGTGGTCTCTTATTTATTTTTTTCTTTTTCAGAGCCATATAACTTGATGAACTAAATGTTGATCAGCCAAGGTACTGGAGCTACAAGGCTAATGTAGCTAACATGTCAAAGGAGCTTATAGTCCACCATTTAGCACCACATGTCCATCACAAGGGCTCATTTTCTTTTCCTTTTTCATTATTTCCTCCCATCTGTTTCATTAAATCCTCTGATAAATCACATTTTTTTCCTTTGCATCCTGGCAGCCATGAACAGTACAACATTTGTTTTCCCATATTTTCCACTTCGGTGACTGTCCGCAGGAACAGCACTCCACTTCAACTAGCAAAGGTAAATTGTTGTAGGCCAGGTAACCAAGTGAATGTAATTTCTTCATTATTGTGATGTCACAACCATGATACAATCAGACCAGGCCACTTTTGCAGCTTCATTTCCATATATGGACTATATGAATAGGGGTGAGTGAAGGGTACACATTGAAACTGTGTTTATATAGTAGGTACAGCTTTAATTTTAAAAATTAAAGTAAATTTAAGATAGGGGCCCTTTTTAAGTAATCAAATAGACTTGCTAATGTGGTTTCTGACACTGCATGATTCACTCTTGTCTATATGCAAAGGCATGGCAAAAGCAATCTTTTTTGATGTGATTTTTATATTTATATAATACACACACACACACAGAGCCACAGAACTCCCTCTGTCCATGCTGTCCCCCTCAGTTGGAAGCTCCCCTAATTCATGACTCATTTCCTAAACAAAACATAGAGTTGCAGGTTAAGTGCTCGTATCAGCAGAGCAGGGTGAGCGAGTCTGTATAGTGCTGTGCCCGGGCGGTGAGAGATCTGACAGGGGCAGAGGGCTGACAGGTCTGGTCAGATTAATGGAGGCCTTGTGACAGGAGCTCACATCTGGATGGTGACGCAGAGAGCAGGGTTTGGCTGAACGGCTGGCCACAGCTTAGTCCTTTACACAGAGAAAGTGAGGTCATGGTGTTGGGGTTTATTTTCATATGTGAAATACCTGTTTGTGTATGTGTATATAAATATAGCATATTAAAAAGTGCCATAACTTTTGCACAGCCCATATTGTATGTGTGTAAAATGTATGTATATGTAAAGTGTGTGCCATGGAAAAACATGAAACCACTTTTCCCTTTTTTTTTTTCTGTTCACTGTTTGTAGTGTGTGTGTGTGTGTGTGTGTGTGTGTGTGTGTGTGTGTGTGTGTGTGTGTGTGTGTGTGTGTGTGTG
>JBBJLS010000001.1:164137-174798 GCA_037577275.1 Bryconaethiops microstoma
GTGTGTGTGTGTGTGTGTGTGTGTGTGTGTGTGTGTGTGTGTGTGTGTGTGTGTGTGTGTGTGTGTGTGTTGGGGGGAGCAGTTCAGTCTGAAAAGCCTCTTTGTCATGAATTTGCTATGAGAAGATTCTCTGCCCATATTTGCCATTGGCTTTGCTCGAAAATAAAATGAAGGAAACCAATCAGAGGTCATTTACATACATCAGTCTTAAAGACACAGTAACAAAAACAGTCTGTTTAATTTAGAGGCATAAAGACTGGAAAATGATCATGTAAAAATGAATTATGAATGTTTGTGGTACAACCATCCACAAAGCTGTCATAAATGGACTTAAGGGGAAAATGGGAAAACATAAAAATCATGAAAAATGTAAGAAAGCATCCTTTAACGCACAACTTCTGCAGCCCACTACCCAAACACAGCCAAGGGAAATTTTCTTTTCCTAGTTGTAAATAATGGTGTTCCCTCTGAGGGGGTCCATCCTCCACCATGTGTGTAATTATGGTCTTTTCAGTCTCTCTGTTTAGGCAATTTTTAAACCCGGGTAGGGAAGGGAATCTCATACATTTTTAAAACTCCTAGCGTCAGGCAAGAGGGAGCAAATACAAGACACAGGGTTTGAAGAGTGAACACATATCAGAGGGAAAAAGGAGGCTCTTTGTCAACTTTTTGGACAAAAGGCAGTAACTGTGTGTATCACTTCAAGATGTCATAATACCACTTTGTCTTTTCTGATCTCAGTTCTGTAGTCTAAAATATATAAATATATTTAGATCTGTGCAAAACACATTTCTTTATATGTTGCTTTGAATCACCTTTTAGTGCAAAAATACTGTATTATTCCTGTCTTGTCTTTGGCATGTTGGGTAGATTAAATGTACGAAATGGGAACAAATGTTTTACTGACAGGCTGCAAAGAGCCTAAAGATACAAGAAGCCTAGATAAAGGAGTTCCAACCACTCAGCATTCAGCACCACCGGTATACTGATCACTGCCTGATCATCTGGAATCATCTGCTCCTGTTTCTTTACTGGTTCAGGACTTCAGTTAGATGGTCTTTGTTCTGCTTGAATGATTCATACGTAGGTCACTGTGTGGAGTAACAAAAAAAATATTCCTTTGCAACTGGTCAGATTCAGGGAGTTCTGCTATATATCAGTACTCAATACAAGATCAGTGCTATCTCTCTAGTCCATATGAGATTTGTTCTCTTTTGCATTATGTCTTTTGAGTTTGGTTGCTTGTCAGGTTTCAGAGTGATGCTAAAACATTTCTGTGCACATTTGGAACTCTGCTTTTGTGACTGAGCCGAACCAGAGATCAACCAGAGTGTTCAGTTTAGTGTTCAGGGCTGAAGTGGAACTTGAGCTGGCTGTGTGGGAAGATGAGTTTGAACATAAAACTCTTCCCTAATCTCAAAGCCCCCATGACCTACTCAAAGTGAGGTCAAGGGTTACTGGCACTTCCCACAGTTCTGGCGATGTGCAAAGGCAATGGGATCATGATGTCATGAGTAATGCAAAAAGAAAGAAAAAACCACCCATGGGACTTCAATTAGGAAACTTCAGACCAGGGAGACTGTCGTCATCACATCGTGCAAAAACACCTAGTCTGGGATTTGCACTGTTGCAAGACCACATGCAGATCTATTTATAGGCCTATTAATGATCATAATGTTGTTTTCCAGATGTTCTCTCGTGAAATGTTGCATGCTCACGACAATCGACTCCAGGTCGCATGCGTTAGACTTCCCTTGCCTTTTTTCTAGCTGGGCTGGAAAGTGTCTTGCTGCCTGTGAGTGATTTTGACTGCATTGGCTTCGTCAGTCAAAGCCAACACAACGTGTGTCCCCACTCGACTGGTTCATGCTGTGGAATAAATCTGCCTGGTCTCGAGATGGGGGATCTACAGCTCAACATGAGCCCTCGTGCCTGCAGAAAAGACCTTAGTTAACTCTTAAATACAGATTTTTCAAATTTATATGCATAATTAAATGGTAAAGATGTATAAAAAAGTCACTTAGTGTGGCTTTTGTGTGAAATGCTCCATTCTAGAGAAACTAACTTCATGAATAAGATACATGGTTCCTTAGACATAATCCAGATTTGAGAAAATCTTGTCTTGAAAGTCCATTGATGTAGAGCTATATTTAGGGCGTTGTGAAAAAATAGTCCCAAATGAAAACTTGTTTTTTAAGAATTGCCATTATTAAAACATTTTAAATGTAATGGTGGATTTAAAATGTTTTAATAATGGCAATTATTAAAACATTTCTTTTTGTGCTATGCAAAAATTATGGCACATAATTTACAAACAAGTTTTCATTTGACTGGGGTGCCAGACATTTTTGTGGGTGCTAGAAGTCATGATAATCATGCAGAATGCCAACTTAAGACTGCTGATTCATCAAGAAGGTACACTTTAATTGATAATGTTAAAATCCAGTGTAATGGGGAAGGCCCTTGTTGAGTCTAGCGCTGGATGGGTGTAATGGAGCTTGGTTTTGGAGCTGTAGTTTGGGATGATGCTAACTGAAAGTGGTCAGATGTTCAAGGGTAAAGGGATTGATTTCTCTGTGTTTCTGACTGTGAGGAATTCAATGGAGGAAATAGGAGGACAGCATTGAACTTGTCCTTCTGGCAGTGCCATAAGGGCTTGGCAGTGTGGTGATGTGTGGCCAGCTGGCCTTGCTTTTGGCCCTGGTGGTGGGAGCTGGATTGATTCTCAAACAGACACACACACACACACACACACACACACACACACACACACACACACACACACACACACACACAAACACTTAGAAAACAGTGCTATGTTGGAGAACTCAGCTTAAAATCTGGGTGGTCGTCTGTCCTTCTTCTCGATATGTCTATCCTGCTTTGATCGGGGTCTGTCCGACCCAGCCAGTGCTCAGTGCCATGGTTGGATTATTCCCTTTTCCATGAGCAATCATGATCCAATAGCTTCAGAGCTGTTCAGCTGGAAAAGACTTCACACCAGCCGTGTCCAGAGAGTGTGGCATGGCAGAGCGGATTACACGGGCGCTTTGGAAAACATTTGGCAAGACAGCACTTTTAGGCTTTTATGTACACAACCTGAATATCCAGACCCTTAAGAAAGCCCTCTCACAACACACTCGACCGGCTCTGCCAGGACGCGTTACTGGAGCAGCGTGGCATCTGTGGTTGAAGTAACGAGTCTGGCTTGTTTGCAAAATCTCTCCGCCCCACACCTGTTGAAAACAAGAAGGTTCGGGAACCCTTTTAAGTCACAAATCTGTTATTTCTGAGCAAAGCAAGGCATTGTAAACAGTACAATAATTCTCCACCTACTGGGACCTTAATCTGCTATTGAGTCACTCTCATTTAATCAAGAATGTTAAAGGTGTCTGAGATGGTCAGGGCCTTTTATGATTTTGGCTGCATCTCCAGTGCTGAGCTCATTAATCTTTCTGTAAATGGATAGGCGCTTTTTTTTTTTCCCCCCTCTGAACCTTCAGTCTCAGCTCCAGATGCCTTGAGTTCCTCAAGAATGTCTGGAAGCAGGAAACTTTAAAGGAACATTCCCAAAACTAGTTAATGTCATTTGTCCTGTATACATATGGAGCACACTTTAGTGTCCTTCAGCGTCATCGTTTTGAAAGAATTTGTGATTTTGTGCCTGTTATCAATGTTGTAAAGTTAGCTATGTGGTTTTCTTTCTGCATAAGCCTGCTATCCCCCAGAAATCATATATTTCAAATAGACCACCCTCAAATATCCTACCTAAAGTTTTCTAGCAACATAAATAGTGGTTTGGAATTGCACTCTGTACCGACTCTGTTATTGCACATAATAAGTACATTTTTTATTTGCACATATCATAGCACATGAATAACTTTTGCACAAAAAAATATTGCACGTAATGATAATGATTTAGCACACAAATAAAAATTGCACATCTGAGCAGCAGCAGGCATTTGCACAGATTATTGAGTGGGTGTGTGACAGGAGGAGGAAGATCTGCCTTCCTCAGATGTCTAGGAAGACATCCTGAGATGTCTAGCTCCAGCCCTAATTTTCAACACCTTTAACTTCTTCAGAAATCCCTGATTGGCTGGAGCATTAAGTACGTGGGAGAGGCAGCATGTTAGATGCAGGTTGGAACTAAACATGGAAAAGAGATCTTCAGTTAGGACATTGGTGACCACTGGTGTACCACAATTGGTGATACCACTGTCCTCCATGCAGCAGGCTGGGTTTCTGTTCAGTTCCATTTCACGTCTGGTAAGTTAATGTAAAAACAGTTTCACAGCACTTATTTTACTTCACCTGTTGGACCCTTTGATCAGCCAAGAGTTTAAAACGGGGCGATTCAAGCCAGGAACGTCTTCCATCTTGTGCTTGCATGTTTCTCCTCTCACCTACTAGTGAGCACTGAAATATATTCTCAAATATATCTCCATTTAAGCCATGTGTCACATTTCTTGAGGCCCAGAGCAGTGGCGGACCTCAGAGTTGGGCTTCATTAAAAACACCTTATTATACTCCTCAGCAAATTAGCCAGGCCTTTATGACCTGAAAGCAGAATGTTAGATCATCTACCACAGAAAGAAGGAACCCAGTTGGTGTGCTTGGCTCATATAATTGCAGGAAAATGTGGAAAATGCATCTACACTTGTGTAGAATATGCTTACCATTCACGACTGATATGAAAGGCCACCTTTAGAGCACTATGCTTTACTGCAGTGGTGGTCTGGTGCCAGATCCAGGTTCCTCATGTCCCCATTGTCCCCATTGTCCCCATTGTCCCCATACTGTAACTGACAGTTAGAAAAGCATCTCTTTGAGGAACCAGAGATGGTTTTGCACTTGCGTCATTGTGAAGAGCCCTCGTTTCAGAGAAAATGATGCCAAAAAGTTAAATTGGAGGAGCTTCTGTACTGCTTTTTGTACTTTTTCCTAATGAAAACCTTCACTTGATAAGTCTGGTGTATGGAAGAGATGACAGCCATCTGTGGAGTTCAGTAAACAGGATATGAGGTAGGAATGAATCTTAGGTGCATTATTTCAGGATTTCAAAAGGCTGAAAATAGCCTTGGCGTTTGCGCTGAACTGGAGCTCTGGAGTTTGGAGTTTGTTCCGAACTATAATTTCTACCTTGGAGCCTAGAGTGGATTCATAGCCTTAGCTAATCTTCTACCCCTGTGGCCTCCTTGGTTGGAAATAACAAAAAGACCCAGAGGGTCTTTGTAGAAAAAGCCCAGAAGTTTTGGACCCATGTGTGCCTTTACTGTCCTTGTGATGCAGCTTATCGAATGCAGTTGCACTATAGTGAGGTCAGAACAGTGAACAGTGAAGCTTTTCTTCTCGCTTTTGGGTTTCACTGCTGCTCCAGGTGGAGGCACAGAGGAGCATGAGGAGAACAAAGACTGTACTTTTCACCAGGTGCTTCAAGGAGAAGCAGAAAACAGCCTTTCTTTTTTGCCATTGAGAAAAGACAGAACCTCTCCAAGGGTCCATCATTTTAAAGTGCTGGACTGCCACGGGCCTGCATGTCAGAACAATGATGATGATGCCCCTTCACTCCCCTCAGCAATGCTGCAATCACATCCTGCCGCAGAACTGAAGATAAGCCACAACTCCACAAATGCTCTGAATTCCTGGCTTTCTGAAGACTCCAGGGCATGATATTGAGCTCGCACGATATCGACAAAATACTAGCTTTGTGCTTGTATTTCTATTAGGGCTGCAACACTGATTTGATTAAATCAGTAACATTAGTTGACTTAAAATCAATTGTGTGGGTACCCTTATATTTGGATAACCTACTTTGCAGATGCTTATCATGCATTTAACTTGTACTCACCTATGTAACTTTTCAATACACCTTCATTTTCTCTAAACCCAACATTTTTCTGACCTCCAGCCAAACTTTAACCCTCGCTCTAAACCTAACCCTGAATAAAGGCTAGCTCTCAGAATCAACTGGATTACATTTTTTTAATTATCTGAAAATCTGTCGGGGACTGTCCAAAAATGGGACTCATCTAATCAGTATGCAAAAAGTGCATACAGCTCTGGAAAAATTAAAACCTGAGAAACTGAACATTTTTCTCTCATCTTTTACAGGTGCAAATATTGAAAATGCACAGCTTTGCCTTATTTTTAAGAACTTATTTTTAAGAACATAAAAATGTTGTTCTTTAAACCGTAATTTAAAAGTCAAAACAAGAGAAATTATGCAGTGTTACCAGAACTTGAATAATTCAAAGAATCTCTTGTTCACAAAATGGCAATAATTACCTTTGACATACTTCTAGTAGTGTTTTACCATCCAACTGGTCTCATTGCGAGAGGAAAGTGTTGATTTCAGCAGTGTTTTTATACTTTTCCTCATTAAATAAGATTTGATTCAGGTGGTCACTAATCAGTACCTCATAAAGCAGAATGAGGTGCTTGTGAACTTAATAGACACTGGTATGGGATGCTTGTCATACTCATAGAGATGCTGATTTAAAAATAAATTGCAGTGGTCTCATATTTTTTTTCCAGAGCTGTATAGTTTTCCTACCAGGCCTTATTAATGGCAAATGTAAATATAGGCACTGTTATTACATTACTGTAAACTAAGAGGTTTTTCTATAGAGTGACTGTATGTAATTGATCCAGGTCAGTGTACTGTACTACAGGGAGGGAGTTGCTGTCCCTATGAAGCTGCAGCAATTCACGGAGAGGGAGGGTCAGGGACCTCCAGAGGACCCAGGCAGATGTATGAGCGCACTGCTCCGACAGACGGTGGTTATTAAATGATCTCTGTCAGCGCAGCTCCTGTTCTGGTTGACATTTCCACCGCTGGCTTACAGCGTCTCCCGGCTGCGGGAGGGTAAAATGTCAGTGCACATCTGTGAGTCCACGATATCACTGTGGGCCGGGGATGCGCGCGCCAGGCCCTGCTGGGAACGCCTCAGCCCCACGGAGCGCCTCGCAGCCAGACGGAGCCTCCTCAAACAAACACCAGCATGCCAAATGCTGCTGCCAATTAGGGCTCAGCCTGGCATTTACCAAAACGCTGAGAGGATAAATGCACCGTTCCTCAGTAAAGTGCTAGGGGTGGGGGTGCCTCCATGATTAAACTTAGCGTGATTGACAGCAATTAAAGTTGATTTATCGGACTAAAGGTTATTCTCGTTTTTACACGCAAAAAATATTGTATTGCGCACAACAGAGAAAACGACAGATGGTATCTCACAGTGCGAAATTTCATCTGTTGTTTATTTTGTTTGTTTTGTTTTGTTTTTTTTCACATTGTCAGGGGTGCAAAAATAAATTCCAAAGTATTATTTTTGCTCATAACATCTTGTGCCAAGATATTTGACATGAAATTTGCTTTTTGCAAGGCCAAAGCTTTTAAGAGACTGCTGACAGGCTTTTGGAGCGCATCTTCATCAAAACCAGCAAAGGAGCAGAAATAATCACATGGGAATCAGGCAACGAAGTGGAAGGAGCAGGGACGCTGGAGGCTAATTATACGGCGGGAGGTGGAGGGGACATTTATTTTAGTTCGCACCGGGCTTCGCTGCCTGCCTTAGCGAGGGCCTCACTCCAACACAGGCCTCTAGCTCCCGAGCGGCTAATTGGGCTACATCCTGTATTCATTTCTTTTTCCTTTTTCTTAAGAAACATGAAAGAGGATTTGAATGATGAAAGCAAGTGACACAGCCATCATTTGCGGATTTTTGAAGCCCTTTTGTTGGACTGTGTTGCCTTTTAGGATTCTTTTTTTTTTTTTTTTGGCGAGGGGAGAAACCGCAGGATATTTTCTCATGGTGAGAGCCTAGACACCCTATGTGGCATGTATTTGTGTTGCTGTGTGGGTATGTGTGAATGAACGACTGGAAAAAGACAGGGGAAGTAAAAGAGAAAAAAGTAGCCAGGGGTGGGGGTAGGGAGGCTGACAATGGCTTGCCCTGTTGGAAAAAGGCCTGTGTGAAATTAAGACACACTGAATTAGCTTAAAAGGGTTCTTCAAGCTGTCATTAGCTGGCAGAGGCACTACTGGGAATGTTAATAGCGTGGGAGCAGTGGAAGAGCAAAGGAGGGGGTGGCAGGCACAAAGCCAGGGGTGCAGTGGTGGAGGAACGGCTCTGGAGCTGGAGAACGGATGGATCCAGGGGTGCATGACGGAACTGTGACTTACACTGGGGACTACATGCTTTGGCATCAATGTCCAGCAGTAGCCTGCTGACAACTCTACCTGAATCAACCGGGTAGTGCTGTGTGATATATCATTTATTCTGCTTTAAATGTATTGATTATAGCAAGATAACTGGCATTCATTTTAGTTTTCAGTTTTAGTAACCTATAGACATATTACTAAAATGGATTTAGCTACCATATATATTTGTTGGAGACTTCACATTGTTTTGAAAGAACAGTGAGAAGCAGAACATAACACAGTTCAGTCAAAACAAGCTACAATATGCCAGGTGTGTAAGACATTCTCTTAGAGTTACAATACTCAGGAAACATGGATTAATTAAGTTAACCCTTACATCGGCACTGTGTAACCCGAGATAAGTTCCCTTGGACAATTTTTCAGAAGTACCAGAATACCCAGATAAAACACAACCACATGTAACTGGCAGTTTGGTACACAATGTTCAGCATTCAATTCTCAAGCTAGAAGTGAATTTTCACGTTTTATGTGCCAAAATAATAGGCCTGGACCTTAATTTATAGAAAGCAATCACAAGTTAAATCGTCACAATATTGGAATAGCAGAAAAATTGCAATGAGATATATTGCCCAAATTTGCCAGCCCCGCTTCAGTAGCATGACATATTTACATAATATCATGATATTACATTTTATTGGCGGAAAGCAGGACTGTAAATCAGAGATGGACATGAGTTAATTATTCACATGGTTTGAATAAATTCAAAAGACATGTGTAGACTTAAAAAATTACATGTATGACATGAAATTATGTATTAAATCAAACGTGTATTACATTTAAATCCAATTAAGTTTCTTTTTTCTGTGTAAAGTATGACCGCATGGAATGTGGGGATATTCATAGGGAAGCTCATATTGTGTCTTATGTGAAGTGAGGGGGCAGAATCATACATTTATTGAGACAAAGTAGCGTTATTGTAGCTGTCAGCTGGTCGTGTGTAAAATGCAAAGGTCATTAAATCACCCGAACAATCTGGTATGGATCATATGGTAGCTGCACACGGTCTGACTTAGTGATTAATTTGCACACATTCTTGAAAATGAGGAAGCTAAACCTTCTGTATTTTTATTCATAATGAAATCAGTTTTTTTGTTATTTATATGTTCAAACACCTGTGATGAATTAAAAATGGAGCTACTCAAAAGTGGCTAAAAAGGTATAAATACCCATGCCTACTGTGACTGCAAAGATAAGGCAGCAGTAGTGGGGATTTAATTTGGAAAGAGGGCAGGCTGACATTTGGAGAGCCTCATGTTGCAGGGAGAGCAGCAGTATCTCCTCTGTAGCTCTCACTGGTGATAAATGCATCCTGATAATGACAACAAAATGCTAAAGAAAAGCCTTGCAAAGTGCGGTCGTCACGCCTGGAACCAGCATCGTGCGGGTGGGTGGTGTGTTGACCCGAATGCTGATGCCGGCTACTTCCAGACCGGATCAAATGCACTAGATACTGTAAACGCAAGGTGAATGCCAATGCTGCACCGTTACCAGATCAGATGCATTATTAGATAAACAGCTGTGATCGGATCTTGCCCTCTACAGCTGAGCTCACCCGCTCCTGTATCCTGCCAGGCCTGTGCTTTCCACAGCATTAGGCAGGATTTATTACCCAGGGTTGCGGGCTGTTGACATGAGTGTGATATAGCATTTCGCTGAGATAGTGTCCCACTGTGGGTGTAATGATGTTATTCCTCGTCTTATCATGGGCAGATGAACTGTGCACCCAGGTCCCTTTTCCAGCAGCAGATTACACCCAGTTGGTTTTTTTTTTTTTTTCATAACGCCGTGTTGCCCTTGTGTCCTGTGGTTCTCGTCGGGAGGCCTATCGCTTGTGACCGGAGGCTTCAAGAGCGCAGCACAGGGACGAAATTGATTAAAATGTTGTCGCAAAGGCTCAAATTAGCTGGCAGGACTAGCATGTCATTGATGTATGACTTCAGATAAAGTGCTATGAAATGGAGGGGCTTTAAATTCAATGGTTGGCATAGTCAAGGTGCACAGGTGCCCTCTGCTTGTTTTATGGTCAATTGGATTAATAATTGGGGCTAGCAGGCTATCACAATTACATTGTCTGACACAAAAAGAGTATTGAGGAGGATTATCTCTTTGAATGGACCACCCCTTGTTTCTTTATCACCCTCCTTTATGTATACATCTGAAAGGTCAGTAATTCAAGCCAAATCTATAGAAAGTAACATGGAAACTGTGTTTACTTTAGTATGGATTGTTCCTGTTACGGATCTGATATCTCTGGAATGGTAACTTTACTGGAGAGATTTTTTTTAATGTGTGCTAATGTAACAAGATCTAATTGGAATACAGTACGTTCCAAGAGCACCTGCATATAGTAAAAAAACGCGTTGTTGTCACACGCACCAGGTCGCGTGACGCCAATCGGCGTCGGAAGTGACGTCACAGGGAGTATAAAGACGCGAAGGGC
>JBBJLS010000001.1:197885-211679 GCA_037577275.1 Bryconaethiops microstoma
CTCTTTTGTTCTTCCCAATCCTTTACTCTTTCTCTGTCATTCATTTTCTCTCTCTCTCTCTCTCTCTCTCTCTCTATATATATATATATATGTATGTATGTATGTATGTATATATGTATTCTCTGTTGCTCTCTCTTTACACCCTTATTCTTTTTCAACTTTCAAACTAATTGTACAATTAAATTTTAGCTCACTTTTTTGTGTTTTTAATCTGTCATTTCTTTGTTTTAAAATAAGTAAGTAAATTTGCTCACAACTTTGCAAGAAAGTATGCTATTAACGTTTACAGTGTAGACATATGGCGTTTGTTACCCAGCGTAAATTGAGGTTAATGTTAATGATTCATAATACAGAATCAACATGACTGTAACATTTTCTTATAAAAACTCAATTTTCGTATCAGACTCATGTATTCATCAATTTATATTCATGTGTTTTCCTTACTGCTCTTTTTTTGTTGTTTTACCAGAAGGTACCTGCATCAGCAGTGAACGATATCCTAGGTGTGACAGATGGGGTCAGTGATGGCTCGTCTCCGTTTCTGGTCCTTTCTTGCATTTCCTTTTACTTCTGTCTGCACATGCTCTGCATTCTGGGAGCGTATCGTTTCGCTGTGGGGCAGAAGTGCCTCGGCTGGGGGTCTGCTGACAGGGGCTTACACCCTCCTGACGGGAGGTAGGGTGGAATTTCTGCTTTCATATACCCCCAGAGCTTTTTCAGGCTTTAACTGTGCTGTGCTTAAAACTCTAAATGAAATCTAGGCTTCATTGTAGATGTCTTTATCTATGCTGTGTGCTTTTGTCCTTTTTGATTAGATAACAGCGCCTCATACAGGCTCATTAAATAACCATAGACCTCATAGAACCAGACACTACTGTGGGGAGAGAACAGCACTGCACTAAAGATTTTCTGCATTCTCATATTGTTCAATTCAGGGTGTTTTTTTATTTTTTTATTTATTTTTTTTATTATCCAGATGACCTTTCACAAAATTTCAGTCTTAAATCAGTTTGAGAGTCAGTTAAGGGTGGGTCCAAGTAGAGTAGTTTAAGGGTTAATCAAATCATGAGGCAGTTGTGGCAAGTAAGTCGCAAGTCAGGTGACCATGCGACTCAAGTGCAAATATAGTTAGTTAAGGGCTAATCCAAGTCAAGTCATGAGGCCGTTAAGGACAAGTCTAAGATACAAGTCGGTTTAGACTCTGAGTTTAAATAAGGTGGGGGGCCTGAGTTAAGTTACTAATCAGTTAAGTGTGAGGCTAATCAAGTCATGAGGCAATTAATGCCAAGTCTGAGTCAAGTAGCAAGGCAGCTAAAGACCAGTCTGTGACACAGGTCAGTTCAGGGCGAGTCCAAGTCAAGTCATGATTTAGCTAATGATGAGTTTGGGTCAAGTTGCAACTTGAGGGCAAGTCTGAGACTTGAATCAGTTCAAAAAGAGCCAGATGAACATGCAATTCAAGTGCTAATTGAATCCAAGTCTTTGACTCTCTGGTTTGTGGTGATAATTATTGAAGTGTATAGTTTCCTTAGATTATTAGGCATCAGTATAAAACCAAAAAAGTGAAATTCAGACGCTAAACCTGTCACGGCTTCTTTGACTATATTTGTCATAAATATTCTTGTCCCCCACCCCCCAAAATAATAAAAAACATATTTTAGTACCTGTATTGCTAGTCCCCCTGGGCTATTATGTTCTTCCAATGCACTTTGTTACTTCTACTTGAGGCGAACTGCTGCCGTTTCTGAACAGTAGTTCTAGCTCCAAGCTGTTACAATAAAGTCCTAGTGGTCAGGCCTGGTGCTTCTCCTCTACTGGACCATCTATTTTTATTTGGAGTTTGGTGCACAATGTGGTTAGACTCACCTCGTTACAATAGCAATGGGGTGTTGATCCCTGTAATCCCCCCCCTCTCTCATGCCTGCAGGTTCTAAGTTATTATACTGAGCTTCATTTTATCATCGTTAAATCAGGCAAAAGCTCCCCCGCCGCAAAACTCTCAGGAACACAAACTACTTAGACAAGCGTGACATGTTAACAAAGCCTTCAATTCTCAGCGCCACGTCAAAACAGCGGAGCACCCTTTAAACAAATCCGCTCCAGCAAGTGGCCCGTGAGGGGCGTTCATTAATCATTAGAGGATCTGCATGGGTCATTACGCCTATAAACTGCCTCCGCGGAGTCTTCTCACCGGCCCACAGCCGTGAATAATGAGCCTGTGAGGACGCCGAAGCTCCGGAGATCCACATGACTCAACGTTCAGTTCCATCTAAAGCTCTGCGCCAAGCGCTCCCCCACCCCTTCACTCAAAACCAATGAACATAAAAAAGTGGATTAATGTCTGAGGCCTTGTAACGTTGCCACGTTTCTCGAGTCGGAGTGCGGCGAGTGAAACCGAGGATTACTGAAGTGGTGAGATTACACCAAATCCCCTCTGCCCTCTTCATGTGGGAGCCTGGCGCTGATTTCATGGAAAGACGACAGTTTATTTATCGAGGACTATTACCTCAGTGGAAACTCAGGTCTTTTTGATGCTCTCCTTTCTTTTTGGGTGGCACTTTAACGCTGTATGTTTGGATTCTCTCAAAATTGTGGTGAAAGGAAGACTTGCAGAGATCTTGGTACGTCTGCTGATGTGGTGGAGAAGATTGTTTGAGAGGGTTTGAGTTGACGAAAGGAGCGAAAGAGGAGCTGTTCAGATTACATCCGTCTTTGGCTGGACCACTGCATGTTGATGTCTGGGCGGAAATGTCGTGTTTATGTTGAAGCTGTTGCACTTTTCCCAGAGTGATTTATCTGTCATATGGTGAAAGGCAACTGTACATCTTGGGAAATCTCTTTCGAGGGGCAAAAAACCCCAACAGAACAAAGAAGGGCCGCATTTGTTTAAGCAGTAGGGAAACATTTGTTGCGGCTGTAATTTATTTTTCATCTTCTTCGCCAGAAACACTCATAAAACATTTTTTATTGTTTCTGCTCCTCTGTTATTTGCCGTAGTCTTCATCGATCAAAGGCCCAATGCTTCCACGGGGCACTTTTGCTGTTTCCATTCACCTCCCTGTCTTCCTTCTGATGGGATCTGTTTTTCGTGTCTCCGTCATTAACTTGTAGAAGAAAGAGCCTCCTGGAAACCTCTTAAAAACAATGCTGGCTGACCGGTAGCAGCAAAGATGCCTTGCCTCAGCGGCATCCGTTTGAGCTTGAAAGGGAAACAGGCCAGCAGGCCTCACTAGATGGCTGCCAGGTTTCAACAAAGGGATTTCAACTTTTATTTACATAATCTGGCAACCTCAGTCTGTTTTTAAGCTATTTAAACAACATGGTAAGCAACTGAAAAATGTCAGAGTAGGGCTTTAAAGGGGAATATTTAAAGTTATCAGATCTTAAGACATTTATATGCAAGAGTGGTAAATTCTGAAACACACCCCTCCTTCATGAATGGGCTACAAACAATATATTTTAGGTCAAAAGCATCTTGGAAAACCATTGCAAAACAATATCCCATGCGTTCTCGTATTTCTAATAGGTTCTTTCAGTAGCTTTCAGTGAGTTTTTACAGGATGCCTGGTTTCTATCACCACCATGAACAATTCTGGTTTCTACAAAGTGACATATTTCACATGATATCACCCTGAATGGCTTAATCACTAAGCCACCGTGATGGACTTTTAGATGTCAGCCATTGAATTCTCCAGAAAATTTGGGAAATAATTGGTGGAATTCCACTTTAAGCTCAGTCTGGGCTGGTACTCTGCTTTGCAGGTGGCTGGGACAAGTTGAAGCCCAAGTACAGGAGGCCTAATCTCCTCCAGAGCCAAGCCGAGGAGGATCTGAATGGAATTTGCTTAGCTTTGAATTCTAAATGCTGTGTGTTTAGGCCCCGCTAGCTGCTAGCTCCCAGCTCCCACATTTGCCTGAGATGCTACAGTCTGTAGATGGATGACTTCCTGAATGTAGATTCCAATGCCTCCTGGTACCTTCCACTGCCGTAAAACCTCATGCTACCGTCAGTCTTCTGAGACAAGGACCTCTCCGTCATGGTTAATGATGGACTATGGAAAAGTACAGTTCTCTCCAAGGTTGCTTTTTCCATATCTAGGCTTGCTCAGAGCTCTTAGACCTGAATGCTAGTGCAGACCATGAAGCTTAGCATAGAGATTAGCATTGTTTTTTGGCAGTGGGATTCCTTTAGCTGGAACTTTGGCTGGCTAGTTGGCTTCATCTACATCTGGGTGGATGATGGAGGTCCCTGTTGCCGCCACTGGCTTGTTTTAGACCCAGTGCCACCAGATGCCATGCTGTTAATGGGAGCTGGAATGGAATAGTTGCTACTGATAGCTTCAATAAACCAGTGCCTGCTGTTTGGATTATGGCATGCTTGTTCAGAGTGCAAGCAAGGTTGAACTTGAGGGAACATTTTACTGGAATAGATCTAATCACAGCTTCTAAACATAGATATGTTTGGTGTCCAATGTTTGCTTCTTTGGAAGAGCTACAAGGCTTATCTAGTAAATACATAATGGAAGCTTATATTGTACTAGGTAGCCCCAAGCAAAAGGCATACCTAACTCACACACTTACCTCAACAGGCACTTTTCCACAGGTCTACAGAAACCATGTAGTACCTAAACCTTACCTAACCCAGCTAACTTGTTAGTGATGTCCTGGTTCACCTACACGTTTCTCTCAGCATTAAAGATAAATTTGTTAGTGTCACAGAAAACTTGGACTGAGATTTATCAGTCGTGCTTGTACTCTATCAGCTTCAAAGTTGTTAATTTGTTTCTCCATTGTTTTTTTGTATAGATGGTAAAACAGTAAACAATGGCCTCTTTCCAATTCTGCCTGTTATCATGACATGACAACATTTTGACCAATCAAAAAGCAGTAATGCAGCTGCGGCCCGCCATCGGCCTTGGCATCGGGCTGTTCAGGTATGGGTCACTTTTTTTTTGTAATGGAAACATTTGTTAGTGTTTTTATTTGCACTGCCTGCCTGTTTTGTACTTTGATGCTGTAATATAACGTTGCAGGAGTTTTTGTCCCTTGTCTTGTTCCTATTTTGCACTGTAACATCCAGCTGCACTTTTTTGCTTCAGAGAACGCTATTTCAACCCTCTGTGTACTTTTGTATGTGGCTGGGGTGACAATAAACTCTCCTGAACCTTGAATCTAGTGGTATAGCACAGTTCCTTGTACCAAAAGAAAAGCACCAAAACCAGTTCAAGTTTTCAAAGACTACTATGTTTCCTGACACATGATTCACTTTTCTCTCTAAAAAAGAGGGACACAAGTTTGTTGCTTTCCTACACACATTATTAGCCAGTGCACAATATAAAGGCAAATGGAAAATTCTTTACATTTGCTTTCTTTCGCCGGCGTTTCTTAAAGCCACAGAAGCTTTTTGTGTGTTTTTAATAATTTCCTTCTTAGCACATTCCCCCCCGAACACATTCCCTCTTTCTCTCTCGCATGCACAGTTCCCACCAGACCACCTGGTACCACTGTGAGGACTTTGAAGTCTGGGAGAGTGGGATTAATTTAATTATATATTTACATGCATTCATAATTAATGAAGGGGGGGCCCTGGCAAGTTTGCCATCTACAAAGCTTCATGTCAGCCTCTCCGCTCCGGCGGAGGATTAGCATGGGGCCGGTTCCCATTGTTTTCCCAAAGTCGCTCGCTGCCGTTCCTCTCAAACCACATCATCCGAGTATTAAAATAGTTGACTGTAATCAAATCACTCCCTCTGTCATCACAGCCCCCCACGCTGCTCCGTGTGTTGGGTAAATGCTAACATCTTTCTCGCTAAATATAGTCCAGGCTTCTGTAAATCAGGAAAGTTGGCCATGAAGAGAGTTATGGAGCGGGTAGAATTGTTCATGCCTGTTTTTTCAACACTAAACCATTGCTCTTCTTGTTTTCGTTTTTTTTTTTTTCCACAACAAGAATTTGGTTATCATCATTGCTATTTCAGCCGTTTTCAAAACCTCCAGATAGTTCAGCTGAGGCCAGAGATGTTCATTTTCCTGTGGCTTGACACAACCTGAGCAGGATGCGTGTCTGCAGAAGCCAGGATGCGTTTAGCCTGATGACAGGCCACTGGTCTTCCTCAAATTTGATTGGATCTGCGAGTTCCAGCAGCTAGATAACAGCATAGCTTTGGGAAGAGCGCTTGTGCGCTTGCACCACAACTCAGACTCCCTGGATCCTCGCGAGCAAACCAAGCTCTGGGGAGAAAAACCAACCCCCGAAATGTCCCATGTCTATAGTATTTTCCAAACATGCGGCCATGGTTGCGTTTTGGATCCTCCTGAATGTTCCACTCTCAATTATTAGGCTTTCTCATGCTCTACAGGATAGAGATGTCAACTTCTGTCCTGTTCGGGCTGCACTTAAGCGCTATTGGGATATTTGTTTTTAGTAAAATATGCAAATAAGCTCTCTGACCAATCACATTTGGATTTTTTTCCGCACTCTGTGCCATGACCACACACAAGCAAGTGTGTCTGGGAGTGTGTTGATAATCTAAGATTTCCATGTAATCCATAAGTTGTTTATATTTTGGACGAAAGCATGAATGAACGTTTTAATAGAACGTAAAGCAGATTTTTCAACATTTAACCCAGCCAAGAACCATTTATGCGAATGGGTTGCCAGTTCTATCAAATGGTCCTCAGGGACCTATGGGATCCTTTTTATTGCCTCCAGTTGTCAATGCATTGGGCTGGTCAAAATAATCACCCATTTGGGGGTCAGAACCACTTTTTTGAGTACGGTTTAATAGATAATCGAGAGCGTTCAAGGTGTGAAAATGTTTAAATCTGTATTAATCTGAAGGTGCCGATTTAAATGCGTTAAAATCAGAATGGATTGCAATAATATTTTTTAGGTCAAAATCTGTTCTCAAATGCATCATAAAAAACATGAAATTTCAATATATTGTGTACATATGCCATTTATACAAAATCATAAGATTAATTTGTCCTTACTGTGAAACCCTATTGGCTAATAAAAGCAGAGAATGATGTCCTGAACAAGAACATTTAAACGGACTTAGTTTTACGCACTTAATGTGTTGCCATCATGTAGATTTGCACCGACCGCAAGAGTCAAACTTAGACACATCGGAGCCACTTGCCTTTTATTATACACAAGAAGAGTAATGGAAAGGGCTGGCTTTTCATCTTCTCAATGTGTGGGAATGAAAGTCTGGGCCTGGTGAAATTCCCAGTCATTCTGCTGAGGTGTGTGGTATGTCATTAGTGAAAGGCAACGTGTCTGCAGCGGGCGTTTGTATGAGTGTGTGTGTGTGTGTGTGTGCGCACCATTCTCTCCACAGTGATTAAGCCAAATGACCCAGCGGACCGAGAACAAAGTGAAACCACTTCAGTGGGCTGGCACATTCCTCCCCTCACCACATAATCAACACTCGAGCCCACCAGTGAAAGAGCGGCCCACAGGGCTCTGCTTCTGCACGGCCCGAGGAAAAATGATGCTTGACGTGGTCTTGGGTCTGGGTCGTGATCTTTTGAGGCCCATGTGGCTCGCATTTCTTCATTGGTTTGGACAGTAATGTGCTAACAGCTGTCATAGCGAATCATTTTGGGCCGTCTTTTTATTTTAGGCCTCTTTAACAGCCTACGCGGCATGATAGCACAGTCTGCGTGAGGTAAGAGCAGCACAGTATTTAACAATACAATCATTAGTGCGATAGAAGTGATTCTACGAAAGGCTGCAATGTGCAGATATGTCGTTTAATGGATTACAAAGGATTTTGTTAATTTGAAAAATGCGAATTAAGAAAAATGCATCACTCTAAAGACATCAATGTTGGAACGTTAGAATGTAATCTAAGAATGTGATCATTTTTGGCCAATCGCTGTTATCAAGCATGAAATTCGTCCCAAAATATTTGATCTTATGACAATTTTTTGCATTGTTCTCCAGTAATAAGTTATGTAAGTAATTGTGGTCAGCCTCAAGTTGATTGTTTTAATAGATTTCAGGGCTTGTCACAGTCTCAATGTGCAGCGGTGTTACCATAATATGGCTTTTTTTTTTTTTATGTATCATGTAGCCTGTGCGAGTGTGTATGTGAGTGAGGACAGAGCACTCCTTGATAGAGGCTCCATGTGGCCAGTGGTGTGTCCTGGCCTCTGGCCTGTTCTGTGGGATCACACACACACACACACACACACACACACACGTGCACGCGCGCACCCTGTGCTGCTCAGTGCGGACAGGCCTGTGTGCGGTGATGCTGGCCCACTACAAAAATGTTTGCAAAACCCAAACCTCAACATTCTCAACAATTTCTTCCGTTCCTCTGCAGTTGTTTGTCCCACTGGTGGGAATAACGAGCATTAATGGTGTAAACATGTATTAATCTAAAGGTGCTGATTTAAATGTGCGTTAGATTCAGCTCATATTCATTGCAATAATATTAAATAAACTCTGTTCTCTTTTAAACACCACAATCTGTTCTCAAATGCACCATTTAAAAAAATATATATTCCTTTGCTTCCTAAAGGAATATTTTCTGCTTAATCCAGAGCCCAAATTCTGCTGCTTTAATTTGGAACTGGAGCTACGAGGCTAATGTAGGTAACAAACACGAGAACTCAATAGTCGCCAAAGTAGCTACAATCATTTCTTTGAAAAATGCATGACCAACCAGCCTGCTCAAACCTCATCTGACCTTCATTTGAGTGGTTCGGACTCGTGGATGTGATTCCAAACCCTTAGGGGTACTTAAGATTAATTAGAGGATCACGGACCTCCTCGGAGCCCCCATTTATTGCACCTCTGGAATGGAAAAACCACAAACATACACAAAAGTATGGAAACCTTCATGTGAGCTGCTGTGAGTAGAGCACCAGTGCAATAATACATTGCTCTATAGCGTTGTGATGAATAAAGAGCTCCATTTTCAGGTGGTTGCATCAGTTTGATTCTGCAGGCCAATAGCATTTGTGTGCTTGTTATACAGAACGAGTAGAAAATCAGAGCTTTGTATGCTTCTTGATGACTATTATTCCTACATCTGATGGGGTTATAGTGTAATCTTGCTGCATTCTTCACCTTGGCGCTCCTTCTGGGAGCTTTGCTTTGGTTTTGCTCTCTTTCTGGGAGAACAAGTGACCACAAATGGAGCAGGATTCATCACATGTAACTTTCCTTGCGTGGTTGGAAAAAATGACACTTGGTGTGTCTTCATCTAAGCAAAGTCGACCTCAGGTTCAATTTGCATATATGTATGTACATATATATGTACATAGAGCCATAAAAAATATGAGACCGCATCTTTTTTTTCTTTTTTTTTTTTCTGGTCATTGCTTTTGTGATTTGTGGGAGTGTGTCTGTGTAAAATTTGCATTTCACTATTGTTTTATACACAATAGACCGCACTTGATTCAAAATTCCAATCAAAAAAAAGGTTTGGAGAAAATTTAAAAAACAATTTAGTATAATTTATTATACCTTGGTTAAACTACACAACACTCTTACATTATTTTACAGCTGCAACAATTAAAATAATAATGTTAAGAGGAGTGTGTGTGTGCATGTGTGACTATTTCAGCACATAGAAAAGCTGCTCTACAAACACTATTGCACTCCACATGTATGGAGGCGTTTATTTTTTACACAGCTTACACTGCGAAGTTTTATATTTATTTATATATATATATATATGTGTGTGTGTGTGTGTGTGTGTGTGTGTGTGTGTGTGTGTGTGTGTGTGTGTGTGCGCGCGTTTGTTTGTGTATGTCTGAGTCACTGACCGTGTCTCCGATCTTGAGTCCTGAGCAGGATCTGACCCCGGGCACCACCTCTCCATTGAGGCAAGTAGCATTAAACGACAGCATTAACTCATCTGGAACCCCCAACACTTCCAGCTCCGCCTTCGACCTGATGTTCTGCAGAGGGGATGGTTGACGGTCATCACATGCTAAAAAGTGTCTGTGACGATCTTCGGTATCACAGGGAATCTTTTCTGTTCAGTTAATCATGTACCGGCATGTTGAGGTTTTACTGGAAGCAAATCCTTATTACTGGGGGACTGTTATGCTTAGACAGGCAACAAAATTACTGGCTTGAAAAGACGATGCTGGAAAGGTTTTATTCTGAGTACACAGAATAAATCTTTTAGTGACCATAAGGATGTTTGCACTTCATCCTCTCATTGCAACAGTGACAACCTCTTTTAAATGAGGGGAGGTCCTTGTGTAATTTGTAGGGCTCTGGCATTACGAACGTGTTATATTATATTAGCAGAAATGCTTAGAAACATAATGTTTTTAATTAATTCTGTTATTTAATTTTGCTTTACTGCTTGTTTACACTGCATACATAAGTGGAAAGTATAAATAAATGTGATTTTCAGATAGCGTAAAAAATCAATGGGCGTTTATACAGTTCTGAGCAGTAAAAACATTCAGTTGCAGTAATGTATGCATGAAAGCATTCACATATACTGTATACATGATAACCTGTCACTATCAAACTCAGTAAATAAATGACTATGGTTTGACATATCTAACAATTGTTAATACACCCCACTTTATCACTTTAGGAGAGGGCTGGTGAGACCAGCCATTAACACTATCTGAATAGTTAATTAGGTTGGAAATCTTGTGATGACATTACATTCTATTTTTTTCTAAAAGTTGTTTAATAAAGAAAGTGCTGATCAGTCCTTCCAGTGTTCAACCCACAGTTATGCCTTTCATCAATGCATTCATTGAGCTCTCAAAACGCAGCAAATAATTTTCTTATTATCTTTGTAACCTGTAACTTTGAAAGAAATTTTGAGTGTTGGACTGATTTGGCAGTAAAGATGGTATAATGGGAATAGGCCATGAGAATTTGTGACCACTGCACATCCTTTAAATATTATGTGCAATATCTCAATATCATGCAATATTTTCTAAATAGGTGCGGAATCATTTCATTATGCACAATATCTTACGTGCAATAGTCTTTATGTGCAATACCACTACTTATATCAATATTACTTTTTATTACTTACTATTACTACTGATCTCTACTAAGTACAAAAACTTACTCCAAACTACCATTCGTGTTGGTAGATTTGACGCAACCGTGTTACTTATCTATATTATTTATATCCAGCATTTCTATATATAGCATAGTGTATTTTCATATTGAGTTTCTTCTTTCTGTAGGTTTATTTATTTAGATTTGATTTAGAATTGATATTTTATATTGTTCTCATCTCTGTGTCTCCGTGTCTCTGTGTGTCTTGCAGTCATTACATAAGCAATTTCCTCCAGGATCAAAAACATTTTCTGATTCTGATTTTGATTCCTAATTCAATGAAAGCCATGTAAGAGTGGGCAGAAGTGAGAGCGAGTTGGGAATTCCAGAGTGTGTGTAGCTCACCGTGTACGCTTCCAGGATGAGCTGGATGATATTTGCTGAGTTGTACGACAGTCTACCCACGGTGGTTCCAGGAATCAGCTTACTGTAATTCTGAAAGACAGCAAAACTCTCTGTGAGGGTGTATGGAGGTGCAACACTGCACACTGTGACAAGACAGTGGGCCCTGACTGCATTAATGCATGTGTATTTGTACAGGCAAGAGTGAGGGAAAGACAGAGGAATAGAGTGTGTAGGGGTGTGTAGGTGGGCATGTTTGTGCACTCAACTAGGTACAGAGGCACCACGGTGTCAGTTACAGCAAAGATGAGGTTGATATTATTCTCAGACAGCTTGTCAGCGAGCATCGCAATGGAGGGATAGTCCTAAAATACAAACGCACATGAATACTCTATACAGTACATCTAATCCAATGCATGCGTATTCAAAAACCCACAACCTATACATCATATACAAGACTGTATATCAGGCTAAATATATGACCAAAAACATTTTCCCAATTTTCCAAATGATGTTAATAATTCTATGTTTTTGTTGTCAATTGCCTGCTCAAATCAAGCAATTTCAATTCTGACCTTTCAGTTCATGCCATATCATGATGATGAAGAGGAAAGAAACATCACTATTTACATTTTAGCATTTTTTAAAATTAAGCCAGAGAGAAAACCTCTGGACCTTTAAGGCCAAAAATATATGCCTGTCATTTTTGTTGAATTTTATTAAATACCATCATGCTTGTATTTAAAGAATTATTACAGCACTGTTCTTATTTCATTGTTAAGATTTGGGTGGAAACAAAAACTTCTGGAAACCCACAGCAGAAATTTGGCCAATCAGTTTTTTCTCTGTGGTATCCAAGTAGGTCTAGGCAGGTTATCCTATTGATCAGGCCTCCAAGAGTTGAACGGAAGGCCTAATATGTCAGATTAGTCATGGATTAGCTGCATAAATGGGTGTCAATAGACAAGTCAACCAATCACGTTTTGAATTCCCGTGGATGGGACTATTTTCATAAGAAAAAACCTCACTCTTGGCCTTCTTGCCATTCTAAATTTGTCAATGGTTATGAAAATGAGCAGTAGACTCTCCAGGTTTCAGTCAGTTATTAAAAATGGCAGCTCTACAGCAGGACTCTTTACTGAAAGAGTCACTGTAAAAATGTATACAGGGTCAAATGTATGCTAATATATCTGTTAGAATGTCTAAATAAGACATTGAATATATATACAAGGTTCAAATGTCTGTGTTTAATCTAGAACAGGCAAAAATGTGACTTATTAGTACTATTAGCCACTGTTTGCCACTGCATCGAAACAATCAAAATGTCAGAAGTACAGACTCAATCTTAACAATTTAGCAAAGGTACATGTAATTCATTCAATTGTGAATTTTGTAACAACAAAATTACATTTAAATACACTACAAAACACAATGTACTTAAAATGTGCTTAATCCTACCTTAATTTACCCTTGAAAATATACCAAACTCCTTATTTTGAATTAGGTGGTCATTAATTTGTTAAACCTGTGACATCCACTGTCATTATTTAATTATGTATGGGACTCTTATTTTTGAAGTATGTGTATGTTTGTGTCTATAGTCACTGTCAGCTGTCTTGTGTTTAGTTTAAGTAATTGTGTTTTATGATTGGTTTATGTCAGAGTGTGTTTAGTATTTAAGTTGCAAGAGTTTCTGTTTTCATTTGCTGGTCAACCCTCACAAATGACTGCACGTGACCCCTACCTTATGTGTCCTTGTTTACAGTACTTCTGTTAGGCCCTTGTGCCTTTTGTTTTGGTTATGTGTACAGTCTGTGTCTTTTCGTATTAAAAAAAAAACATCTAGTGGAACCTGCATTTGTGCCTCGCCTCACGCCCCGTGCACGCCCGATGTGACAGATTCCTTAATTTATCTTAAAATTAGATTTAAGGCATTTTCCCAAAAAGTAATGGGAAAATGTAGTAGATTTACCCCTTATTCTGTGCAATTTTCTTCTTAATTTTCCTTAATTTTGCTGTAATTTAAGGTCAAAATAAAGGTAATTTTAAGAGGTAAAATTAAGGGGTTTGGTTTCGTAGTAATATGTGTAAAGTTAAAATAGAAACACACTGTATTCTTGTCATTTATCTGTATTCTTGTCATTTATCCTGCTCTATTTTTTTTTTTGATGGTATGTTGTTATGGCTGGTGATGAGTTTCTATGTGTCATTATTGTTCAGTGTGGCTGGGCTGTCTGGTTGGGGAATATACTGGTTGCTAGTATGAAATCTTTCCTCTCCAAAGTCTTGGAACGTGCTGTTTATAATCAAATAAACTTGTTTCTCTCTCAAAACAGGCTCCTGGACCCCCACCAGTCCGGGTTTAAGACAGCCCACTCCACCGAAACTGC
>JBBJLS010000001.1:215827-233534 GCA_037577275.1 Bryconaethiops microstoma
GTGTGTGTGTGTGTGTGTGTGTGTGTGTGTGTGTGTGTGTGTGTGTGTGTGTGTGTGTGTGTGTGTGAAAGTGTGTGAGAAATCCGTGTCTGGACTCTGCCACCCCTTGCACTCGGGGGTTTGTCCAAACAGTGCCAGTGTTTGCACAGCGCTGTCGGGGAGACTTTTCTGGCCGGCCCTCCACTGCCCGTTGTGCTGCCTGTCCAAAAAAGCGCTCACAGCTCCATCTGAGAAACGGTTTATCAGTAGAGCGGCTGCCCAATATGAAAAACTTTAAGAAACAAAACAGTTTTAAGCTAATTATTCAGTTATTAATATGCTTTTTGACTGGTAACCGTTATGAATTACACACAAATGTACCAAAAGGGGTGTGTGGGGGTGTGGGTGTGGGTTTGTTCCAGTGAGATGTTCTAGTAAAGGCTCAGGTGCGTTCATACCCATTTGTTTCAGGTCATTGATTTGGGACAAAGGGGTCCCGTCAACAATCTGGTGCGCAGTAAGGTGGTCACACTCATTCCTTTCATTATGCATTAATTACGCCCACTTTTCTGTTTACTACTTTTCCATAGAGAGTCATTTGAAGTATAATAGCCATTCTGAATGCATAATTGAATACATAATTAATTAGGTAGCAACATTGTATCTTTTTTCATTTATCTTCTGAATCAGTCAATTTGGATTTTTTTCAGCTTTTTTTATATCAAAAAGTGACATATATATATATAGTCACATATATATCATAACTCTTATACAGTTTGTGTACATAATGATAAGTCTTCAAATTCAAATCCCAATAAATCTAATATAAATGAATTGAAAGTTTCAAATGTATGAACCATGAGTGAGAACTAATGATAAAGTAACCTAGAGCCTTAAAAAAAGATATCTGATCATTTTCATATTGTTAAATATGGGGAGAATAAGGTGAATCTTTGAATCTTCAACTTGTAAGTAAAACAGAAAATGAGTTTTTCCTTGATAATTTTGGACTATTTCCATTGGTCCATTCATCGTGTTTGTTTCCAAACTATGTTAAAAAAAACTAAACAAAAACAAAACATGGGTCATCTAGAATATTCCTAACCTCATTTGTCAAATTCAACGTAGCATAACGAGCACAGGAATTCGAACCATGTGGTCAACACTGGCCAAGCTGGACTCTTTGTCATCTTCAGTGAGGCATAGAACCAAACACCTCGCTCCCCCATCCCCCCACCCCACCACATCCCACCCCACCCCACCACATTGAGTGGCGAGGGCAGTGGAGGGGTTAATGTAGCGGAACCCCTTCTCTCTGTCCAAAATGCCCCTGGTTCCTCAAACCCCACCAGGGGTCACCACACCCACGCCATCTGAGTGACAGCCAGGCCCTCAGTCCTGATTGGCTGCTTTAGGGTTGGGGCAAGTGAGCAAACCTTACTGGCCAATTAGGATGCTCCTCCTGCAGAGGGACAGATGAGAGTGAGCGCTTTTTAGTGTGCACTGCCTTTGAGGGTGTGTGGGTATGTAAGTGTGTTTGTATATATGTGTGTGTGGCTAAGGAGAAGTATGAGACCACTATAAGTGCTGTCCAGGTATGATTTATAGCAATTATAGTGAACTCCGACTTGTGGTTTTCTCTCTTTTTTTTTTTTTCATTAGTTATAGCATGTGCAGGTTTAAAGTGTGTGTCAACACACTCATTTATCAGACTGGTGGTGTGATTGTAATTGTATGTCTCGAGTGGTCGGGAGATCTATCTCCGCGGTCTGCGGACGTTGTTTATATACGCAAAGTTTAAGTGCAGAATGTAAACGGTTTGTCAGGTGCGAGTGTGTTTAAGTGTTTAAGCCTGAGATCTGGAATTGTCATTGGTGGTTTTTTTGGTGTGTTGTCTCTCTAAAATGGAAAAGTCTTTAGACCCACTGCGCTTCTTCCACTTGTTTTTACTCCTTTTTTCCACACAAATGTCTTGCTCTCGTTCTCACGATATTGTGAAATAATAGAATATATTAATAGACTTGACGATATTTGCTTATATAAGAATGTATGTCTATTTTTTGTGTTTTTGTTCCAGACTTGCTGGTGGGAGCTCCAGTGGCCTGAGAGCAGCTGTGTGAGTCAGTGTGAGGACGTGTGTGATGATGAAGTATGTGTGTGTAGCCTGGCTGGTGGTCTGGGCACTTGCCGCACCACTGGCCTCAGGCTTCACCACTCGGGGTCAGAGCCTGAGGGGCCGGGTCCAGCGGGACCGGCGGAACATCCGCCCCAACATCATCCTCATCATGACGGACGACCAGGATGTGGAGCTGGGTGAGTAAAGCACTCATTATTGTGCCATTATAATACAATTAATATGTGATATATATGGTGTAATTACTTTGTTACATTATATACCTTATATACCTTCTTTACTATTTATGTGCACTGATGTAATCCACAGATTTCCAGTTGGGGATTAAATGGAAGAGATTTAACTTTGTTTGTTAGATATATTAATAACTATAGAATCTATAGTCCTGATTATGGAGTAAACTTAAGTACAGACGTTCAGTTGGTGACTGAATTAAATACTAAACTAATGAATATTAATATAATATTTTGTAATTAACCAATTGAATAATAGTCAATAGATCAATCATAAAAATAGCTGGAACTATAGTGACTGAGTAAACTATCCTACGCTGATTAATATTTCTGTAATCTCTAGTTCATCTCTGATTGATTCATGATAATCGCTAGATTAATCATTGTACAAATTATTGTAATTATGAAATACACATACATGAATTACTTAATTACAGCCTTCCAGTTGATGAATGAAATATACTAGACTTGCCGATATTTGTATACTGGCTAATGTCTAACCGAATTCGAATAATGATCGATAGATTAGTCATTACAGGAATGGTGTCAAGTACTAATAAAGTATATGTGTCATATAATGAGTAACAGACTTCTAGTTGGCAAGGAATGTAGTCATATAATTCTTGTAATTTATTGCAATGTGTCGGTATAACTTTGTGGATCATTGAATATTGTTAAGTACTAATACGTTTTTTGGGTTTTTTTTGGACAATGAAAATAAAACTGAAAAGAGACCTTTCAAAGTATTCACACATTGGGGGTGGGTTGAATGTGGAGAAGGTGAAACACTTTCTTGTTGTTTTTAACTCAAAAACTGAAGAGATGTCTGAAGATCCCTTTAATAGACATGTTACCAAGAGAAACATGAGCACGAAAGAACAGACAGCAAAGCAGGCCTTGGTTTTCTTGTTTGCCAACTCGGATGTCTGCGTGTCTTCAATTAGGCATTTGGAGTGGAGCGGCGTTTTGTCTGAGAGAGTGAAGGACACACACTGCAGTATAGAGTTACTTTTATTATACATGAGAGAGGGTCAGATCAAGTGTGTTGGTAAGCCATTTCCGCCGCTCTTGTCACTCTTTTCTCCCAGAATGTGCTCATTTTCATGCGAGTTATTCATTATTAACCGAAGGCCGCCAGGAAAAAATGATTTAGTGTTCAAACTGGAGGCCAGTGTCCTTAGCTATAGTCCTTGTGATTTAGCAGTCAAGGCATTGCCATCATAGCTGCCATTTGTCCCATGTGAGTTTGGGGACTAGAAGTCATCATCCTCTTCGTCCACGGGACCAAATTCCTCACTTAGACCATATAGCAATCAATGTGCCTCGATCTCAGCCCGACACATTAATCACCTTCCCGGCCTTTTCTCAATTTCATCCCCCACGACTGGAAATGGCCTTACCCGAATGTCTGAGAGGCTTGGGTCGTTTAGTCATGCGACCGCAGACATCACTGCAACGCCACAAAGTGTGTAACATTCTCCACAAAGAACTCGAGCTGCACCAGTATCCCCGTCTCCTTTGGTTCTTCAGACAGCCTGACATACACGAGGACCTTTTGAGAGCTTTGAACTTGATGAACTTTGCCACCACAGAGCAAAGTATTTTTTGGTTTGCCACATAATTATTTCTATGCACTTGCATAATGACATACAGAGTTGCATTTACGTTTAGTCTAGGCCCTCTATTGCTACGTTCCACACTTTATTTTGGTGTCAGAAATTGACAAAATATGGTGCATTCCCACAGGCTCCTTGCAAGTCATGAACAAAACCCGCAGGATCATGGAGGACGAGGGCACATCCTTCACCAATGCCTTCGTGACCACACCCATGTGCTGCCCGTCTCGATCATCCATGCTGACTGGGAAGTACGTTCACAACCATAACACGTACACCAACAACGAGAACTGCTCGTCGCCTTCATGGCAGGCCCAGCATGAGCCACGCTCCTTCGCCGTCTACCTCAACAACACTGGCTACAGGACAGGTACGCCTAATAGATATGTTTTAGGAGTCCTGTGTAGACAGGACAGAGCATATTTTAGTGCCTACAACCAATAGACCTGGTAACCAATAGATGGGTTGAATCAAGTGTGTGAGAGCCGGGAAATCACTGAACTGTGCTGGACTAGGACCATCCTGGCCTACCATTAAGTACTTCTTGTTTATATAATCAGCTCTGCAATCTAATACCAGTATTCCTAATAATGCCTAATGATGTCTGATGCCATTACGTTACATTATTAGGCATTTTAGGTACACTGGTATTAGATTGCAGAACCTATTAAATAATACTTGGGGTGAATCAAGTGTGTATGAGCAGAGAAATCACCAAACTTTGCTGGACTAGATTCATCCTGGACTGCCGTTGAATACTCATGGTTTGTATGATCAACTCTGCAATCTAATACCAGTATACCTGATAATACATAATGATATCTAATACTTGCAATCTATATAATAATATCTGAAGCATTGCAGGTACGATTAAAACTGCTGAATATGAAGACTTCTGTTAGTTAGAGGAGTTGGTGAACTCCATGTAAAAACCCGCTGTAGGCCTCCTTCTGACCCATCATCAGTAAAATCCCATTGCTGTATCAGTTCACATTCATTCCTCGAAATAAAGGGCAAACTCTAAGCACACACTGTAGTCTGACTGTCATAAACCTCACCAAGCAGCTAGCGATTTGTCTGTGCTCGTATGTGAGACCTAAAGTGGGCTCCTAAAGCTGTCTGTGCTCTTCAGCTGTCTACAGTTAACTCTTCTGGCCAGACTGGCAAGTCGCCCAGCTCTTGGGAGGGATGACTGAAGATCAGAGATACGCAAGCAGACTTTTAAAACAATCTTTTAAAGCAGACCACAGTCGGATACACCTAATCTTCTCGGGCTAGAACGTGTCAGAAGATTAAGCCATATTTACCGATGCAGGTCCGAGGCCGCCTGCTTAAGTTCTTCTGGGAGATAAATCAGAATTGAGCTTAGTTTTGGAATCAAATCAATGATGATTGGTGTTTGGTTCACCTTTAGTTCCTCACGGCGTTCTTTGGGAACATGCCTAGTAGGATTTAAAGAAAGAAACCTGACGTTTGGTGGTTGATGGATCATCTATTGGTTCCTGAAAGTCTTTTTCTTTAGTTTGAACTAGAATGAAGCTTGCAGTTGATGATTGATATCTGATGGCCTGTTTCTTTTGGTTCCCCACAGCTTTCTTTGGGAAGTACCTTAATGAATACAACGGCAGCTACATTCCTCCTGGGTGGCGCGAGTGGGTGGGGCTCATCAAAAATTCCCGCTTCTATAATTACACAGTCTGTCGGAACGGTTACAAGGAGAAGCACGGCGCGGACTATGCCAAGGTATGTGCCCGCTGGTTTGAGTTCACAGCCCTGTCATGGTGCCAGCACAGGGGCTTAATAATCCCATCACCCCTTTGTTTTTTTTTCCTTCATGCCCAATTGTAAGGTCTGCTCTCGACTAATTGCAGGTTTTCCGCTCCCTCATAATCCCAGGTTGATCTAAACTGCTTGGAATCTGATAAAATTAAAGGGAAGTGTACTGCACTGCAGTGGAGTCTCCTTGTTTTGCGCGACACCAAGTCTTATTTCATTGCATAGTTCACCTCAGCACACACTGGAGACAAAGTGTAAATGGCTGAAGGGCACAGTTTCTTTTAAGGATTGCAGAGTCGTTAGGTTTTTGATATTAGAGGTTATGGATATAATATTTTTCTCACACACATTATACATGCTTGGTTGCAAAATAAAAACAAATGCAAACAATGCAGGAAATTTGTCTTTGTGAAGTAACATTGTCATGATGCTCTCATCTACATGGGAAGACAAATTCCAGACCAATTTTCAAAAGTTTGACATAATTAGATGATTTAAGATGTAAAAAAAAAAAAAAAAAAGTAATTCAGAGTTGGTTTGCTGTGAATTGTTCCATTCTAGAGAAACTTACCAATATTGTTAACAGTGGTGGTGAATGTAACCAGACATCTGAAGAGTTTGATACCTCTAAAAAGCTCCATTACAGAAAGTCATTATATTACATGATTATGGGAAAGCTACCTGGTGCTTGATTTTGTCATGATCATTGCTGTCGACGGCCACACTCCCATCCATACAGTGTGTAAAATCACTAGCACAGATTTCAGAGAATGTGGGATTTCAGCAGAAGTTTTGGGTTTTTTGTGGAATCTGATGGATGGGTAAATAAATATTTGGCCTGGTGCTCAGATGCCAATTACTTGTTTGCTGAGTCAGACGAAGGTGTTAAGTTACTCACAAAGCTGCGAAGTAACCCAGGCCAAAGGTTCTGCACTGAGCGCTGGAGACTGCTCTTGTGGTTTTAGTGCTTCAGCGAAGCCCAGGAACATTTTAATCAATTCCAGCATAGATGTCCCATCTGAATGCGAGAGAACTGCTCAAGAAGAGTTGGAATGTCGCAGGCCTGCAGGCTATAGAGCACCAGTTTGTGGCTCACAGTGTTGCTTTTCAATAATCTACAATCTTAAGACATTCAGACGAACCTCTGCAGCCAGACCAAATAGCACTTTCGTCCTGACTCGTTTTCCTGGTGAACTTTTTATAGATTTTCCGTCATCTCACTCTTAAACAATGTGACTTTGCTTTGGCAAACCATATTCTTGTCAGAACAGAGTACTCTAGGCGTGAATATGGCCAGCATTAATTCATTCCTGATGGCTTGTGTACAAATAATTTGTTTTATTGCCGTCTGAGATTGAGGGTTATGGTCAGTTCAGTCTAGTCCTCCAGTCAGTCCTGCCCAAATGGCAAATGTCTGGTTCATGTCCGCCCCTGAAGTCTGATGCATTCAGACAGCATGACTGATCCAAAGGCACGGGAGATACCACCACCATGTGAATGATCATGGCTCACGACTCACTGGTGTGAAATGCTGGAGTGTGTAGAAGATGCCACTAAGGAATGTTATGGGTAAAAATTTATGACGAGTAAAAAAATAACAGAACCTTTATAGTGGTGGAACCCCCAAGAAGCGTCTTTAGAGCGAGCGAACCCCCACAGCAGCTGGTACCACAGTGAGTGTTAGTGTTAGTATTAGCACGAGGCCTGCTGGGAAGGGGCAGGAGGAGCAGGAGGCCACACTGAGGAGGCCCAGGTGGCTGGACCTTAACTAGTACAGGGCAGGACTCAGCACTTGTGAGTGTGTGATCTTCAGAGGCCTCCTCCACATTCCTGTCGCAGCCTCGTAGCGGGCCGAGAGCTCTCACTGTTGTCAAAACACCAAGCTCACAGGGAGCCCTGACCCTCCTCCCGCCGCTTACTGCCGGTGTTAACACTGATGTCATGTTCGATTACGTGTCGCAGCATCACAGACTCACTCCTAAGGCAAACACACTTGCCCTGTGGCAACCAGGTGCCTCTACAGTAAGAGGCTTGCATGTTCGCTTTTTAGTCTTATGTGACTGGAGAGAAATGTGAATAATTTAGGCAAAAAATCTAACTGAAACCCAAAGCGTGTCCATCAGCCAAGATGTTTGGCATCCAATGTTTGCTTCATGAATGACGAATACAACTGACAGGAGTGTAAGCTTGAGGGACGCTTATCACGTTTAGATTCACACACTTCACTGAAGATCTCAAATAGACCTGCAGGTAGTAGAATTTCTTAGCCACATAACATTAGCCAAGGGTCGAGCATTGTCCAATTGGAGGGTCTCTCATCTCTTTCCCTATTGGATGAGCCTGACTTTGAGAGGTGGTGGTGGTGGCGGCCTAGTAGGTAGGACACTTGCCTCTGGCTTTGAATCGTACCTTCAGCATACCACTGTTGGGTTCTTGAGCAAGAACCTTAACCCCAAGTTGCTCCAGGGAGACTGTCCAATCTAGTTCAGGAATGGAAGTCGCTTTTAGCATCTGCTAAATGTCATAAATGTAAATATAAATGTCTGATTAAACTGACAAATCCTGTGTAGTTTTTGTGTAGTTTCTGATTTCCCACTGTTTCTTTCATTTGTTCTCTGTGCTGCTAATCCATCTCTGTTTTTTTATTATTAACACAAATTTTATGTATTTTTCCATCTAGGACTACTTCACGGATCTGATCACCAATGACAGCATAAATTTTTTCCGAATGTCTAAGCGCATGTACCCGCACCGACCGGTGATGATGGTGATCAGCCATGCGGCGCCCCACGGCCCAGAGGACTCGGCGCCCCAGTATGCTGAGTTGTTCCCCAATGCTTCACAACACATGTGAGTGAATTCAAAGAGTTTTTTGGGAAGTTTCTTTTCAGACTTCCTGTTGCAGCCACTGCACTGAACTCCTCTGAACTCCCCTGAACCCGATGTCCTCTCTTTTCTCACTAAAGCAAGCACAGCCTCTTGAAATAGGCCCTTGGCAGTGGCATTGTTGAGTCTACATATTTTTAATGTTTCATACGTTTTTATGACGGGAATGCTATGTGGGAGACGAAAGTCCGTATTTCTGGAGAACAGTGGCGTCAGGCATTCCGATCTGAATATCCCTCCCTAAATTTTTACGACGTTATAATTTGACTCGTAGGTAAATATAAGTTTAAATAATTTTGGGGGATTTTATTATTTTTTGTAATCTTTCGTGGGGTTGTATATTTCAGATAGGCTATTAAAAGGAGACTCTTCATCTAAGGAGATGACAGGCCTTAAAATGCTGCTCTTGCAAATGATTTTACCACCATGAAATTGAAATGATGTATCATCTAAGTATAGTTTGGCACACATGAGTGAGACGATCCAGGGGTAGATTTTTATGGAGGGCTGCTCTGGTGCCAAGCCTACGATGGGTTTGCAGCACTGTCATCAGAACTTGATGGCTGAGGTCCTATTCCAACAGGGAGCGCCATGGCAACAAGCCTAATATCCTACAGCCACGAGCATCCCAAGTATCTCAAAACCTCAAGAACAGGACAGCAGCCCTATTCAATCATTGTTTTGCCACTGTTGTTTTCCCTATTATTTCAGATTCTCTTCTGGCAGGACTCCCTGACCCTCAACATATCAATCAGCCCGTCCATTCACTGCCATGCCTTCTGGGGTGTGTGGAATGCATTGTTTGCTTTCCGAACACCCTTTGTGACGTTATTAATATATTTTTAGCATGAGCTCACGCTTGTGAATAGATCAGGGAGGCCCTCGGCATCATGATGACTGGCATAATGTCTTATTGCTGAGAATCTTGCACGGCAAGTTTTGCCAAAAGGAGCAAGGAGACAGATGGCAGGAAAGAGGTTTCTAATGCTGCATTTCCAATGTCAAAAGGGTCAAATAGGCAACTGCAATCTCATATCCAATACTGTACATTTATTACAACAGAACCACACCTCTAAACACCAAGCACAACTTTATAATAGTAACAAGGGCTTGTGTTCCCATGTTATCTCTATGGACCTCTTTTAACACTTGTTCACAGAAGCTATAAGACTTCAGTTTCTGCCTGTTTTGGAGGTCCCGCAATCATGATTCCTTCTCAATAATGTTAATTGCACCAGATTTTCATCTTTGTAGCTAAGCATGCAAGTCATCATGTCCTTTTTTGCTTCTTTGCAGCAAGTTGTTTCATTGCCCCCTAGCAGCTCAATGCAGAGTCCCAACATGTAACACACAAAGTGCCAACAATACCCCAGTTAATCTAATAACAGAGTTACAGGGAGCACATATAGCAATGATTAAAATCAGTTGACAGAATGGCTACTGAGCTATCTTACTTTGTGACCTGTAAACTTTAGCCTTTGTGGTTTAGCGCTGTTAAGCTGCTAAGAGATCCCAATGTGATGAATAGGGGTTCAGATGAACGGAGATGTTTGTCTGGATATGTTTTTTGCTAATGTTAGCTCTTCTCAAAAGGCCACCAATAACAAAGAGGTCTTAACAACTTTGATTGCCAATGAACTTTCACCATGTATAGTTCCAAACATAGATTCAGACACCATCATGGTTCATCCATCACTTGTATAATGGGAATGGACACCGAGTGACCCTAGTGTGGTCATCGGGAAAGTGCCAAAACTGCTGATCTGAAGCAGCTATAGCTCACAGTTTGGGTAACAACAACAGAACCTAACCTGAAAGGCAACAAGGCTGTGCTAACACAAAGTAGTTTGGCAGTAAATCATAAGGTGTTTACAGTCTGAGGGGCAAAAGCACATGGTGTTGATGTTAATCCTATTAGCCCTTCTCACACCTTAAATAGTTTCAGCATGTTTTCAGTGTTCTTTGTACACTGCCCTAAGTGGAGGCAAAACCCCAAAGCAACAACTAATTAGGGTTGTAACTAGTTCCATCAGGATTAATAAAAGTCCTCTGTCTGTCCATCTCCTTTCAGAAGGACTATAAATGTTTGTAGTTCTTGGCTTTGTGTTCTGAACTCTGTACAACATGTCACTTGGTGGGCCTCCTTGAGATCCCTCCAGGGTTAGCACGACAGGTGTCATGTACGACCCCGGACAAAAGCAGCTCGCTTCACTCTCCTGACCCCCACATTCCTGCCCCCTCTCGCACACGGTGGAGACGGACACCTTTTTGTGCCGTGTTAGCTGAGTGAAAAGTTCAGCAAGCGGACAAAAGGTGGCCTGCGGAGAAGAGGGTAGAAGCTAGCTGCTCAGTCAGAATGTCCTATAGGGCTAAATTGTTCATTAACTCCTTAAAACGTAAGGGTCTTTACATGGGCCCACACCTCTGCCCTCATGAATGAACAATTCATAGTGGATTTGCCATAATACTTCACAATTCTGGTAACTGCTAACCAAACTTAAACATACAGAAACATAAAAATGACTGTAGTAGAAAAGATGAGAGGTTGTATTTGCCCCTACATTCCCTATTGGCTTCATTCACTAAAGAGGTTCGGAGTTCATCTAGAAATCTAATTACTCCCGAAAAGACAAAGCAGATTCATACTGGATTAAAATCTCTCAATAGTTTACTGTCAGACAGTAAAAACCACACACACTGCAGATTCCTACTGGATTCAAACCACTCCACAATTATTATTGTCAGATTGTATAAACAGCACACACTATAGATTCATACTGGATTAAAATCTCTCCATTGTTAGTACTCTCAGACTATGCACACTGCAAATACATACTGTATTCAAACCATTCCACAATTATTTCTCTCAGACTGTAAATGCTGCAAATACATACTGGATTCAGACCACTTCAATTATTACTGTCGGACTGTAAACACTACACCCACACTGTACATTCATACTGGATTAAAATCATTCAGTTATTCCTGCCAGGCTCTAAAATCATATCAGTAATCACCTAAATTACAGGACTTCTCTATGTAAAACTAATCCGGCTCAAAAAAGGCTTAAGTCCCTTGAATACATGGGGAAAGGGGAACAGGGAGGCATCTCATAGCCCCGACTGCAAAAACAAGCCCCCCTGGCCTGCTGTTATCCTACGTTTTCGTTTAGCCCACTTCAAATGTGAATGACTTATTAAGTTTGCGTTCCAGAGCTCGTTACAAACTTTACTTTGGGCGCCAGAGGCCGCTGAGCTTATTATTTTACTCGAGCAAGTGCCAGCTCTCAAATGATTTCCCTGAGCCAAGAGAGATGGCCCTCTTGCTCTGGTGTGAGAAGAGATGTTAGGCGGGTGCTGGAAAAACACCTAGCCGGGGAAATTTATAGATTTTCTTGAACACACAGTGGGTGGGGTGATAGGCTGGTGATGCCTGTCAGATGTTATGCATGGCAGATAAACTTAACATGCACCTGTGGCTGTGAAATGGTAAACAGGTGCCTGATGAACTTGCACACTAATGTCTTACCCACCATATGTGTGTCTAGCATAGGGTATTTCAAACTGAACTTTTTTTGCACTTTTGTTGGATTCATTTAGACTTTATTTAATTACATTACATGACGTTCATTTGGCAGATGCTTTTTTCCAAACCGACTAACAATTTGAAGAAACACTCAAGTTTCAGGCCAATGTGAGAACCAGAGGAGAGTTCTAAGTGCTAAATCTTTGAGTCTTCAGGAGGTTTTTGAAGATAGAGAGGGATTCTGCTGCTCTGGTTGTCTCATTCCACCTCCGGGGAACCAGAATGAGACCAGTCCGTACAGGGTTTACCTTGTGTGTAGGGATGGCAGAGTCAGACAGTGTTCCTTGGAGGAGTGGAGGGAGCGAGTAGGAACATGAGGCTGAATGATGACATTAAGGGAGCTGAGTGCCAACCCAGATGTTACTCTGTAGGCAAGAGTTAGTGACTTAATCTGGGCAGTCATGGGAAGCCAGTGTAGATTAATCAGCAGTGGGATGACATGCTACCTTTTGGGTTTGTTTCAAATTATATACTTTGACTTTACATTTTATATTGTTCTTGTCCCTGTGCATCTGCAGGACTGTACATTTTTTCCAGGATCAATAAAGTCTTCTGATTCTGATTATTCTGCTCTTCTTTACAGCACGCCCAGCTACAACTACGCCCCCAACATGGACAAGCACTGGATCATGCAGTACACCGGCCCCATGAAGCCCATCCACATGGAGTTCACCAACTTCCTGCAGAGAAAGAGGCTGCAGACGCTGATGTCCGTGGATGATTCGGTGGAGAAGGTCAGTCTGGTTCCTCAGAGGGGGGGCGGGGGGGTCGTTAAGCTTTGGTATCTGTTAGGCTACAGCTCGGGAGGTTCTGTGAATCGTCCAGGATCTGGACGATTATAATGAGACTTTCATGAGAAAACGCAAAGTGTGTTTGCATGGTTGTTATAAAACCAGTGTTTGGAAACACAAACCTTTTTCATGGGCAAAAAAAGGTTTGCATTAAAAGACGATCATTGTGTTTGTCTTTAGATATACAACACTCTAGTGGACACAGGGGAGCTGGAGAACACCTATATCATCTACACAGCAGATCACGGTTATCACATTGGTCAGTTCGGCCTCATCAAGGGGAAGTCCATGCCTTACGACTTCGACATTAGAGTCCCTTTCTTTGTGAGGGGCCCAAATGTGGAGCCTGGAACCAGGTAAGCCAGAACTTGATATTCTCTTCTATTCCTTAGTAAATTACTTCTGTTTTTACTTATTTTTTTAACTTTATTGTGTACATTTAAACCCATTTTATGTTATGTAAGTTTTATTCCCCCTCCTGATCTTTTATCTGTATATCCTAGTTTTGTATCTGTATCACACTCTGTAATATTGATAAAATATTTTCAAAAAGACCCAAAAATATTAATCTTTAATGTGAAAAAATCACGTTTGATCATTTCTATTGTTTATTTAATTATCATAATATTTTGCCAAAGTGAGAAAAATGATATTTGAGATGCAAAATTTTATTTTGACAATGACAAGAAGTGCTATAAAGATAAGTTTATGTAATTTAATTAAATTACTATTTAAATGCTTTTTCTAATACTATTTTATTCATGTTTCTTTGCCTTTGGATAATTATTGATTAAAAAAAAGATATTCAAATATTAAAAAAAAGATGGGTGCAGACATCTTATTCTGACTTCTGTCCCCAAGGAACAATCATCTTGTCCTGAACATCGATTTGGCTCCTACAATTCTGGACATCGCCGGCCTGGATACTCCCTCTGATATGGATGGCAAGTCCGTCATGAAGCTGCTGGAGCAGGAAAAGACTGGAAACAGGTAGAGAGAAAACCATTTAGTTACTGTAAAGTGTGATGATCTTCACTCCGCTACCAAAAATAATAAAAAAAGAAATATTGTGGAAACATATTCTGCAATTTATAATTTAGATTGCAAATCAGTCAAACATTTAGAAAGGCTTTCTGGTATGTTCACTATGCCATGAGTTATGATCCCTGCATCTCTCGGGACAGAAATTACACTGAGCAAATTATAAGAAAAATGGTTCATAAATTGAGATTATTTTAAAGCTGTTTTCCCATAAGCTGTCATACACAGCGGCTTTTTGATGCGATGGCTGTTCTGTGTGCAGTCTGTAAAGCACTTTGGGTTTGGTTTTGCAGATTCAAACCCAACCGGAAACCTAAAGTGTGGAGAGACACATTCCTCGTGGAGAGAGGGTGAGTTCATTTTTGCAGTAAGACAACTTAATACAATATGTCTGAAATGGTACATTTATTGGAAAAGGAAAAATATGCTAAATTTTTCCGTTTCAGGTTCACTTGATGAGTTTTTAATGCTTATGTATTAAAAACGTTATTATTTTTTTTAAATGACCATTTTCCAACCTCTCTTTACCCCTTAGAATAAATGACTGGTTTTGTTACTGTGCCTTTAAAACCGTCTGGCTGTTCTGATTGGCAGCCTGAGCTGAAACGCTTCTTATAACTTCAGTATGAGTGAGCGGGGCTAAGCAGCTGTAGACTGTATAGCCAGATATATGGCTTGGTGTTTGACATTACAAAAATACTCAAAATAGGCTGTTTTTGCTGTGTGGTCGCTATATATTGCTGTATGGACTTGGGAGTGAATTATACATTTTGAAAATTTTCCACGCATTAAAAAAAATTAATTAATTAGACGTTAAAAAAATGTAAATACTTTTTTTTTTAAATTATTATTACGTTTTCTTTGATACCAGCCACATCTTAAAGTTTGCTTTTATCATTAAATGTTCAAATGGTATAAAAGCAGTTAGTTTTCCAGTTAAATCACAATGTATGACCTAAATATATTGAGTTATGACTCTGTTACATTTCTGCTATTTGGAAAGTGAGTGATTTGCTATTTGGAATGTGAAGCGCCGTAAATGCACACGCCCTGCATGCACGAGTGATTAGCTGAAATTGGCCTGGTGCACTTTCTCAACCTGTCACATGTGTTACAGTAACTCTGTGGACGTCGACACGCACAATGTAAACAAACCCTCCCCTAGGCGGTAGCCGTATGCCATTACCTGTGGAATGAAAGAGACTCTTCACCCGATAGCTCAGACCTTCTGCGGGGTTTCTGGGATTGTAGAGAGGAATGCTGGTGGCTGGGGTATCGTGTTTAGCCTGCACTTCACCTCGTCTGAAGGCAGTTCTCTCGTCTGGCTCTCTGCCCACATTAACACTATAACCACATAAGAATGTGGCATTTGAAGCAATAGTTTTGCTTGGAGTCAGTACTTTCTGCTAGTGTCTCTATGGCATAACATTTGCACCTTGAACCTGAGTGAAAACCCTCAAAATTCAGTCTGAACGTGAACGAAAACCCTCAAAACTCCGTTTGAACCTGAGTGAAAACCCTCCAAATTCAGTCTGACCCAAGTGAAGACCCTCAAAGTTCTGTTTGAACTTGACTGAAGACCCTCAAATTTCTGCTTGATCACAAGTGAAAACCATTAAAATGACTGAAATCTGTTAAAATTCAGTCTAAACCCAACTGAAGCAATAGTGCCTCTATGGGATATCAGCATTGCACATGACCAATCTTTGGTGGTTCTAAATGAAACTCAGATTTCTGAGCTTATAACAGACATATGAACATATATATAACTTGTATGTCTCATTTCTACAGGAACTCCTTCAGTAAAGAGGCCTGGCATAAAACCACTGCTGTTTACAGTGACTTATCTAGAACTTACAGAAGCAATCCAGTATATTAGGGCTTGAGTTCAACTTGAAGGCCTGATCAATAGGAGAGCTCACTTTGTTCTAATTTATCTGCGTACCTGAGAAATTGGTTCCTACTGAATAATTTTTTTTGTATTTCTAGGCCTAATGATTTCTCTATGTTTCCAGAAAGCATTAGCTCTGGAAAGTCCTGAGGGTTCTCCTTGGAGTAATTTCACATAGATTTGAATATGTTTTTGGACATTGTTGTACTGTTATCTTTAACAGTGGATAAAAGTTGTTAAATAGTAACAGCAGCCCTCTCAAGCCTGACTTTTTCTTTTTATTTGTCATTTTTATTCATTATTGTTTACTTAAGTGGTAAAAATGTCATAACTTTGTCTCTTTAGGCCACATTCTCCTGCAATATAGCATTTGTTATGCACCTCTGTGAAATTTAGTGAGGTTTTTCTCCATGTGAACATCAATAAAGCACTGCTGATCAGAGCCGGCTGCTCCCGTCCCTGAATAACTACTGCACGTAAAATCAGACCCGTGGTGGCCCGTGCACTCAGGCCATTAATCCAACCTGTTTTGCTAGCTGCCACGACAGTTCCTGTTTTATCACTCGTGAGATTAGTATTGTAACCACTTCATTAATCTGATGTCATGAAAAACCCTTCAGTACAGGCTGGTCTCCTTTTACGGCCACGGTCTACGAATTGATGGCTTGTTTATTGTTCAGTGTTATTTTTATATTTTTGTGCATAGCTGTGTAAAATGACCCTGGGCATGGTCAAAAAGTAAAAAGTAAGCGCAGCACAAAGGCGCTGAGCCACGGATTTAGAGTCCAGAGACTAGATATTCCTGTGTGGCGTGGGAGTCCAGTGAGCTTTTACTGAGGGAAGAGGCTTTAGGGTGAGTGCAGTGAAGAGGTCAGATGACTTGGCCTGAGATGGCTAGAGTCTAAAGTGGGCCAAAATTTTTTGATCCAAACCTGAATACAGTCCAAGAATATTCTCTGCCAGAGTCTGAGTAAACTCTGAATACCAGGTTTAGAATCCAAACCTGACTGTAAAGCCTCAAAATTGGCTTAACCAATCCACAAATCTCCAAAAATTCTGTCTGAAATGACTGTATTCTGAACCCTCAAAACTGTCTGACCCAAATGAAGACCCTCAAAATTCAGTCTGAAGCTGACTCAAGACACTCTAGATATAATCTTGACCTGATTATAGACCCTCATAAATTCAGTCTGACCTGATTGTAAACCCTCAAAATTCAGTCTGAACTCGACTGAAGCCCCTCAAAATTCTGTCTGAACCAGACCGAAGGCCCTCAGAATTCTGCTGGACCTGACTGAAGTCCTTCAAAACTATAGTTCCAACCCAGCTGTAGCCCCTCAAAATTTGATCTGATCCAAGTGAAGACCCTGTCTGAACTCGTAAGAAAAATACAGTAGGCTTAATCCCTCTCTGGGAAACTGGACCGTAGTCTGTATATTTATTGCCCTCATGTTGAACTTGTGCCAGATTTAAAATTGTTTAAGATAATACAAACTCAGTTTGAACCCGACTCTGTAAATAAATGATCTGCCGCCCAAGTGACTGAGCGTTTCTGTCTTTACAGCAAAATCCTGCGAAAGAAGGAAGATTCTGCAGGAAGCGTGAGCCCGGCACACACCAACAGCCTTCCCAAATACAAGAAGGTTAAAGAGGCGTGTCAGCAGGCCGAGTTTCAGACAGCCTGCGAACAGCCTGGACAGGTACGTACACACACACACACACACACACACACACACACACACACACACACACACACACACACACACACACACACA
>JBBJLS010000001.1:266048-279535 GCA_037577275.1 Bryconaethiops microstoma
TCAAGCAGAACAAAGAGCATCTAACTGAAGTCCTGAACCAGAGAAGAAACAGGAGCAGATGATTCCAGATGATCAGGTGGTGATCAGTATATTGGTGGTGCTGAATGCTGAGTGGTTGGAACTCCTTTATCTAGGCTCCTTGTATCTTTGGGCACATTGCAGCCTGTTTTGTTCCCATTTCTTTCATTTAATCTACTCAATATGACAAAGATAAGACCGTTTGAGAGGCAGAAAATATTATTTTTGCACCAACAAGGCGATTCAAAGCAAAATATAATGAAATGCACGGTGGTTCAAAACTCTCACAGTACTGTATATTATTGATTTTTGGTAAGTCATCAGAATAATGGGGAGAGAAGACAGTGCAGTTCATTTGTGGAGCTCTGGCAAAGCTTCTGAATTTCACACAGTGTAACCAGATAGGTTTCCGTGAAGTAATGTGATCCCCTGGATCTGCTGTTTTGTAGGTCAGTGGAGGACCAGGAGAGGCCGTTTGCTTTAGGAATGCAGTTTGTGCTGCTGAGAACACTCGGTAAGTTACAGCCGGAATGCCAAGTCCTCTCAGCATTAAGGTTTTAAATCAGGGTCACCACTCCTTCTCTGCCTCCCTCCCCCACTTCCCGACATTCCCCCCCCCCCCATGTTTCAAATGCTTTGTGGTATGCGTCTCATTCTCAAGGTGCATGTAACCTCTTAGTTCCCTGATCCCCTTCATAGCAACAAAAAATATGCCACCTAGTGGACGTGTAATGTATTACACAAATTATTCTGGACAGTGGAAGAGCTGGAATAGCCATTAAAGAGAAATTCCACTCATTTCTGCAAAATTCAGTCAGTTGAGATGCTGGTGGTTCAGTGTAGAGAACTAACCAGGACTTCTTTACCATGTCAGTGATATGAACCAAAATGTTCAAAATGTCTACATCCTAAATATATTTTATTTCCTACCTAAAACCACCAGTAAACTTACATGTGTCTTATGAGTTTTTATACAATGATCATAGTAAAACCTGCAACTCTGGGAAACATTTTTATTATTTGGGTATTTGACTTTGCATGTACCTCTCTGCCATAAATGGATTACAAAAATATGTTCATTTTAAAACTACGGTAAAAGGCATCAAAAAGCATACTTTAATCACTAACAGCTTTCTGTGAGATGGGTTTTTACAGAATTCAACTCTACAGATGTCCGGTTCTGACTTTCTGGAATGGAAAGTTATTTAAGAAAATAACTTTAAATCATTTTGGCAGACGCTTTTATCCAAAGCAACTTACAATTTTTGTGTATCACAGCTGTAGGTGAATGTAGTGTTTGGAGTCTTGCCCAAGGACCCTTACTGGCGTAGTGTAGCCCAGGGTGGGCATTGAAAACCAGTGATGTTATCCACTACGTAACCACATAAGGCTGAGGAGTGCAAAAACAGTAAAAAATGAAGCTGTAGCAAAGCTTGAGTGTAATTAATTAGGCATTAATTAAAGAGGTTAATACATTTCTCCGTATCCACCCTTCTCTCGCCCTTCTCTCTAGCCTACATTCCAACGCCCATCTACTTCGGCGCTGTGATCGACACCACCTGCATGCTGTGGCAGCAGGACTGCGGTGTGCACGGCTCGTGCTGGGAGTACGACGTCACCTCTTTCCGCTTCGTCTATTTCGGTCTGGCTGCCAGCCTCAAGTTCGTGGGCTTCGTCTTCATCTTCCTCACCTGGTACTCCATCAAGTACAAAGAGCAGCGGCTAGAGAGCTGGAGGCAGAGCCTGCCACCGCTGGGCACCGTCAGTGAAATGGTGTGTCACGCCGGCGGCCGAAAGAGCCATGCCCGCACCCGCTCCTGCCCCATCTTCACCCCCAGGTCCGAGGCGATGGAGCCGCCGCCTCCGCCCCTCTGTCGTGGCCAGAGCAGCCAGAGTTGCCCCGGAAATGCGCTTAAAGCAATAACACCCCCGGTCCCTTGCTCCGTGCAGGACCTCCATTCCCACATCAGAGGGTCCGGCCCCGCCCTAAACCCATTAGCACTGGAAGGGGGGTTAAAACAAACAGACCTGAATGATTCTGCCACCCTGTTTTTATAGAGTGGGCTAGAGCGGGGAGGGTGGTCCAGTATTACTCTCAGGGGGGCCAAGCTTTTCTAGCCTCGCCCCTGCCCTGACTCCATGTGCCTTCCTGTCCCGCGTCCCTCTTCCACACACTGGACGAGTACGGCCGACTCCGCCCCCCTGCTCAGCTTACTTCGAGGGGCTGTTTCCATCAGCGCATACAAAGTAGTTTGACGAGCATAAGTGAAACAATAGAGGTACTTTTACGCTGACTTGTACATAGTATGAGAGATCACATGGTGCTAAATAGGGGGTTGGGAAAGGGGGTGTTATTGTTTCTCTTCTGTATTATGTCTTGGATATCAAAAATGACTATCACAAATGCACCACAAAGCACAACTGGAAGAGCCGTGTACTATGCAAGCTTTGCAACTATGCCCCTCTGTGTATTACTTTCTACTGTGTATCTCCTCAGCCAATCAGTATTGAGTATTCCAATCCAATCAAGGACATTCTCTCTCTCTGTCTCTCTCACTCTTTCTCTCCCACTCTCTTCGAATGTTGCTGATGTGAAAACAGTCCACTGTTTGGAAACACAGCTTCTTCTGGAGTGTCCATTCCACCAATCTTCTACACCGAGCTATGCCCCAGATACCCCCCTCTGGACTTTTCCCGCACCAGTGCCCCTTCAATTTCAGTGCCTAAGGCTACCCAAACAAGCACTGACCCCACACAGGATCAGATAGACAGCAAAAACCCCATTCCTCATCATCATCATCAACTCTTGGGTGGTCATTGTTTGTGTTAGTGTGGAGAAAATCCAGTTTTGGACTATCGAACACCAAGCAGGGAAAACAGAACAAAAACAAAGCCAAAAAACAAAACATGATGGTGACTCTTGGAGCTTGGCAGAATGCACCGCTGAATGAAATACCGGCATGTCCCGGTCAGCATGGATGGACCTGTCTGTGCTTTAGCAGTTGAATGACCTGAAGGAGCATGGTTAAGTCTCTGCTGCTGTTACTCAGCCTGAGCGCCACCTCGATGCTTTAGCAATAGCGTTACTAAACTGGCAGCGGTGTTTTTTGATACGAAATTTATGATTCAGGAGGATATATCAGGATCTATCATCAGAAGCATGTGCTTCTGCTATTGCACCATTATATCTCTCAGAGATGTGTGGCCTATAATACAAAACGCAGTTCTCTACCGACAATTAGGACTCGTCCACATCTCATTATTTAGAAGGCAAAGTAGATAAAACGTCAGACATTTAGTATAACAGACGCCTATCAAGCATTTTAAACCTGTATCCTCCGATGCTGCATCATTGTGCATGGTGTAGTGTAGCTCAATAGGCATTTAGGACGGGTAGCACAGCATGCAAGACCCATCCAAATGAAACATAAGGCAGGCCCACCATGGTATAATGGTTTCAGCCCCTTTCAAAGCCCTGTGTCTATATACTTGCTCATTTACAACATTAGGAATTTTTCAATTAAGAGTTTGGCCAGGTTGACCATACAATGTTAACTGCACCTACCTGACCATACTTTTTGTCCATTTTCGGCTCCACTTACCATAAGTGCATTTTGCACATCTACAATTACAGAGTGTTTCTCTACATGACGTCTTAGCCCCCTTTATCCCATTCATCAGTGGTCGGGACCCCCACAGGACCACCTCAGAGCAGATATTATTTTGGTGGTGGGTCGTTCTCAGGTCTGCGGGGACACTGATATGGTAGTGACTTATGAGTGTGTGAGTGTGTGTGTGTGTGTGTGTGTGTGTGTGTGTGTTGCATTTGGTTGTTAAGCAAATGGGCCAACAAAAACCAAAGGCTTTTATTGGTTCTTAAACCAATCTTGAAAACTTTCTGTCCACCCAGAAAGGGTCAGTACCAAAATTGGAGCCGAAGCCCAACCTGAGCCCCTAAAGCTATGGTAAAACAATGTATCCGACATCAGACGGCATATTTTAATCACTTTATGTGACGGCTATTATTGGCATTAAACTCTAGGTTTGTCTTGATCTAATAAAGGTTTATCTTATCCTACAGATGTCTGATTCCATTCGCCACCACTGCAAACGATTCTGACTCTCTAGAACGAACAGAACAGTTTAATTATGCAGACATAAATCATTAATCAAACTGGAGGAATTCTCCTTTAATTGAGGTGGTAAAAAATAAGATAAGATTGAGTCCCGCCTTCATTAAAATCCATTAGCCATTAACACATTAAGTGGTGAAGAATAAGGTTGAAGGATTGCACAAGTATTGCCTGTGGAGGTCCTGTCCATTGTTAAAGAGGGGCTAAGAAATGATGCAGAGAAACAGAAGTTCTGAAATCAACCACAAAATGCATCTTTGTGATAAGTGGACCGTGTTTGGCAGTGGATGGCGAGTGTAAGTCACTGCTGTACAAATTGATGGTCATTTTATAAGTTAAGACTATATACAGCATTCTGGGAATATCTTTTGCGATTAGTATTTGACTGGTCACACGGTTAGAATGTGGACTACACTATTTAACTCATCAGGATCAGTAATCTCTGACCCTCATAGTCGTAACTGTATAAGGAGGAGTATAATGCGGATAGTGCTAAATAGCTAGAACATTTTAGACTAACCCAGTTATATCATGTAGACGGCCGCAAAATGTGGACTATTAAGAAAACAATATATCGCTTTGTTTTCCGTGCCTGGATTACCTGAAGTACCTGCAGTATATACAATGGCTTTAATTTATGAGTTTTCCGTTTTGCAAGGATTTCTTTTATTCTTTTTTTTGTGGGGGCTAAAGAACAGTTTGGGTTCCTCTGGAGTGTCACCAAAAGGACCTTACAAAACTAATTGTATTATTATTATTATTATTATTATTACAGTTAGCATCTGACCATGCCACTGCTTTGAGAGCAGTACGATACTGAAGTGGTCGGTGGTTTTCGGGGTCACTGTGCTTGCACTATTCTTTTGCCTGTTGTGAATCTGGAGTCTGGAAGGTGCTGAGATGTACTCCAGCTGGCATTTAAACATATCTCTGTCTCTCATCGTGGCCGGACGTCGCCTTTCTCCGCTGACCCCAAACCAGATTGATAGTTTTTGCTGTACTGATGAACATAAAAATTGTGGGATTTTTTTAAATTTTTTTTTTTTTACCGTAATGGCTCAAAAAAGCTCCGTCTGATCGAAGCCTGTCTCTCCTTTAGTGCTGTCGGCATCTGTGGTGTCACCGTGAGGCACGAGATGTCCTTAATTTGCTCGTGTGGATCATATTTCAGGTAGACCATTTATTTTTGTGTTATACTTGGCATATTATCGACACGTATTTATTGAAATAAAAGAAAGACAAGCCGTCAAGCTCCTGCTCTGTGTTCCTCAGGAACGAAAGTGAATACATCATTTGTGAACACTTTGGTTTACAAATAACTTGAATACTTGATATTTGTCATTAAAAAACAAGAACAGACAGAAGCTTTTTGTCTCGGCTTCCTTTATCTGTCCGTTTAGAACAGGGGTCACAATTAGAGGTTGGAGATGAAATCAGTACTGTGTAGAATCATGACATTCTTCAGTATATCAATACAGTGGCATCAAGTGACCATCCATCCGTCCACCCATTATCTGAACCACTTATCCTTGACCAGGACCAGGGGGGGTGGGGTTGCTGGAGTCTATCCCAGCACTCATAAGGCAAATGGCAGAAAAACACCCTGGACAAACCATCAGTCAATGATCTGTATTTATTTAATATTTTCGTAATTTTTCAAGTAAATATAATATGCTTATTTTGGTACATACGTCCCCAAGGTGGCACAAGAACTCATTCCTTTCTTGCATCAAAGCAGATACTGAAAAGTAAGTCAGAGTCACTAAGATAGCTGCAGAGTTTGAAACAGGTTATTTCATGAAATCGACTTAATTTTTAGACATCACTTTAAGCAATTTCTTGGTATCATTCAATCAAACCACACTGTTTAAATGAACAGCAACTATAGTCAAAACTAATTAAAACAAATTATTCTGTCCTTATTTGGTTAGAAGTCTTTGGTTAGAAGTGTTTGATCAGAAGGAGTAGTGGCCTACAAAGAAGTCTAATTGTTTCCAGGTTTGCGCATTGAGGTGTTTTCACTGCTCCCACCAGACCTGATCCAACTAATCTGCTTGTCAACAAGCCCTTTCTGTGTTGTAGTGGTTTCTTATAGAAGGGAAAGAACTTAAACATGCAGTGCAGGGTGGCCTCCAGGACCAAGGTTGGGAAATACTGGAATATCTTCTCAGTCTTGGTCCTGGAGGTCAGTGCCCTACATAATTAAGTGCTATCCCTTCTTTAAGAGACTTACTTCAGCACAGTAAGGGTGTTAAGGAGCTGTTTGGTTAGATCAGGTGTGTTGGGAGCAGTGCAGAAGCAGGACTGGAAAACACTTCTAACAAACCTGTTTCCCCTTAATAGCTCCTTAATTAGTTTTGTGTTGGGGGGAGGTCTGCTGTAACACCAGGTGGTCATCAACCCTCCTGGAGATCCACTTTCCTGCATGCTAATGAACCTGAACCAGCCAATCAAGGTCTTTAGAAGAAGATAATGAGCTGGGACAGGTGCATCAGGTTGTCCACCAACTGCTCTAACAGTTTAAGATGACTTCGTGGTCAGCAGGTGTGAACACGTACATAGTGTGATGAGATGTTTCTCCACGGACCACGGTGCAACATACGTATATCAACCTTCAAACAGTGTCACATTGCCCTGCACATCTGAGCATTTTCACTACTTCCAGCACACCTGATCCAACTAATCAGCTGGTTATCAAGCCCTTACTGTGTTGAAGTGGGTATTTGGTAAAGAAGGGAAGGCACTAAAAGGACCAGGATTGGGGGAGAAAAAGTTTCACAGTATGGTATTGGAGCAACTTCCTAGAACTATCAGTTCCTGAACAAAAAGGCTTATAAATGAGATGTGAGGGGTAAAGAACCTTTCCAAGGTTTAAGGAACCTTCATATAACATAAGTCATTTACGAGGTTAAGGTTTATTTACAAATCCTTTATGGAGGTTCTTCAACTGATGAACCTCGTTTACAAAAGTGGTTCTCTAAAGAACAATCAACTGAAGGGTTCTTTAGGGAAGCCAGAAAAGTTCTATGGAAACTTCCCTTTCCGCAAGTTTATACCCTATAAAATGAATCGATAAAAAGGCAAATGTACTGATTTCAGCTTCGGCTGAAATGAATAAAATATGTTCCACAAAAAGACCAGTGGTGCTTAACCATAAGTTCTACATTCATGAAACTGGAACACATTTTAAGGCAAATCAACCTTTGATTCAAACACATGATGCTGTCAAAGAAACAGGTTTACAATACAAATAAAAGTCATCAGAACCTCACTGATGATTCACCAGCTGAAACCAAGCTGCTGCAGAAAATGTTCTAATGTAAGTCACACTATAATCTTTACCTCATCCACCACTGATCTTATCCAGAGTGCATAAAGCCATTGTGCTGTCCAGTCCATCCAAGTCTTCTTGTTCTGTCAACAAGAATCCAAAGGACCAGACAGAGCACCAAACTTCAAAGAAGCCAGCACTTATAAACCTGATAACTGCAGATGGCTCAACAGTCCATTAGCAATTTTCTCCTGGATCAAAAAAGATTCTTCTGATTATGATTCTAAATCACTTCCTGTTGATATTGTTCCTCTTACTCAGGTTTCAACCAGGATCACTTGAGAAAGGTCTCATAACAAAGCATGTTTTTGCCCAAGATCTCTCTTTTCATCTTTCTTACCAACTTCTACCTAGCTTCCAATCTTTAAGACAAATCCCTGAAAAAAAGCTTGGCTTGTGTGGGCCTGACTTGGTGGAATAGTGGAAAAGTCCTTGCCTCGAATACCGGTGGGTCTTGGTTCAGATTTTGCCTAACCTGTGTAAAGATGATGGAAATAACAAACCTTTAAGACCGTTCAAAAGACTAGAACCCAACAAACTGGTTAGTTAGTTCCTACTGTCTCAAAAGTTCGACGCCGCGTTTTTGGACATTTTACTTTTAGATTAAATATGACATATGAGATATGAAAGTCAGGTTAGAACCCACAACCTTCTGTTCTTAAGACACCAGCTAAATCTGGTGAGCTTTTAGATGAATGTGACATGCAAGAAAGATCTCATCATAAAGCAGAAGACTCAGATTTGGTGCCACAACCTTCTAGATTTGAGACTACAGGCCATGCCAGACAGCCAATTTTTTTTTGGACATTTGCCTTTTAGATGAAGTGTGGCATACATGACATAAAAGCTAAGACTCTGAGTAGAACCTATAAACCCTCCCACCTGAGAGCACAGCTAAACCCAGTGAGCTACTGGGCCTGTCAAGCTAGCCAAGTTTTTTAAGATATTTGACTTTCAGATGTGTGACACGCAAGACATAAAGCTGAGACTGAGTTTTGATCCCACAACCTTCTGTTTTTGAAACTGTATCTTAAACTCTGAGCTACAGAGCTAACTCAGAGACTTAATGCTTTTTTTTGGGGGATATTTGACTTTCAGATGAAGTATGCCACGCAAGACTTAAAGCTAAACACTTAGGAATGATTCCACAATATTCTCTTGCTGAAGCCACAGCTTAAATCAAAGCAGCCCACATTTTTGGGGGGATATTTGACTTTCATATGAAATCTGCCATGTAAGCCATAAAGCTAAAGACTTGGGTTTGATCCCATGACCTCCTGCTACATAGCTTGGCAAGTGGTGCAGCTTTTTTTTTGGATGTTCATCTTTCAGATTCCTAAAGCATCTCAGTCTGAAGATTGTCTGAGTTTGAAATGAACAAATATGAAGACGAGCCATTGAAATGAGCCAATGGCCCAATGATAACCTTCTCTTAAGGCAGGAAGACTGCAAGCCAATGACCTTCTGGCTCTCATAAACAATCTGTGGTTCCATCTAAGTCCAAATCCAGGGGTGCCAAACCTGTGACAAGTCCCTGGAGGACCACACTTCTACACAGGTCAGCATTTTCTTTCCTCTAACCACCTGAGTTCAGCTCATCACTGCTAAACACAGTTTAATCAGGTATGGTTAATGGGGTTAAAATTTACATGGGCAAATTAATATTACTGATAAAATCCATAAATCCTTTACATCTCAGTTAAAAGAGTCTTTGGAATATTATATCAATAACATGTAACTATGATGTTTCAAAGGTCAAAAGCCCCAACCAGTTTGCTGACATTAAATTAAGTAGTACACTGTTGTTTATTGTGGGCTACTGAAATTTAGGTTGATACTGAAATAAACTTCTTGTATGTTACTCAATGCTGTGATGGGTCAATTGCCACCACCATTCCTTATTTTCCAAACAAACCTGCAGCAGGCGGTTCTACAGCTAACTATGACATTAAACCATAGAGGCTTGGACTCCACAAGATCTCTGAAAGTGTGTTGTGATATCTGCACCAAGCTGTTACCAGCAGATCCTGTGAGTTGTCAGGCGGGGCCTCCATGGATCAGACCAGGTAAGAGACACACACACCCAGCCGTCCACAAGAAAAAAATGTGATTCATCAGACCAGGCCACCTTCTTCCATCGCTCCATGGTCCAGTTGTGATACACATTATAAGCATATACATTGGTGGACAGGGTCAGCATGGGCACTCTGACTGGTCTGCAGCTATGCAGGCCCATTCGCAGCAAGCTGTTGCACACTGTATGTTCTGACACGTGTCTATCAGAGCCAGCATGAACTTTTTCAGCAGTTTGTCCTACAGTAGCGCTTCTGTGGCTCAGGCCCTACAGACTAGTCTTCACTCCTCACATCAGAGACCCTTTGGTTTGCCGGGGGCCTGTCATTTGTTCTCCGGCCGTCCTTTCTTGGTTCACTTTTGGTAGGAACTGACCACTGACCAGGAACCCCCCCACAAGACCTGCTGCTGCTCTGGAGATGTTCTGACCCAGTCGTCCAGACAGTTTGGTTCTTGTTAAAGTCTCTCAGATCTTTACGCTCATTATTTTTTCCTGTTTTCAACACATCAAGAACTGACTGTTCACTCTCTAATATTCCACCTCTCGACAGGCACTTCTGTAAGAGATCATCAGTGTTATTTACGTCACCTGTCAGTAGCTTGAATGATACATGATTGATGTATATATAAATACATTTATGCATATATGTGTGTATAGATACTGCCACCTAGTGTCTGAGAGGTGAAAAAGCTTCTTTCTGTTCAAGCAGTGAACAGAAACATTTCAAACCTGATAGAATATTTATTTATCCAGGGTTTCATTAACGTATTTAAAGAAATTGCTAATATAAAGGTTCCCATCTTTTAATTTCTTTTTTGAATTAACTGTAGTTTATTTCTTCTACCTTTCATGAGTTAATCTTTTGCTCTTAATATATAAAACCACTCATTCTCCACTTCTCCTCAATACTCCATGAGGAGCTTTGTGACTCTGAAGGCCGTATTGAAGGTGTTTGTATTGCTTACAGTGAACAAAATATTCATGAAACATACAAGAGCAAACACACAAAATACACTGAGCGGACACACAATAACAGCAACAAAAAAGCTCAGATGAAAGGGGGCAAAACTTAAAAAAAACCTAAGCAAAATAAAAACACAAAATGATCTAATCTCTGCGATCTTCGGGGTTAGGCCACATGTTTTCGTCAATATCGCATCTGATGTCATCCAAGGCGATACACCTGGGATAAAACCTCTTGGTATGACGGATACACCCTCGGCAGTCTTCAACTGCGATGTCCCAGCAGCCAGCATCCATGGCATCAAGGAGTGACATCTGGTCATAAACCTTCCACCTCCAGGCAGAAAAGAACTCCTCTATGGGATTGAGGAAAGGTGAATAGGGTGGAAGGAAGAGACGGACCAGTCTTGGGTGGACTTCAAACCATGTTGTGATCACTTGAGTGATGGAAAGCTACATTGTCCCAGGTGATGACAAAGGTCCCCATGTTCTCTCCCTCCTGATCCTGCTCTGGAACCAGGTGCTGGTGAAGATCATTCAAAAAGGCAAGGAGGTGCTCGGTATTGTAGGGTCCAACCTGACAACTATTGAGGACCTATACAGTATTTGCAATTGCTGCACACATTGTAATGTTTGCCCCTCTCTGTCCTGGCCCTTCAACTGTGGCCTTTTTTCCTATAATTTTCCGTCCGCGCCGATGCCTTTTGGCCAAATTGAATCCTGCCTCATGTATGCAGATGAATTCGTGAGGGGCCTGATTGACCTCCAACTCCATAACTCTTTGAAACAAAGTTTATGCAAATTCATGTCACCATATACTGTACTGTTACCTATATGTATACTTATAGCTTACAGTAAGCTTACTGTAGAACTAGACATTGAATATAGGCTACACTACCTGGCAGGGGTGTAACGGTACAGAAAGGTCACGTTTCGGGTCACACTATAGTTCTGACATCACGGTTCGGTACGGTTCACGATACAGCGAAGTTAAGCAGCAAAAAGTTCTAAAGAATGAGGCTTGATTTGTTTTCGTTTATTTTAAAGAAACAGCAGCGTATTAACCAGTAAACACACACTCTTGCTTATATTTTTATGTATGTGTAAGGTAGCAGAAGTGTTGCGCCAGTAGGTGGCACTATTGCATCACACTGCGACGCAGGTTTATGATTTACTTGCGCTTTTTGGTCCCTCTGTGATTCCGTATTACTTCAATCATGTCTTCTCTGTCGTACCGTGTTTTCTCCGTACGACGTCATGTACCGAACCGTGACCCGTGTACCGGGACGGTTCAGTACAAATACATGTACCGTTACAGCCCTACTACCTGGACATATTGTCGCCAGAGCGCCTGGACTCTGTCATTGTTCCTTTCACAGGGAACAGTGTAGGGTTGTTTGATTCAAACTTGTGTTTGGACAGAGACCGAGCAATGTTTGTCAAGCTGATGCTGTCCACATTGTTGAATATTTCGGGGTCTTCCACAATTCTGGTCTGAATTTCACACAGTTTCATTGCATTATTAGCAATGACCATTCCAACAATGGCAAGCTCTTAATCAACACTGAGGATCTTTCCCCTTCCCCCAGATGGAGGAAGACGGTGCATCCTTTACAGGGACAAAAAATTGAACATTAGGACTATTACATGTAGTCTTACTTTGAGAAATGGCAAGTGAGAATAGAAGCAGCCCATGTGAAATGCATTACTTACCCGCTGGTTTGGTTAAAGATGAGAATAATGGAGGCAACAGTCGACCTCCTGAGATTGGGCTGCACGCTCTCACCAGCTTCTTTTAGTGACAGACCATGGTTGATCTTATGGTCATTGACGGTGGTGCATATTTGATCACTTACAACTGCTCTTGGAACCCTTTGAATATCACCACACATTCTTTTGCCTCGTCTTTGTCCTCTCTGTGGTCCAGCTTCTCTACCTGAGCCAACTGTCTCAGTTACTGACCCTATCCCCTTCCCACTCCACCTGCACCTTAATCTTCCTCTGCCAACTCTTCCTCTTCCTCTCTGTCCAGGCATTACATATTTGTCTTGTTCTATTTCTACACCAAACAACATCAGTTCCAAAAGTCCCATTTTTTATATGTGCCATTGTAATTGACAGAATTGGAATCAGTTGTGTGTCAATTATTCAGAGATTGGATTATTATCAGCTGTTGTACTGTTGTTTTGAGCTGATCTCATTGCAGAAGTAGTGGTTTTATTCTGTATCTAATGTTTGGAAAATTGTGTTTTCTATTGTGCTATGCTTGTAGGGTCCGGCGTTGGCGCTCCACTTTTAGCCACTAGAGGGGGTAGTTATTTTACCTCAGGACTCTTGTTCTCACGGGCGCACCTGTTTCAGATTCAGTAATCAGGCAGACTACAAAAGGGCGTGGTGCCTTAGACTCAACGCTTAGTCTTGAAACAATCCTTCATGATTTAGCCTCTACTGTGGATACTCAGTATTTCCTTCTAACCTGCATTGTTATCAGCAGGTTTACTTTTTCTGTTATTTTTTCCCTTTACTTAGGGTCTAGAATTATTATTATTTTTTTGTTACTTTGCTTCGGGTTTTTGAGGTGAAGTATTCCTTCCCTCCTACTCTCTTCCTGTCCTCCGTGGCTCACCTGGCTTCACCACCTGCTCTCACCTCTCCTGGTCCAGGTTCGAGACTCAGGTCTGCTGACCTTGGGTGCGTCACTTCCCTGCGACGCTTTAGCAAGACTAAGCCATAAAGTAATGGAGTCATCAAGAGAACAGGAGGCACAGGACGGGATCCATGCTGTGGTCATCAATCAACTAGACCGCCTGGCTACTATCATCGAGCAGCACGGCGTAACACTAGGAAGATTATTGACCGACCAGAACCGCATTACAGAAGCACACCAACTACATCAGCAACAGGTTACAGAAGCTGCGGGGCCTGTCCTGCCCCCTCCTGCTCCCACAACTACTCACCTGTGGGAAAG
>JBBJLS010000001.1:310091-329345 GCA_037577275.1 Bryconaethiops microstoma
GCTCCCCGGGCGCCGTGTTCCTGGCTGCCCCCTGCTTCACTTGGTGAATGGGTTAAATGCAGAGGAGGAATTTCGTGATGTTCACACTGTGTGCTGTGGTGTGTTCTAGTATGACAGAATGGTCACTTTCACTTTCAAATGCTGTAAATGTAATTTGATTTTAGTTTCTCTGTTCCACCACAGATGATAAGAGGAGATCGGGTGCAGACTTCAGAGGCAGTTCCAGTCTCGTCGGACAGGAGAAGTCCCCTATTTCTGTCAAAGCCATGTCCGCACTATATCTGTCAAAAGTGGCAGCTGCAGACTCTACAGGGAGCCTTTTAAAACCAGTTAGTACTCGCATCGACTTCTATTATTCTGAAGCACTTGCTGAACTTGGGTTCAGAGAAGGTTTCAGGCCAGATGAGTGGGAGGTCCGGCATTCTGCACGAACAGCTTTGTGACTTTTTTTTTTTTTTTAGAAATAATCATATCATATTTATTATATGTAGGTTTGTTTTTCGGCTAAACCTTGAGGCGAGGTCTGAATATTAGTGCAAATTGAAGGCTGTCAAAATTCTTTGGCATGTTCCTGTGGAGTAATATATAAATATATGCATATTCTTCACTGCAGGAACAAGATCCTACTTCTCCAGCCAGACCAAAAGTTAGCAAGGTAAGAAGGGTAATAAATCATGTGTTTTTAATCTAACATATATGTCTTTTGCGGTGGCGCAACAAGGATTTTATTTGTGCAACAACAATAACAACAATTATAATAATCATCATCATAATCATCATCATAATAATGGGCTCTACATATAAAAATACCTTGCATGAATAAAAAATACAGTGCATTACTCACTATTGTGAGTCTCAGTGGTGCTCCACTGTGGACCAGTGACTGAAGTATATTACGTTATCACAAAAACTCATGAAATTGTGTAAGTAACTACGTAAGGGCTCCCCATAATATTGTCCCGTCTGCACTGCTGGTAGTTACGCCACTGCTGTTCAGTAACATAATGAATTTTGCCCGTAAAGATCTGACTTGCATGGATCCACTGTGTAAAGCAACCTATCATGAACATCATGTTTGACCCATGTTCATAGTACATATTGCAGACTGACTTGCAGATTGAAAAATGAGTCACTAATGTACTAAAACATTAGCATGTGTATAAAATGTTTCTGCTTTGCTTTTGAATGTGAACTCCTTCAAATCTTTATAATATTTTAAATATAAGGTGGACATGTAGCTGGAATGTTTTTAGCTATATACATTTAGCTATATATATATATATATATATATGCTGAATGCCGAAATATTACTGCATCATATTGTGTTACATTACATTATGATGTTTACATGTGTATATCAAAATACCAGACCTTGAACAACCGTTCCACATACTAATGCATTCAACTGACAAAACTGAAAGAAAATCCTGCTGGATCATTTAACCTGGACTGCTCTTTTCAATGGCACGTTGTTTTGCATCCTAACAACTATGGTACGTGTGCAACTTTCTCAGTGTGGGTTTAGGAGGGAAACAATATACGTTTATCAATAAAGCAGCAAGCTAATACATAGTCTATTCTTTTCTTTCATCTTAAGATGGCTGATTTGCCACAAAAAGACTCAGAACTACATGAAAATACACACTCAGCACAAACAGATGTAGATTTTGCCATCTTGCCACCCAGTTCTGAGACTGAAAGCCAGTCCCCCATTCCAACAACCCCATCCAAAGAGGCCATCTCCACACTGTATCAGCAACGTCAGAAATGTGAACTGAGGCGACTTCTGAAACACACATGTCCAGAGATGAAGGGCCTGGGCAATATAGTGGATGAAGAGTTTGCTGACATTCTAAACTATGGCAAAGCCACAGATCTTACATATGGGGGTGAGGTGCAGTCAAGGCGCTGGATTTTTGAGACTGGTGCTGGTGCTGCTGCTGCTGTCAACACTGGGGAATCCCTTCAAGGATCGCTTGTATTTCAACCAGCCTCAAATTGCTTGCAGGAAGGAGGGTCAATACATGGAACAGCACATTCTGTTGAAACAAAGGAGCAAACATCTCACCAAGAGCTTGATGTGAGCCCAAATGAATGTGAAGCACTTTCTCAGGAAGAAAACTTCAAGGTAGATGTTAAAGCAGCACGGAAAAGGTTTGAAGGTCAATCAAGGGATGCTTTAAATGATAACCCAGATGATGTGTTTCCAGGGAAGGTTGTTGTGTCTGAGGAGGAGAAAGGAACTGTACTAAAACAAAAGAAAGATTTTGAGACTTACCAAAATGAAAGTGTCAAAAGAGCCAGCTCTCTAAACATCACAGATATTACAAACATAGGTCAAGAATGTGGTGAAGTGTATCTAGGCATATCTAGATCCAAGGAGATATTTGAAAAGGGATCGCAAGGCAAAGAAAACAGCTCATCAGCAAGTGAGAATGGTAGCATAGAAGATGAAATTCTGAAGACAAATGTACGGAACAGAGCACAGATGTTCGAGTCAATGCCCTTGGACCAGATAAACTGGCAAAATGAAGCAGAATTAGATACCATGGAGGAGAGCATGAGTAAGACCTTAGTTTCTCTTCATAGCTTTAATGTTATTCATTCTCATGGAACCCTCATTGAAGCCAGTGAGGCTGCTCACGTGAGGAAGGCAAAGTATAGCTTTATCCAGGATAAAGGTCCAGAAATTCATCATGAAGACACAGTTATGGGAAGTATGAAAAGCATTTTACTTCAACTTTTGGCAAGAGCAAACCTGAACTCACTTATAGCCTTCCTGAAAGAAGACGATCAAGGGAATGTTGAAATTATAAATGTAGAGGTTCCAACTCACCAACTTCCATTCACGGTTAACCAGGACAAAGAATATCGAACCACAATAATGGTTCAGGTCATTGAAGATCTACTTGGTCAAGAGACAAGGCCAGGAAAAGGAGTTTTGATACAAGAATGTGAGATGGGATTAGTGGATACACTAGTGTATGCTCTTTTTAGACACAATGACCATGACAGACCAGACCAAACAGCAAATTTTCTGTTTGGTTCCATTGTGACCAACAAAGAGCAAGCTTCTCAACCACAGCTTGATACGACCCCACAGAAAGAATGTGAAGCATTTGCCCAAGAGGAGAACTTCAGTGTAGATGTTAAAGCCACACGGAAAATGTTTGAAGGTCAATCAACTGACACCTTGAGAGACAACCTTGAGGATGTGTTTCCAGATAGGGCTGTGTCTGAGGAAGAAAATAATGTTCTGAAGATTAGACAAGATGATGATACACCAAACATGTACACCCCTCCACCTCCCATACAGGATGACAAGCCAACCTCACCTGGAGTTGACGAAAACAGAACAAGTAATGTAAAACTGTTTCGAAACTGCATTGAGAAGGGAGAACTGGACTACTTAAGAAGTCTGCAGAAAAGTCAATCAGAAGAAGATCTAAGTGTCACTTGTGAAGAGAGGGAGCAAAATGTTGTCATTGCAGGTAATGTTAAGACAATCAAGGCTTTATTTGCAAATATAGACAATGCTGGGCCTGATAAATCTGACCAAAAAGATTTAATAGAACCATTCAAAGGAGATATCCAGGCAAACAGAAACAATGAGCTTCCAGGCCTTAATAGGACTGAAAAAAATATCACGGAAAATGAAACAGTTGAACCTAGAAGATTTCAACATTGTCAAGATGTGGGCAGTGAAAACACAGACAAAGATATCTTAATTCAGGCAGAACTGGTTGACGTCACAGAAGATGATGAGTTGTTGAACCTGCAGGCAGCCATCCTGAGTCTCCAGCAGGCCACCGAAGAGGCAAAAGCTCTTCAACGAAGTATCCAGGAGAAGCAACAAGATACATCAAAGTCAACAATTCAAACATTTGATCTTTGCTCGGAGAACCAAGACTTCACAGATGCGAAAGTGGAGACCAAGACCTCACAGAATCTTGAAACTGGATACCAACAAAAAGAAACAGAGGAGGCCTTGAAAGGTAGTGTACAGGCAGCTCTTGATTCCCTTGGAAAATCCAGTTTCAATGCCACTAAAGGGGATTTTAAAGCTGCAATGATTTATAGAAACTCAGGAAAAACAGATGCTGGGCAGAAGACTATAATAGATGTGAAGACTGCTGACAAACAGTCCACTGAAATGATTGCCACCTCAGAAGAAAACAAAACATGCCTTTCCTCCCCCATGTCCAAACAGGTGACTCTAGAGGCACCGCATGAGGGAGCTGAAACAGGCTCAGGTCAAGGACAGCCTGCAAATAAACCAACAGCAAATGCAACTCTGGCAGACCAAACACCCCCAAAGGCTTCTCTGCAGAGTAAAAAAAAACTTGGACCGAAGCCAGCCATTCCACCAAAACCAGACCATTTAAAGGTAAACTTGAACTCTAACACAGTGCCCAGTTTTGGATGTGCAACAAATGCAGGGAACCTAAATAAAACCCAAGGTGAACCAAACTCTGTCAGTCCAAAACATGAACAGCAATGTGCAGACAATCAGACGGTCACACAACAGAGCAATGTTAAGAGTCTTGAGGAAAATACAGGCTCTAAAAAAAAAAGGGACCAAATGCTTGAAGAAAACCAAGGGATCGGTTCATCAACACAAAGCCCAAATGAGTCCGCCCTGGGATTTCAAAGCGCTTTGCAGAACTTTGGGATGAAGACAGGTCGAGTAACACCACCCGTGAAACCCAAAAGAATCAAAATGGCCACTAGCAGTGCTGCTGAAAATCCAGCTGTTTTACAGAACAACTTAAACGACAAACAATGTGAACCAAGTAATGAGAACCGACCAGAGAGCAATGTGACAATGAGGCAAAAGAAAGTCAGGAAAGAAAGTGAAGAAGAACGCAGACAACGGCTCTCGGTGCACATGGATGAAATCATGAGGGGCAATGCAAGTGCAGCAATGGAAATCTTTGACCAGCTGAGAAAGCAAGAGGAGCTGAAAAACATCCTCTCCAAAGTTGAAGAGATTGAAGAAGATACGAGCCAGGAACATGCAAGTGACCTTCAAAAGATATTCGAGAGTGTACCGGACTGGGTCGTGCCCGAAGAACACCTCAGTCCCAAAATGGTTGTGATGGAGAAGAAAGAGGGGAGATCAGAGATGGTCAGTGAACGTGAGATGATGTCATCAATGCAGGTGGCATATGGAGATCTTGAAAAAGCAAGTGCTGCGATTATTACATTAAAAGAGCAAACACTGTCAAGGCTTATGGACATAGAAGAAACCATTAAGAAAGCTCTTTACTCTGTCTCTACACTTAAATCTGACTCGGACATCGCAGGGCTCTCCGGTCTGTTCAAGGAGTCCATGATGGCTGTGAGTAGTCCCCCCATTTCAGGAAATATTAGAAAAATTAGCATTGGGTCAAGCAAATCTCCAAAAGCACAGAGTAGGAATAACCTTGAAGTTCCTGGGAAGAGTTTTGCTGGAGAGCCAGCAATCCAAGCAGAGAGACAGAAACCAGAACTTATTCCTCCAGCAACTAAACCCAGATCAGCATCACCTTCCTCGCCTTCTTTCATTTCCATCCAATCTGCTGCCAGAAAGAGCACAGAGCCTCCAGCTCCTCCAAAACCGCAGAACCCAAGCCCAAAGGCAGAGACCTTCCAGTCTACAACATGTTACAACGTGACAGCTGATCGTAAGCTCTGCTGCAACCCTGCCGGCGACAGACGGCAGGTCAGCACACTGGAAGTGCAAACAATTCCCGAGAGAGAGAAAATCATAGGCACCAAGACCATCAAAGAGAAGTACGAAGAAACAGACAGTTTTGGCAACAAGTTCTACTCCTCCAAAACCTCCACCGTCATGACCACCCAACCTGAAACAAGTGTGTGTTTCAAAAGACAGATCATGAGCAGTCCAGCCACATCACTTCTTACCTTTCAAAGAATCAACATAGCCTCTGGGAAAGGGGATCAAGCCTCCACATAAGGGGAGTTTGAGGTTCGAGACAGGTTCTGGTGTCTAGTGCACCTGTGTGGTTTCCATTTGACTTGAGGGAATTGTGTTGAAGTAATGCAAATGTTTCTTTGGTACTGCAAAGGTATCTTTAGTACTTCTGTATTGTGAGTGGGTTTGTAAGTAATGTTTACAGTGTTCATTTTTTAGGCATTATGGGTCGGTTTCCCAGACAGGGATTAAACCTAGTCTTGGACTACCCTTTCCTTTTCAATGGAAAATCTCTATTCACGCAATCCAGGACTAGACTTAATCCCTGTCCGGGAAACTGACCCTAAGTGTTTTATTTAATCCCATTACAGATGGTCTTCACTTTAAGGTGATTTTACAGTTGACCGTCAAGGAAAACAGGCATATATGATTCATAAGAAATGTGAAAATGAATAAACAAATAAATTGTATTCCATTCATTGCACGGTCGTGCGCTAAATACAGCGGCTATACAAACAGCTTTGATTCCACGTGTCAGTCATACGCACTCTGCATATGCCAGAAATAAGGTTCCCGAGTAGCCCAACCATCTAAGATTTGGCCTTGATAGTCAGGAGACTGCAAGCTTGATGCCCATTGATGCCACAGTCATCCATAACTATGAATCAGCATATTTGGCCTTATTCTCTCTGCGTGGCCTGCCTCTGCCTCCATCAACCAGCATGATGCTAGCCAACATTAGCATCTGCTAGCTGGCAGATTTAGCAGTTAGCATTCCCCAACAGTGACAGCAGTTCAAAAAAATGCAATGGCTTCATGTGTATCGGAGGAAGACCATGCTAGTGTTGCCTTTGTAGCATCCTGTGAAACCAGTAAACCTAGCTAGCTAAACTATATTTCACAAAAAAAAATTATAAAATAAATAAATACATACATAAATATGCACATACATACAGACTTCCAGTGCTGTCATGGCAGTCTATCTGGTCTGCTGACTGGTCATTATTGTTTGTCTGGCATATTATTATTTCTGTTATCTTATCATCATTTATTCTTTCTTGTTGCACTCAGCATATTAATGACACAATAATTTTTGGGGGGATAAATAAGTTTTGCTAATCTTATACATACACACACCAGAACTAACTACAGAACATTTCTATATAAGAATGTAATGCCACATTATCACAAAATAATACAAACTAGGACGAAGTTCCAGAAGTTACTGATGTCCACCATGAGAAATAGTAAAAATGTTATTATTGTTATTAGTAAAACTATTTCAATTTGAATACAATTTAGATGCTATTGTTATGTGTAATAGATGAGAGTAATAAAAACGCATTGCAAAAATATTAAACACATGATAAAGTCTCAAGTGACTCCGAGCCAAATGCTCTGTGACAACTGTTAATTTGACCCTGATGTGACTGCAGTTTCGGCCGGCCGCTCAGGATACGTGCTCGGCGTGTCTCAAACCTGTTTACCCCATGGAGAAAATGGCAGCGGATAAATTCATTTTCCACAAAAGCTGTTTCTGCTGTAAGCACTGCAAACAGAAACTCAGGTGAGCTGAAAACAACTATGTGTGAATACAAAGTACAAGGCCTTCCTGCATCTGTGGAACGACAACAGTACCGCAGGGCAGTTTGATACCACCTGTTGGTCAATGGCTGCCACTGGAGTGTCAAGGGTTAATCTTTCTCCACCAGGAATTGGATTCAGATGCCTTTATTACTTTATAGCAAAGTAATAAAGGCATAAATTACTGAACTGAAATAATATATTATCATTATATATTTACATTTATGTATCATTTTATATTGTATAGTTATATATTAATATAGTACAAATCATAATGTTCTCCTTTACTTAATTGTAGAAAAGTATTTCTATTAATATGTTTGTGTTATATAGTAGTATATGAATAAAGTACAAATCATACTGATCTACTGATCTAATTGGACAAATGTTTTAATATGATATATAATTTTCTTTGCATCATTTCTGTTTTTGTAGTCATTCATAATATAAAAACACAAGTGGTTAAACATCCGTACTACTGTAATGAAAACATTTATCTTACTGAACGATATATCTTTGTTGGTTCCAGTATTCGTAACTACGCCCCGCTGTATGGAGAGTTCTACTGTGTGTTCCACTACCAGCAGCTGTTTAGAAAGAAGGGCAACTATGATGAGGGCTTTGGCCGCCAGCAGCATAAGAGCCGCTGGCTGCTGAGCAAGAGTAACGGCACTGACGGCATATAAGCCCACCGAGGAGAAAGTGCACAAGGATTCTGTATATGAGTGCAAGTACATCCAAGTATATGTTTGTTAAATCTTTTATATTTTTAATGAAAAATTCCTCCAAGTCCAAGCTTCTGCCTGCATAATGGACGTCACATACAAAAGCTCACTATATCTTGTCCTTAACTTTCTCTCCTCAGATTGTGGTTTCAGCTTTAGAGATGATGGACTGTGAAGAAAATATCTGAGACTGGTATCAGAGATCTGGAGTTCAACCCTCAATTTAGGGGTCAAATCTCAAATCCTGCTCTGGTTCTACTTAAGCTTAATGTGTTTAGACAATCTGTTTAGAAATGAGCTGGGGGTTTTTTTTTAAATAAAGTGATAGAGTAGAATAAAAAAATTAAGTAAATTTTATTGTATTAAAGTACAGCTGTATGCAAGGTCGGCCACCACTAGTCAAATTTTGTTGAGTTTTGAAGCAAAAGTAAGTACAGATCCTTTGCAGAGGACCCACTTCTGTACATTTTAATATATAATTATAATAATATATAAATAATATATTGGATAAAAATTCAGCATGAGGAAATGTTTTGGGTACAGTAAGTTTGACATTTTTTCCAATATGTTAATTTTCAACACTCATGCATAGTTAAATGATTAAGATATTGAAATGCAAAAGTCAATCAAAGTTTATTGATGTGAAATGTTTATTTCTAGAGAAAATTACTGGGTCAGAATTAAGATGAGAATACATAGTGGTGGTGAATGGAACCAGGCGTTTGAAGAATTTTTCCTCAAAGCTCTCTCATAGAATGTTTTTATACGACATGGTTGTAAACGCACTGGCGGATGCTTGAGCCATTGTTTTATATTAGTTTTGCGAAGGTTTCCACCTACAATTAATTATTTTTCATGGTGGAAGGGTACAGGGCAGGGTTGTCGTGAGGCAAAATAGTCCCAAAAGAAAATTTCATATGTTACAGTACTTTACCATCATTAGTATAAACACTCATGTAGAATCCCTGGTTAGCTTAGATAGTAAGTAAAATTATTATATTTGTTATATAATTATTATATATTGTTACAGAATTATTATATGTTGACTTTGCAACCCTTAGTTCCATTCACCCCTACTTCAAACGTTTCACTCCAAGCCACTCTGAATGACTTTGTTTTCATCTTAAAGATGTAGAAATTTTAAACATTCAGTCATCCTTAAACATATATAGCTTGGTAAGAGACAGTTAATGCAGTGGTTCAGTGGTAAAATGCAGCACTGGATGAGGAAAATCAGAAGAGGTGCCGGTTCGATACCACGCTGTGAGCAGAATTATTATATATTGACTTTGCAACCCTTAGTTCCATTCACCACTACTTCAAACGTTTCACTCCAAGCCACTCTGAATGACTTTTTGTTTTCATCTTAAAGATGTAGAAATTTTAAACATTGGTTTAAACAATTCCAGCAAAGAATTCAGGAAAGAAAAAGAAATTGAGAGGTAAATGTAGCAAAAATATGACAGAGCATGTAGAGCATGTGCTTACATGTTCAATATTAGAAATGTAACCATTCTGGGGGTGACCATTCTTTTTCATATCTCAATATTATCTCAATAAACAAAAAATGCAAATATAATAGATCATAGTATCGGAGTTAATTGAAATACAGGCTGCTGTCATATGTAATTCACCTTTGTAAAATATCATGATGATTAAACTGCATGTCTGAAATACTGGCTACTGTGACTCTGTAGTTCATCGATTTAATAATCAAATATGTTATTACAATACTCGGTAAATTAATAAATTGAACTTTGACTGGAAATATGAAATTATATAATTATGTATGAAAGAGTTGCACATAATTCTTGTCCACAGTTTATTTCATTAAGACAAAATACTTTATGATCCTCTCCAAGCAGAATGTGCACCACATCCAACGCAGGACATGCTTTTTTAAATAAATATAGTGTAGTCATGCAGGTAGCGTTAATGCACCAACACTGAATGTGTGAAAAAACTGTTTCTGACTTAAAAAAGAATAAAAAACATAATTGTGTAAAGGATTACATTTTTATGGTGGCCTCTGCAGGCCACTCGGAAAGAATTATCCTCAATGAGAAAAGCTGCCTCTTAATTCATCATCATCATCATCATCATTATCATAATAGTCATTGGTTTTCAATAGAAGGCTATGGGTTTATGAAATAAATTTAACACAGAAATGTCTCATAATTTAGTGCTCTTGACTTTTTCTTCAGATGATATTTGCTGACTTGCGGATCCACTTTCAACGCTTCCTTTCTTTGGTGACCTACAAATAAAAAAAAGATAAATATATAAGTGTGTTTCAGGATTAATGGTAAGCTTCTGCCTGAAAAATGCTCCAGGTATTTACTGGTCCAAAGGTTGAAATCACTTGCCATATTAACGATTACCATTATTTTATTGGACTGGGACCACTTATCAATTGATCAGTACTGACCAGTAACAGATATTAAAACAATCCGTAATTTTTTTTTCTTTGTGTTTTATAAGTGTAAGGTGTAAGTGGCTCAGAGTGACTGGTAAACAGAAAACACTGGTATTTTCATGCCTAATTTGTGTGATTGTGGATCACAGAGGAGCAAGTCACCTTAAAAGTGTGTAGCTGTGAGAGAGTCTGTAATGCCGTTTTCTGGCCACCATAGCCATAACAAATCGTGGAGCAACAAAACATTTTACAGAGCAAAAGACACAGCAGACTCAAACAGATTTAAGACATTACAGCTCAGGTCAGATTTAAGAAAGATGTGTCACTGTTTGTTGTGGTTTAATTAAAAATAATCAGGCTTCTTCATACACTGCTATGTGCACCTTTCCCACCTGTTTTTGGGAGAGAGCGGGTCGCTCCACCCGTTTTCAGCCATCCTTAACCATAAATGGCTTGGTAAGAGACAGTTAATGCAGTGGTTCAGTGGCAAAATGCAGCACTGGATGAGGAAAATCAGAAGAAGTGCCAGTGAGCAGAATGTTTGTCTGTATATCCAATTCTTAGGTGCCTCGCAACCATGCGATCAAATTTCGCATTTTCTTGTGAAATGCAATCTAGTTTTGAAATATTTCTTGTAAAATTAGGACATTCTAGAGATAAAGTGTGTTTAAGAAGATGATGTTCTGAAGGACATATGTTTAAACTCACATGCTGTGACCCTTCAGAGCATCGGTGTGATCCAGAAGCTCAGTGTTCAGTGTCTCTGGGAGCATGAAACACAGCGCTCCCCCCAAGAAGGGCAGAGAGCCGTAGATGACCATGGGAATGGCATGGTGATAAACATCCAGCAGGCTGATGAGAGGAGCCAGAATACCGGCCACACGCGCACACGTGGAGTTTAACCCAACTCCGTTCTGTCTGAAATACATGGATTAACAGGTTAAAAACACACAGCGAGCAACATAACCAACAACTCTTCCTTTACTTTACTGTCACAAAGAGGAGCGATGAGCTGAACATTTATTAAAATGCAAAAGAAGCATAAGACCATAAACAGAAACACAGGTCAAAAACCAGACAAAGACACAGAAGCAGTTTCAAATTGCAGTGTACCACTATATACTGCATACAGTACCATTATACAATGGATACTTTACCAGTGCATACTGCATAGTGTACCAGTGTGCAGTGGATACTTTACCAGCCCAGTATACAATGGATACTTTATCAGTATACTGTATACTGTACCACTATTTACAGTATACTTCATATTGTACTAGTATATACTGTATACTTTTAGTTTGTATTATATACTTCACCAATATATACTTTACCACAGTACCCAGTATACTGCATACTGTATAAGTACATACTGCATAATTTACCAGTACATCCTGTATATTTTACCACTATATACAGTATACTGTAACACTACATACAGTACGCTGCACCAGTATATACAGTGAACTGAACCAATATATACAGTATTCTGCACATTGTACCAGTATATACTGTAGGCTTTACCAGTATTTACAGTGTACTGTACCAGTATACACAGTATACTACATATTGTACCAGTATATACTGCGTGTGTGAATATGAATACTGTAAATTACACGAGTAAAAACACCAGCATTGGATTCATCTGGGTCCATCCATGTGGTTTCCCATAACACCTGTTTTCCTAAATTTGCAAAATGTTATTTTGTTTAACACATTCACAGTTGTTAATATGACCGGGACTATAACTTTAAGTTATACTATTTTAATCACATTATCTATGCAGTATGTTGATTTTATTAAAACTCAGCAAACTCATCTCAAGACCAGAAAGGAGAGTCTATGAGAGCTTTGTCAGCATTTATATTTCTAAATTATGGCTGAATCCAGGGCTATTAAAAACCTTTGTGGATCACCAGGTAGTTGCATTGAACTTGAAATGACCGCAAACTCAAACTCTCAGGAAAAGGAGGGGTAAAAAACATACTGGACACAGGTGGAACGACTAACGAGTGGGTGGAACTAGAGAGGACACATGGAAGGAGACTGGAGTGGTCAGAGCCAGGACAGGAAATCTATCCACTTTTATAGACCAGTGAAAATATAACAAAATAGATCTTTTCATTACTTATTATATTTGCTCTTTTATATAAAATCTTTTTGCAGTTTCAACTCTGGTGGCAAACGTGGTAAATTAATTACAGTTAGAAGTGCTGTGGTGCTGACATGCATGCATCTGCATGAACCCTTTTAACTTTTAAACATTACAATTAAATAATGATTGAATAGTTAACATCCACTGCAGAAATGTAAATACACTCACCTCACAACAGTGGGGTAAAGTTCTGCAGTGTACACATACACTATGGAAAATGCGGCAGCCAAAGAGAACTTTCCTATGACTGCTATGACCGTCACTGCCACAGGGATGTCTGGGAAAAGAGGAGTTAGAGGCTTTAGACTATCATAGTTATCTGGGCATTGTCTAGGTTTTATTCCTTCACTGACTGAAGTGTCCTTGTACACAATGTGAGTCACTCTTCTTTCACACCCAATGGTACATCTTTTTTTCTGCAGTATCTGCATGCAAGACATTCTAAATTTCTTTAGGACAAGCTAGTCATCGTCCTAACAGAGAACTACAGCTCTGTCTAGAATGATGATGATGATGATGATGATGATGATGATGGTAAAATACTTTATTGGTCCCAGAGGGAAATTTGTGCTTCCAGTAGACAAGACGAAAGAAAACACAAAACCTTTCACACATGATTGTAAGAAGCGGAGAAAAAGGGGAGTATGTAAACAAAAGGGAGGTAGAATTTTTTTTTAATTTTTTTTATAAAATTAAAATAAAAAAATACAAATAAAAAATACAAAAAATACAGATTTACAGAAACAACATGGATAGTGCCAAACAAAGTATGGTGCATAAGCTGCAATGTAGTGATGATCCAAAGTCCAAATGATATAGTGCATGGGACAGGATAAATGGTGACGGAGTGATAGTCACAGATGTCATTCCTAACCCTCCGGTGCTGGGAGGAGCTAGAAAGCCTAACTGAGTTAGAAAGCAGGACTGAGACAATAGTCTGTCACTAAATGTACTCCTTGCCTGGTGATGGTACTGTGAAGAGGGTAGATGGGACTAAAGCAGTTTACACACCTGACGGGATGGCGAGAATCACAAGGCAGGCGGTTCCCCCGAGGAGCAGCGACGCACTCTGACATTTCTTCCTGCCGAAGCGCTCAATGAGCGGATAGCAGCCGAGGCGGGCGGGAAGCTCTGCAATGCCAAAGACCAGCTGGGTCAGGTAGACGTCCAGGCCAAAGTTCCCCACATTCAGACTGACTCCATAGTAAACCAGGCTGGTCACAAACCTGCCAGAGGAGTGAACCAGTAACCAACATGCTGCAGATTTAGCACTTACTTCAGTCTAAGTCTCACCAAGAAAGATGACATTGCAATTATATCGTTTTTTATTAAGCCTGCCATATTTCAGATTTGTAAATCCATGATTTGTATTGGAATAAGAAAGAGTTCAGCCAAAAAAAATCTAATTTGCACAATTTTTCCAATCACTCCAAATGTAGTCGATTCCCTGAGACATGTTTGGAGCCCAAACTTTGCTTCTTAAGTGTAGAATGGGAGCTACGAGGATAATGTTGCTAATGAGCACTATGTTAATAATCACCCAAGCACATCAGAAAACTTCTCAAAGCGCATCTAGTTCTTTATTAAAGTGTGGATGTGGTTTTAGACACAGTATGACTTACTGTGAGTTTTTACACAACAGGGCCTGATTTCGGGATCTATAATCAGTTTTTGTGACAATGACCATCATAAATACATAGAAATCTGATCTGAGATCAGTCATTGTATTCGATGTTAGCCTCACAGCTCTAGTTCTGAACTACAGAAGCTAAATTTGGAATCCATAAGTGGAAAACTGTCTATGTCTGATTTGTTGACGAGCTAACCTACATTTTTTGATCAAAATTACCTTCATTTACCAAAACACCCACAGAAATTTCTCTGTAATGGAGACTGGTCAAGATGCAAAACACTGTGACTGGTTAAAGGCCTCATTTATATATTATATGTTGATATTAGTACCACAAAAATACAATACTTCAACGCACAGCCTTATTTTACACTGATGTCCAGATCTGCACAGCATTGGGTTGCAATCAACATCCAAATGATCTCCTAGTAACAACCTAAAACTTAAAAAGAATGGGGAATGAAACGACCAATCATCTGCTGGACTAGCACTGTTTGAACTCACCAGATGTAGCTCATGATGAGCGCCCTCTTCTTCAGGGTTCCCACTCGGAACAAGTCCAGCATGCTGCCAGTTCGGGCTGTGCTCTCGGCCTCCAGCTGATGGACCATTTATTCAAATTACACACCCCATCCACAACCATTAATAACCGTTACAGCGAAAGATGACATTTCATTATTTTTTTTCACCTTATCCAGCAGAGATTCTGGAACTTTTCTTTTGTTGACCCAGGCAGCTTTCAGGATGATCCTCCTGGCCTCTTCCTGTCTGCCCTGAGTTAAGAGCCATCGAGCTGATTCTGGTAAGATCCTACAATGCATTGAAAACGCTCTTTCAATTTCAAGTTCAAGTACGTTTTATTGTCATTTCAACTATATCAACACAGTACAAAACAATGTTCCCCCAGGACCACGGTGCAACACAAGATCAGAAACACTACGAGACTACAAGTGCAGACAGGACAGAGGAGAGTGCAAGGAAAACACAAGAGCAACAAAACACCCAGACAAAATAGCTACAGTAATAGATCACAATTCCTATCCTTATACATTCTTTAAGTACAGGTAACTTTTTTTTTTCATGAGTTGAAACTTGCAGGTTGGTATGCCTCGTTGAAAAAAAGCCATACACTCTGCTATAGGAGTGAAAATAAAGCAAAACTACTGAACAAAAGCTCAGAGGATCGTTGCGAGCTTAAAGGGGCACTTTGGACCAAATGAAAAACTTTACCATGGCTAAAACTGTTGCTCACATGCCTCCTCACCCCCCTAAAGTTATGCCACTATTATCATAAAACAGAGAGCTTCCAGTTTACACGCTAGGTGATGATGTATCTTGAAGGTAGGAGAAAAATTGCTTTGAGTGGATAGATGAGGATGGGCCTGAATGCAGAAGGAAGCCAGTCAAACATAATTTTCTAGCCTATGTGCTGATGGCTAGGCTAGCAGTCGGAACAGTCGTAAACAATAATAAAAAAAACTTGAACAACACAAAAAAATTGAAAGAGATTATAGTATTTAGCAATATAAAAGCAAGAAAGCCTCACCAGAAGTAGACAGCCATGATGAGGACGGGAGCAGACAGAACTATCTGAAGTATCCTCCAGTTGTGAATGCCGTACGCCACCCCGGACAGAACCATCTGCCCCAGGGCGTAACAACAGTGAGAGAGGATGGTGAAGAGAGCCCGCTTGGATGTGCCACACCACTCAGTGCCTACAGAGGATTAGTCGTGAATTACCACAGTGCAATAACCTGATTTATATCATAATCTGAAGGTTCAGTTGAATTAAATTTTATTTATATGGTGCTTTTTACAACTAACAATGTCACAAAGCAGCTTTACAGCGTCTAGGTCTGAGCTACTAGTGAGCCAAAGGTGACAGAGGTACAAACTCCCTAAAGCTGGAGGAACCTCGGGAGGAACCAAGACTCAGAAGGGGAATCCATCCTCCTCTGGTCGACTCGGAGAGAGAGAAAGAGGCCATAGTGTACAAACTTAATCAATGTTAGACACATCTTCGCTTAACGGAGCTGGTTAAGAGTTAAGAGTCATTCTAGGCAGATTTAGCAGTTCTCACGTAGCTCTAGTTTGAAGCAAGATCTGCCTGTAAAACAAGTTGTTCAATAACCACATTTAAACAGGGTATCTTAGGACTGGCCTGGTATTCGGGCTGCACAATATATCTGGAATATGTAAATGAGCCTTGAGCCTTGATCACAGTGTTTTTGAAACCACTGACAATTACAGGTCCAGGTGAGTTACTGGGTGTTTTGATGAATCGAGGTCTTCATGAAATCCATCAAAAGATTAGCCAATCTGTTTTTAAAAGGCCCACATTGGACATTTTTATACTACTCTATTTTTTCTATAGATATATTTCAGAATTCCTCATAGTACATTATTACATGACCATTTTCCAACCTTTGTTTACCTACTTCTTAGAATTAAACAGGCTGTATTTGTTACTGTACCTTTAACACTGATATATGTAAATTATCTCTTTCTGATTGGCTCCCCTGTACTGCAGCTCATTCACAAGGCAACACAGGGCTGCAACACTCCTTAGAACTTCAGTATGAGTGGGTGGGGCTAAATAGCTATAGGCTGAATAAGAAGAAATATGTAAATGTGCTACATGACAAGAACTATGCTTTGCAAATGGACTGTTTTGCAGCTTGGTTTCTGTGTATGGAGTACCATTTTTAAACAGTATTTACAGACTTCGAGCCTCTTTATTTCCAGAAAAGTGGTGATATGGGCCCTTTAATCTTTTGAAAGTAATCGCAATCGCAATATATAATAGTAAAATCGCAAAACTGATATTTTGTCCATATCATACAGCCCCACCTGGTATTAAAATGACTGGTTCAAATGTTAAGAGTACCTAAAACATATGTGTTGATGGCGATACCAGATATGGACATTCCCACCACGAAGCGGAGGGCAATATAGACGTAGAAATTCGGGGAGAAGGCGGCGCCCACGCCAAACAGGAACTGCAGAGCCAGCGAGAGTAAAATGACAAAACGCCGGCCGTACCTGCGGAGGGAAAATAACAGCTTATAAAACACCACTGACATCTCTGCTACACGTCTTACTGAAATAAGGAGTTTGGCAAAGGCATCTATAATTTACACAATTGTTCCCTAACATTACTGTCAATCTTCCAAAACATATGACATCTGAAACTGATTTTTGCATCATAAATCCGTCCCTTTACCAAAGAAAACAGTGTATCAGGTGAACATGGAGTGATTTGTTAATTGGTGGGGAATAAACTACCTTGTTAGCATCATTAGCCTCATTGCTAAAGTGCAAAATTAAAGACGAAAATTTTGGACACCAAACATCCATTGGACATCAGGATATGAACCATCCCTTTAAATATTTTCATATTAAAGAGGCCATATTTTTTGTTTTGGATCCACTGTTTTTGTGAAGTCACAAATGCCAACACACATACACACAGAGACATACACACACACACACACACACACATGTTGGTTTTGTGACATTACAAAAAGATTTCACAATTAAGTTAAGAGTTGTGTTTTAGCCTAGACTGCCTTTTTAATTCCGTGGGCCAATCAGAACAGAGTTCATTTACATTTATCAGTTTTAACAAAGGTAGAGTAACAAAAATAGTCTGTTTAAAGTATAAAAATGTTGGGAAATGGTCATGTAAGAATGAATTTTGACTGTTTTTTGGTACTTTACCAAAACTTAAGGAAAACCATATTCCTGAAGGAAAATGCTGAAAATGGACCATTCAAGCAAACAGCAGAAGCTGCTTTCATATCTAAATATCTGAAGATATTTACTTGTCAGCCATTGGTCCGAACGCCAACGCTCCAACAAGAAGTCCAGCCATGTAGATGGACTGAGAGGCCTCATTCAGACTCTTACTGTCACACACCAGGTTAAACTTGGAGAAAAGAAGGAGAAACTATGTGAATAGAGAGAACATTTGTACTGAGAGACCTGGTCTATAGACTATCCAAGGCCAGAAGATTCAGATATGGGTTTTCACAGCTTATTTTAGACAATAAAATAAGGGGACCCTGCTAGAAAAATATTTATTCATATTTTAACAGACTAGTTGACTAGCATACTGTAACCTACTCTACATTACATTACATTACAGAGTGGGGCAGCTGGTGGCCTGGTGTTTAGGGCGTTGCCTCTGTGATCAGAAGGTTGTGGGTTTGAATCCTAGGACTGCTTGAGGCACCACTGAGGTTCCCTTGAGCAAGATATTGTCCCCCTGTTGGTTCACTTGGTGAATAGATTACGGTTTTATACAACACTATAGATATCTTATCTCATTACTAGAGGTCATTTTGATTGCAGAGCCACCGCTGTTCCCATCTCAGCCCGGGAGTGTAAATAGTGCAACAGTGAAAGTGTTGATTCACCTGGGATAATAATATGCAGATGAGTATGTTCTTGGTGTTTTATGGCCAATATACAGTGGGGCAAAAAAGTATTTAGTCAGCCACCAATTATGCAAGTTCTCCCACTTAAAAAGATTAGAGAGGCTGTAATTTTCATTATAGGTAAACCTCAACTATGACGGACAAAATGAGAAAAAAAAAAATCCAGAAAATCACATTGACTGTATCAGACTGTTTTCAAATGAATTCACTGAATCCTGTTGAAAGTAAAGATTAAATTGTGTTGTGAATTAGTTACTATAATCAAAGAAAAATCCCATTTTAATCAGACAGACAGCCAGACAGACCAGCCTCATTTAAACACACACACACACACACACACACACACACACACACACACACACACACACACACACACACACACACACAC
>JBBJLS010000001.1:329445-341393 GCA_037577275.1 Bryconaethiops microstoma
ATGCTTTAAAGAACAATATTTTTATTTGGAAATTAGGAGAAATATTGTCAGCAGTTCTTAAAAACTAAGGCAAAACTGTTCAGTTCAACACTTGCACCTATAAAAGATAAAACCTGAGAAACTGAACGTTTTTGCAGTGCTGTCCTATTTTTTTGTTTATGTATATATATATATATACAGAGAGAGAGAGAGAGAGAGAGAGAGAGAGAGAGAGAGAGAGAGAGAGAGAGAGAGAGAGAGAATTCCTGTCCCTACCTCTGTTATGATGGTGCTGCTTCCTTCAGGAGCGATGAAATCCCAGCCGTCCGTGCACTTGGTGGTCTCGTTCAGTCCAAGAGCCTGGATCTGCTCCAGCTCCAGCGGGACCGGGGTGAACATGCGGCAGTGCTGGGGCTGCCCCTGCGGGTCTGTGGGGAGGGTGAGGTTCAGCTGCTGCTCGCGGGTCAGGTTGGGGCCCCGCTGGAGGATCCAGTCCGTGTTACAGTGGTGACTGAAGGACAGGCCCGTGAAGACCTGGCAGAACATGTGGAAGGCCGTGAAGAAGTTGGGGAGGCAGATGACCACCAGCAGGCGCTTCTGGAAAGCGCCGAACTCCCCCACCTCAGACAGGACCTGCGCAAAACTCATCCTCACAGAGAGACAGCTCGAGGGGCCTTTCCTCCGGGCCTTTATTAACGTCCCGAGCAGCAGCTCGGCCCATGAGGGGCGAAATTAATGTTTAAACCCGGGACTGTTGCTGTTATCTATTATATAGAGGGAGAACAGCTAAAGGTGAAAGCTCACACATTGTACAGCAGGTCTGAGTGCAGAGAACTATTATGATCCCATTCAACACACACACACACACTTAACTAAAGAGCCTTTAAGGCCATCATGTGGGTTGAAAACAACCTCCAGGTAGAGGCGCGTGTGCGCGTGTGTTGTGCCTCGGAGACCACCACTGCACGTCAAACTTTGAAACTTGCAATATCAGACTCTCTCCACAGGAGGGCGCACCTCACATTTAGTCAATATTGTATTTTATTTCATAGCCTATTTTCCCCTCTGTAATTAATTAGTCTTTAATTAAAAATTCGACGCTATATTATGAACAGTTTTGTTATGTTTTGACACACTGGAGGGGTTAAAAGATGGTTACAAGTTATTAATAATGTAATTGTTGCACTATTGTTTATTCTTTTTTTATTCTCTATTGTCTTATTTTATTCTTCTGTTGCATTGCGCATGCTAACGACAAAAGACTTTCCCTCGGGACAGAGTTCTTTCTTATTTTATGTAAGTAAAATATTTGACCAATTAATGCTGCCTATAATAAAACACTATAATAATAAAAACAAAACTGTCCTGTAAGACATGAAACAAGTTAGTTGTGATGGGACTCCCTCTTGTAGTACAGTATGGGCAGGTATTGTTATTGAAAGGTCCGACCAGAGACATGAACACAAACATTCTTGTTTCATTCATTTACCAGAAAGCCGGACTCATTTACTTAAATGTTCCATCGTGACATTATAGATTAACTTCTCTGATGAATAAATGCTAATATCAGCACACAGCAGTGTTTAGGAGGGGTAACAGTAAAGCAGGCCACTATAAACGGTGTTATCTCAGGGATTCAGGTCGAATACCTTCATCGTTCCATCTGAAGGGTGCTTTAAATGTCATCACTTGAAACACACACTCCAAGTCAGTTTGTCTGAAAGCACACCACTTTGAGCTCTTTAGTAGTTAGTATAACCAGCCTTGAGGTCTAGTGGTTAGGGAGTTGCCCCTGCAACCAGAAGGTTGTGGGTTCAAACCCCAAGGCTGCAACTGGCACCACTGAGGTACTGTCCCACACCCTGGTACTGCCTGGGTACTATTTTAAGTGAATGGGTTAAATAAATTGGGCCAAACTATTTGCTTGTTTTGTTTGTATTGAGGGTGTTTTGAAAATGACTGTATAACGTTTTGATGTTCTGCAGCTTTTTCTGTCATCTACGGCTCCGCTCTCCATTCTGGACTTATCTGAACATTTATTTTTCAGTTTCCTACAAATAAGCTGAAATCTGTTATGTTGTTGCATTGTAAAGTCATAAAAGAAACATTTTAGACCATTTCATAGTTATCTGCAACAAAACTGAGAACTAGTCCAATGTTAAAGAAACATTTAAATGGACATTACAAGCATGCCAATGCTGCTAGGTGACCTGGTATTTAGGGAGTTACCTCTGCGATCTGAAGGTCATAGGTTTGAAGCCCATGACTGCTAGTGGCACCACTGAGGTTCCCTTGAGTAAGGTAGCGCCCCCACTCACTGCACCACAGGCCCGGTGTTCCTGGCTGCCCGCTGCTTCACTTGGTGAATGGGTTAAATACAGAGAAAGAATTTACTGTTCACACTGTGTGTTGTGCTGTGTTCACGTATGACAGTCACTTTACACTTTTTAATAATGAATGGAAGCTAGTAGTCACCAGCTAGCATGACATTTAAATAATTAAAAGTTCTTTCACAGGGCCGCGACTTAACCCAGCTGTTTTGGTTACTGTACCTTTAGACTGATATATGTAAATGACTTTGTTCTGATTGGCTGCCCTGTGTTGTACCCTGTTCAAAAATCAGCCCGGGCTGAAACACTCCTTATAACTTCAGTGTGAGAGGGCGGGTGGGGCTAAACTGCCGAACAGGAGGATACATAGGTGTACTGGTTCTTGTGACATCACAAAAACAATCCATTCAAAAGACTGTAGTTTCAATATATGGACCATATGGAGTAGTGAATGGTATCAAATTACTATTTAAAAAAAGTCAGGCAACATTACTTTATTTCATAGGACTAACCTAATTGTGCACACATTTGAACTGTAATCAGTATTTGTTTTAGTTCTTATTCCAGTATGACGATCCACCAGATCACCAGTAAATCAGTGAAACACTCGGTCATCAAAACAGCACGGACAGCGAGGAGAGCTGATATGTTCATTCTTTATTGATTTAAAATAATCAAGAGAAACATGCTTTGAAGATCAAAACCAACAAGAGCAAGAAAGAGTGAAATGAAAATAAAAACCTAATAATGAAAAAAAAGAAATATATTACAGTTTCGTGTTATTGCCTATAATAATTTTGAGTGTGAAGGTAGTCTGTCCAAATACTACAGCATCTTTATAATACAGTTCAGCAAAGAAAAGGGGGAGTGGAGGCTGTTTCCAGCAAAAAAGGGGGTCTTGTTTATCAGTGGGGCTCACTGTGTTGTATATTTCACTCAAAAAGATGAAGAAAAAAATAATCAATATTCAATATGTCGTAGCTATTGAATATTGGTGAATGGCACTAAAGCGAGAATTCTTGTACATATCGATTTCTGAATGGGATTTACAAGATCACGCCAGATGTTAAACATAAATATTCGATATTACACTCAATGGTGCATTTCTTGAAATTGGAGTGTCTGGACTGGATTCTAAGTGAATGATACTCATATGTTGAGGTTCACTCAAAATACTTGGCATACTATCAAAAACATCACACGATTATTGGATTTCTGCTGAAAATAGTCATAGAAAACGTGAACAAAGTCGCTCAAAACTAGAGACTACTTCTATTTCACAGCTTTTCCGAGAGCCTGGACAGTGAAAATATGATCTAGAAGAGTCTCGGACTCGGATCACTGCTGTTTGTACGGAAAAAAGATGGAAAATGACGGGAACGATCCTTCTTTTGCCAATTCAGAACTTCCCACAGGGCCTGTATTAATAATCCGAGTTCTCAAGTGATCTCTCAAAATCTGCTGTAACAGAAAGAAAGATTCTTTTACATATTTCTGGAATCAGAATGCACCACGAAGCCATCTGGAAGAGTGGGTTGTGCCTCGCCATAGTAAAGAAATGGACCAGTCAGGTAACAGAATACTGTAGATGCTCACAAATAGTATCTGATATGTGGTGTGTCTAGTAGGGCTGCACTGTATATTATTTGTTAATCATTATCGCAATATCGTCGTGTGAAATACAGACATCACAGACGACTGAAATATGCAAATGCCCTTTAATAAGAGTCATTTCATTTTACCGTGTTATGTAATCATACTTATTTCAATGCATGTGTGTGTAGATCCATCAGGTTTCATTATTATACTGCTATATCTTACTGACCTGCCCATGTTCCGCCCACAGACATTCCCATTCAACCTAAAGGGAAACTGCACTCTTGGTTTGGAGTCATGAGGCTGTAATACTAGGCAGATTGGAAATAACGGTGGTGAATGTGTCGCCACGGCAACGCTAGCTAAACGACTTCCGATCTTAAATCACATGCGTATAAAATAATTTGAAATCAATAATGCACTATAAATGTAATTACTAAATGGTATTTATATTGACATTCAGTGAAGAACATCCCAAATCTCATCAATAGCTGAGAAAGCAACTCATTCTGTTACTGCCTGAATTCTGCCAGATTGGAAATAACTGTGAATCATCATCATAGTAACACTGGCTAAATGACTTCCGATCTTAATTACATGCTTAGAAAATAATTTACAATCAATAACCCTGTAAATTTCGGTACTGAATGGGATTCCAGGACTGATTCTAAGTGAATGATACACTTCATACCTTGACATTAACTCAAAATACTTGGTATACCATCAAAAACCCCCACACAATTATTGGATTAATTATAAAATAAACCATTTGAAATCAGTAATGCACTATAAATGTAACTGCCCAAAGGGATTTATACCGATGTTCAGTGAAGCAAATCCCAAACTGCACCAATAGCTAAGAAAGGAACTCATCTATGGGCCTCCAGTGTTTTCTGTAGCTGGCTGAATTTAGAAAGACTGGAAATAATGGTGGTGAATGTGTCGCCATTGCAACATTAGCTAAATGACTATCAATTTTAATTACATGCTTATAAAATAATTGCAACTAAATAACACACTACAATTGTAGGTTTTATAAGGGGTTTAAGCATGTCCCAAATCGCACCAATAGGCACAAAGAGGAAGGCGTTTGTGGGCGGAGCTTGGCAAGTCAATGGCAATATATATTACAATATAATCCCGAGATGGTGTTTCGTCCATTTCGTGCAGCCCTGTAAGTGTACCGCTCTGGAGAAAACTGATCTGCTGCTACAGTAGCTGCGCTAATGAGCTGCGGGCGAGCCAAAAACATCAGACAGACGTCCTCCACACTGAAAAAGAAACAGCCACACACCTGCCCTGGACGAGGCCAGAGACGGAACGAAAGAGCCCAAACTCGGTGTCCTTTGGCAGCCAGTGTCACGTCCCACCACCGTATCCGTAAAGGACAAAAAGGCAATGAGTGAAACGACCCATAGAAGAAGAAGAAGAAGAAAAAAAAAAAATCAAAACCCAAAAATCACGTTATTTACAGACGAGAAAATTCAATCAATCAAGTACTGGTTCAGCCACATCAGCCAATGAGAAACAGACTCCAAAAAACAGAGACAAAAGGCAACACCAGACACACACCCAACAGGAATAACATTGGTCATGATATAAAACCAATAACTTAGTATTTTTTGTTTATTTTTTTCTCCTTGTGGGACGTACGGAGGTTGTGAAGCAGTGTTTGAGGGGGAGGGGGAAAAAAAAAAGAGTGGTGTTCACTTGCAACATTTCCACACAAGACTGTACACAAGATTCGAGCTAAAAACCTGCAAACCTAAAACAAACCGGGGCTGAATATTTTAAACCGAGGACTAGTTTTTTTTCTTCTTGGCTAGATTTGGTGGAAGTAACTGCACAAAGAGTGAAGTGCATCGAGTGTATCGAGCTGTAAGAGTGTGTCTTGCGTGGAGTGGCCGCTAAAAGAACACGCAACTTCTGCAGTGTGGTAAATACTAACCAGTGCACCATGTGGACCAGAAACTTCTGTACAGCAGCCAAAAAAGCAAAAGACGAGCTAAAGGGGCGCCCAGCTAGACCAATCAGAGCGCAGAGAGACTCGAGAGCGCTTTGAAATGTAGATACTGTCTTTTATTGGCCAAATTAAGGCTAATAAATCTGTCATGCTTGGAGTTGTGGAACTCTTTTGCTGGTTTACCTCTCTCAAGATAAATGAAAAAAAAAAAGAAAAAAAGTGAAAGGAAAGTGTTTAGCCACAGTCATCGAAACCACAATCGCTCATTTTCCAGGATAAACGCCACAATTCATGAGAGGTTTTCGACCCCTCGGACATGCATCCAGTAGCTCTGTCGAATGTAAGGCATTGTTATCGAGATTTATCGAGATTTTAGGGATGTGAGTTCAGATTGTGCAAATGTGGGACATTTTAAAGGAATCCAAAAAAGAAAAAGAAAAAGAAGGAAATGGGGGAAAAAAAAAGGTTATACCTGGTTGATGTTGAAAAATTGCATCCTTCTACATACACACTGTAAACTTTATTTGAGTGATTCCTATAGATTATGATCCTTTCATCCTCACTGCCTTCCACAGCTGGGAAGCTTCGTTAGATCCTATGTGGGTTGATGCTCTTTTCTTTGGCAGCAGTGATATCTGAAGGGTCTTTGAAAGGGGGGAGGGGGGGGATATGAATATGTTATTCTGTTGGTGTATTTTTGTTTTATTTGTATTTTTTTTTTTTCACATTTTTTAGGCAAGTCATGGTCCCCGCATGGAGGCAAACTTTAACTGATGCTGAGCTGAGCGAACCCCATCAGTTTGACGTCGTCTGGAATCTCTGAGCCCTCGACGCCGGACGCCTGAGAACACAGAGGAGCTCGTCTCACTTTCGTTTTAATGGAATCAAAATGGAGTTAAAGGCACCTTTACTCACCAGCTTGAAAGTGACGTTCTTATTGGTTTGAGGTTCGTCAACTATCTTCTGCAAATTAGCAGCAACTATAAAAAACAAACAGCAATCATGTGAGTCAGTCAAGCTCAGTTGTAGAGTTTTCTAGAGCAGTTCTGTCACGATTACTTGATTAAATTGGATTTTTTGACCAACTGAAATGTGCCGTCTTGATAAATTGGCAGTTAGTTGGCATGTTGGTACATATTTTCAATTCTTCTGCTGCTCTCTTACAGTAAGACACATTTATTTAGGTTTTTTAAAAAAAATGTTTTACAGTCTTTTTATAGCCTGTAAAATAATATGAAACACTGTAAAAGAGTGGTTGCTCAATTAATTGTCAAAACAATTGGTCCATTTACTGGATGACTAATATAAGCAACAGCCTTCCTTTAGAAACAGGATTAAGGGAAAGTCTGTCTTACTTTCTCGTACTTTCCTTTGAAATACGTCAGACTTTCCCTTAATCCTGTTTCATGGAACAGGACCCTGGTCACCAACCCTTTCTGGAAAGTCTAGCTCCATGCACAATCTGAAACACCTGCTCTTGGTTAATGAACTTCTTCAAAAGTCCCTTATTGGTTGGAGCATTAAGTAAGGAGGCGGGGCAGGATGGTATGGCGCCTTTCCATTGGCACGATGAACTACACCATACAAATGTTTTTCTATTACAAATAAAGCAACCCGGAGCTGCTGGACGGCGGGGCCAAAAGTGGGCCGCAGCTGAGCTGATTGCATCACTGATTGGTCGAAATGTCATCACAACATGGAAAGAAGCCATTGTTTTTACTGTCCATGCAAAAAAACAACAGTGAAGATACAAACTAACGTTGACAAACTACAAGCACGACTGTCTGTCTGTGCTGAAGCTAAATTTTTGTGGGAGTTTTCTGTGACACTGACAAAATTATCTTTAACGCTGTGAGAAACGCAAAGGTGAACCAGGACAGCACTAGCAAGTTAGCTGGGTTAGGTTTTCATCACACAGATAAAGAATGTCGAGAAAAAAAATTAAGAACTCAAACAAGACTATAAATAATAAAAGAACAATAACAAAACCGGCTCTGACAGAAAAAGATTCCGCTGGTTCGACTCCATGGACGCGGTTTTGGGACGAAGACCGGCCATAAACTGGAGGGGATTGAGTAAGAAAATCCTTTAATGGATTGAGAAACACTGGGAAATCAAAACATGCTGCAAGTTCTGTGCCACTGCACTGCAGTTCAGGTACAGTATGGTCCCTGTACACCTTTAGATGGAGGTTGGAGCTAAACATGGCAGGAGAGCAGATCTCCAGGAGGTGGGCTGGTGACCAGTGCATTAGACCAAACAGATTAATAGTGTCATCGGACAAATGTGAGGTCAATAGCAGGTACAAGAGTGATTACAGACTAATAAAAATGTAAAACAGACGCTAAGTGAAATCATTGTACACATACTTACCAATAACTAAATCCCTTCCATCTACCAAGCCTGCTGACACCAACTCCTGGGACACTCCATCTGCGGTGTCTGCAGAGACAAAAGAAGGATAAAAATGTTTCGTTATGTTCCAGGTGCCATAATGAAAAGGAACAATTCTGCGAGAAAAAAAAAAAGTTCTCCACTTTTTCTTATTTTATGGCTTAAACTTATTCATGGCTTTAACAACTCTTAATGAAGACGTAGATGCTGTCTGAGCAGTTTTGTGGGTGTACTGTACTGTGCAAAGTCTTGATCCACCTCATTTCTTCATATTTTGCTTCCAAATATCCAGACTTTCTCTTCATTTTTAATGTGGTCTTTCCTGAAGGACTTTCAAAGACTCCCATTTTCAGTCCAGTCCCTGAACCTGACCAGTTTCAGAGAAATGTTTTTGTTTAAGACACACAGTGACCTACGTGTGAATCATTCAAGCAGAACAAAGACCATCTAACTGAAGTCCTGAACCAGTGAAAAAACAGGAGCAGATGATTCCAGATGATCAGACGATGATCAGTATACTGGTGGTGCTGAATGCTGAGTTGTTGGAACTCCTTTATCTAGGCTCCTTGTATCTTTAGGCACTTCGCAGCCGGTCAGTAAAACATTTGTTCCCATTTCTCAATTTTTCAAATATTTTGTATAATTTAACTTTGTCATGTTTCAAACGGTTAGTTGCTGACAGTTGTCATATTTAGTATGGTGACAGGACAATTCCATGCATTTTTTCAAATTTCTGGGATGACACACTGCTGGGAAACTCACTGACTTTGATTTCTTTCCAGTGGAGGTGAATGGAACCAGACGTCTCCAACATAAATCCAGCCATTTTATTCTCTATGCCCCCAGTGAAGCTCCACGTGTCTCTGAGTGTTTATATGGATGTTGATGATGGTAAAATAATGAATCTGAACTAAATCACTTTTCTTTGGGGACTATTTTACCTCACAACACCCTGCATGTATCCCTCCACCATGAATGGGTTTAGTATTAGGACCAAAATCTTCTCAGAATTCTGGTAGGACAAATCAGGCGTCAGGCGGCGCAACCGGAACCATTTCACGTAATAACTTTCTGTGAGGAGAATTTACAGGTGAACGCCTGGTTCCAATCACCTCTACTGTGAAACAGTTCTGACTCTGTGGGTTTCTTCACACCAAACCCACTCTGAACCTCTTTTGTTTACATCTTAACTACTTAACTATGTTGCTGTTTGGAAAATTGGTAGAATTCCACTTCATGGGGTAAAATGTTTTTTTTTTTTTTCTTAAGTTTAGGGTCTCCAGCTTTTAAAACGTTTTAAATATAGCCTAGCCTGTTTTATTAGTCGGGTCAGATATTAAATATAAATCTTACAAACTGAAGGAGAGGTTAATACAAGTTCACTGCGTTGGGAATAAAGCCAAAGGCCATGCCCGTTTTCTCCTCTTGTTCTGATGTCACTTATCAGCACACTTTTGAAGTTAAAGAGTTTCAGTAGGAGCTTCTAACAGCAGTTTGTTGAAGAAATCTGTCCATCAGCTTTCTCCATGTTGAGGCTTTATCTCCATCTCTGCTCCTCTCGTCCATCCTGAACAACAATAAAAGTGCCAACTGACCTCTGAGTGTGTGATGTTCTGCATTTTCCTCTGAGTTTCAGAACTGGGTCTGTAGGAGCTCAGCGAAGCCCTTCGACTCGCTGCTGTTCTCTGAGATGGTCAAAGTTCTGGAAGCTGATTGAGTTGGTGGAATGTAAGCAAAATGGGTGTTGTAGAAGTAGGAACTTCTAACTTGGTCTTCAAACCCATACATTTTAGTGTGTGTTTTGTATTGCTTCAGGTCAACACAATGGGAATTAACTGACTAGGCTTCATGGTGACAGACCCAAGCTATAGCTGATCTGAACCATTCAGTGAAAAGTCATCCCAGAAGAAAGAAAAATATCTCTTCCTTGTCCACCCTGTTTATCTTAGACAGAACTGAGCTCAGTTTAACATCAATATGAGATTCTGACCATTTTCTCCCACTTAAATTGAGCTCCTGAGAAAGAGCTTCTTCTAATCTCAGCCCGATCCCAGTTTAAGATCTTCAAACGAAATTTCTTTTCTCTCACTGCTCTGATCTTTAATCAGCTCTGATCCAAAAGAACCACAAGATCCAAAAGAAAAATGAGCCTGAAGTTTGTCTTAGTGACTCCCAAAGTCAGACAGTTTTGATGCATAAGGTGTTAAAGAGAAGAAACTGAGAACCGATGAGAACAGCAGAAGAACTTCAGTCTGAAATTGATTTTTTCTTTTCTTTCTCATAAAAGGGGAGTTTAGGAGAAACAAGTCCGACTTCAATAATCTTCAAATAAGGTGATGATTTATTTCTGATCAGACAAAGATTGCGAAATCTTCCTCTGGGATATTCACAAAGCTAATTTAGCTAAAATGAAAAGGCTGTTATCTGTTAAATAAAAAGAACAGGAAAATAATTCAGACTTCAAGCCACCAAAACACTTAAGTTCTTTTTTTTTTTTTTACCAGCTCACAGTGTGTTATACAAGGATTTAGCCATGCTAACCAGGGTGGAATTAAGCTACTTTAGCCTCATTGCTCCAGTGCTACAACTAAAGAAGCTAAACTTTAGACACCAGACATGATGAGCTTCGTTAGGGGTGTAAATGTGATTATTTTAGGAAATAACTGTGTTAATAAAGAAAGACTCTGAGGTGAAGAAGTGAAAAGCTCTGACTGGTTTATTCCCAGTGCTTCAGGAACTCAGACAGGCGAGCAGTTGGACAGATATGAGAGACGCAGGTTTATAATACTGCAGAACCGTCTCTTAGGTAAAACACATCAACGCAAGAGTACCGAACCTTCAATCGGATGAGAGACATTAGCATATTAATGAGCACTATTCTATTCTGGAGAATGATTCAAATCCTAAAATCTGAAAGAGAGGAATTTTTGTTTGTTTTTTTTTTGTCCTCTTGTGGTTTTTCTTTTTAGTAAAATGCTGCTCATGTGTGGGTTTGGTGTAGTCTGTCGAGCACTTGGGCAGCGCTGGTTGGTCTCAACGTGGTCCTGTAGGCATGTTTGGTCACTTTGTGGCATTAGCGGGAAAAGGTCTTGCCCCTGAAGAAACAGATCAGAGTGACAATCACAAACTGGGCAAAGGCATAAAACATTCATTAATACTTAGAATTGTTTTTACAAGCTTTTAGGCCTGAACAGAAGACAAAAGACGATTTTTTTTTTAAACGCGCAGATTTAAATACATAGTCAACATGTGTCCATACGGTCCACAAACACAGCAAAATTTAAAGTTTAAGGAAATCAAATCTATAAAATCAACTGTAGCATTTTAAACCACAGCTTCAGATTTCTCCAATTAGGCCCATTTTACACCAGACATCACAGAGCGCTCCTTTCACCAGCGTTCTGTAAACCAGGCAACCTAGTAACAAGCTCTTATCCAGAGCGACTTACAGTAACAGTCTTACAATAATTAGTTACAGGGACAGTCTTACAGTCACGAGTTACAGAGACAGTCTTACAGTCACGAGTCACAGGAACAGTCTTACAGTCATGAGTCACAGGGACAGTCTTACAGTCATGAGTTACAGGGACAGTCTTACAGTCATGAGTCACAGGGACAGTCTTACAGTCATGAGTCACAGGGACAGTCTTACAGTCATGAGTCACAGGGACAGTCTTACAGTCATG
>JBBJLS010000001.1:394848-413594 GCA_037577275.1 Bryconaethiops microstoma
TGTGAGGGTGTGTGTGTGTGTGTGTGTGTGTGTGTGTGTGTGTGTGTGTGTGTGTGTTTGTGGGAGTTTGAGTGCTGAGAGCGTATGTGTGAGTGGAGTGAGGGCGTGTGCGTGCGGGGGCGGGCGGACACCGAAGAATGTGTGTGTGGCGAAGTATGCCCATCATTTCTTGAGCTGGATGGTAAACAGCACAGCAAGTTCACTGGGTTTGGAACAGCTGGAAAACTCTGCGGTGTGGACGGAGCCGTTGAGTGCAGAGTGTACACACTACAGCAGCTCACAAACAAGAAACGGGGAATGCGAGAGCGAAACAAGACTCATGAACACACAGCTTAAGCACAGCTCCTCGTCTGGGGAGAGTGCAGGCAATAATTCGCGTCAGCTTCGAGTTACCTTCACGTGCTCCACCCGCAAATGTTCGTTCCTAGCAACAGTTGCGAGGTTGGACAAGCTTTAGAAAATGATGGCAAAATTCCTGTGCAATGTAATGACAAATTATAGGGCACAACTCAGCTTTGAGTGCATTAATTTCAAGATTTAATATTTACTTCATGAATAAGTCACGTCAAAATCTTTATTCGTCAAGTACAATTCTAATTTTCATATATACACAAGCATTTTTTTAATATATATATATATATATATATACACACACACACACACACACACACATATATATATATATTAAATGTGCCACTTTCATATTATATATAAACGTTATATAATCTACAAATAAAAAAACAAGCACAAGCTGTGTTAAGTAAAATTACATGGCAAGTACTGAGTTTCTGCATAGATTTCTCTAATTCAGCTGAAAAAGACTTCTGTCACCGTTCTGTAAACCTTGTTCAACCTCTCAGCATTTGCTACAAGGCAACATATTTATGGGAGGAGCACGAACAGGTGACCTAAACGTCTTCAGCTGTCCAGAGTTGCACAGAAAATGATTTGATGATCTCAGAAAGACTGATTGAAGCGGGCCAGTCCTACCTTAGGAGAGCCGCCGTTTTCCTCAGCAGGTGGAGATAGGGTGCACGTTTTGTTGTTGTGGGCCGGTGGTTCCACATTGTAGTTGCGGAAGCAGCAGAAAAAGGGGCTAAAGATGCTCCTGCTCCGGTGTTTCTTTAGGCTGCTGTTTGACTGTGAAACTATGGAGAAGAAAACACACACACACACACACACACACACACACACACACACACACTGGTCACTGCAACGCCTGTAACGCACACGGCTCAAAACATCTGGAACTTCACCTTCTCTGCCCTGTAACTTTAAACGCTGTTGTCTCACATCTGCCTCTCTTACTCGAAGGAGGCTGTAACTGAGTGAAGGGGAGAAAAAAGGAAAACTGGGAAGTGGAGTTTTCTATTGGTCGAAACAGCACACTCACATGACGGCCATACAGCACAAACATTACCTTCTGTATTAGCATATACAGAACTGGTTTCCATGGCAACCAAGTCACCTTTGCCCCATTCGCTTGCATGTACGCTCTCCAAACAGCGCTGACATTCATGTTACTAGTCGTGTAATGGAGAATGAATGTTACACAACTTGCATAGACACACAAAAAAAAAGACTACTCCCCGAAAACCTCCTCCAAAATGAACATTGTGCAAAAGCAGATGCATTGCAAAAGCATGGTGAAGCACAAAACTTTCCAACAAATAGTAAGCTGAAGTGATGCAAGTCAGATTTAGAAGACTGGATTTCTAACGGAGCTGTCAAAACAAGAGCTCACTTCTTAAAAGAACTCTCTTAAAAGCAGTTCTTGGTCCTGGAGCAACATAATGTCACAGCAGTCAAAAGCAGCCCCATTCAAGTCATGACTTCTGACTGGAGACACACGTACGGCTTGTTTTCCCTCTCAAGATGAGTCATCTCGCGGTCGCAAATCTCCCGCTTCCCTCCTTGTGACGGAATGAACGACATTAATCTGAAGTATAAGGAAAATAGGTGTGCTGACCCCCATACTAAACCAACCCACTACTCACTAACGTGGAAGCGAGCAGGATGAAATGTCTGCTCCACAGAAGAGGAGGCATGCTACAGCCACAGGAACTGCTAAGCCAGGGCTGCGAAAACAAAAACAAATATTTCTATAGTTGCATCACTGCGTTTCACTCCAGCTAGACTACTGGGGCTAAACAGAACGCACAGCGATATGGATTTCACACCAATAACAGATTTATAGACTTATTTACCATTTGATTACTCTCTGAAAACTAGACTATTCGAGCTTTTAAAAGTTATGCATCTAGATGTTAAGAAGTGTCATTGGTATTTCTATTTTCAAGAACTTTTTTCAGAATCACTCTAAAAAAACAAAAAAACATTTTTAATCAACCATAAGTAGCTCACACAGCATATGTTGCTATAGATGCTGCAATTGTAGCCTCTCAATTAATTTACAACTTTCGAAAGGCACGTTTCTGATAACGGTGTAATGAGAACAAATTAAAAATATATATAGTTTTTTACCATCAGGGTTTTAGTTACTGACAGCAGTAACTGGTGTTTCCCCCCTCATTTGCTGCCAGAGGGCACACGTTTTAAGAGGCTCCAATCTCCCAGTTTTAGCATCGCCCTCAACAGAGATTGCTCTTGTAGTTTCAAAGGATGGATAAAAATTCGCACCCTGAGGCAAAGTGACATGGATGCCTAAACTAAATCAACTAAATTTCTTTATGCTACATTTTACCATGCAGTAACAATCCCTGTCCATTTTAAAGAATAAAGTGTGTTGTAGTTTATTATAACTATATTTTAGAGAGAAAAAAAAAAGGAACTGAAAATACAACTCAGTGAGACGTTCAACCGCGCTGAACTTTTCTGAAGAATTTAAGAATAATGCTGCCATTCCAAACAGTCTCACTTTTTGTTTTTTTCAATAACTTTTGTTTTTTATGTAATAAACACATGCAAAAACCCATGACATAAGTGAAATGTATCAGTAATCATTTTAACAATTAGATGAAAACAATTCGAGTTTTGTGGGCCAAGAAACTGATCTCACATCAGTTTTTAAGAACAAAAGGAAAATACCAGTGAAATGACACCTATTATGAATATGTGTTCAATGGCATATTGTCAATGTAACCTTTAAAAACACTGGACTGCATAACGACAGATTCACTTTTCTGATTTAGGCCTGAGTGTCGTTTGTGCTCTTTTTCAGATCCATTGGCTGTCACAGTAAACTGAGAAAGGCCATTTTACCTTGAATGCATGCTGCATGTTTTCCAAAATGTCAGTGTTATCCCTTAACATTTAATTACAGCATATGACGTCCTTTCCCTATTGAATATCTTCCTCGTCTCCTCGGATACACGTCTAGAAGAAACTGTGCTACTTTGTGGTGACCTGTAGTGGGTTAAGTTGGCCTAATGCAGATTGTGTTGCAGGTTGCCTTTAGAGCCAAACACTCTCTCTGGCACAGTAACAGGATTCAACTGGGCACAAGTAATCAAAACAGGCAGCACTGCCTGCCTTTACTACGAAGCCATCTATCACTGGTAAACAGCTTTACTCATTCATAGTCATTTATTGCTGCTAAAAGTCCCATATTCACTCTTTTATGTAAGGGCCAGAAGTATTACAACTTCATGCCTGTAGCCTTTAGGATCTCAGATTTGACCTCAGATTCATTCTTTTTTTTTTGGGATTAATATTTCATTGCAGAAGACAAGCCTAAGTTAAAGAGGACTAAAAAGACTTAAAGAGAACAAAGCAATTTCCTCTGTGATCAATAAAATATAACCAAAAAAATACTACTAGAGTAGTAGAGTATCTGTTACCAATTCCATGGTCCCTTTCCAACTTACAGTCAGACAGTGTAGTAAAAGACATAGCAGTAGAGGAGAAGAGGTCAGACTGTACAGGTCAATAGAAGGTGAGGTCACTCATTGGCTTTTAAGCTGCATTTTTTCTTGACTTAGTCACAGCCAACCAGTCACGGTGGGTCAAAAACATTCAGTTCTAAATGTAAGATGACCATATCCAAACTTACTGTAGTATTTCAGAGGGTCTTTGGGTTACAACAGTCTTGACATACGACGTTTCGATTTTAAGACGCTCACTCCCATTCCCACTCCTAACTGTGTAAGGATCAGTAAGTGACTGAGGCTCGCTAGGGTGTGTTTCACTCTCAAAGGAACAGATCTGTGTCTTAACTCGAGGACCCCCTGTACATGTTTTGTTCACAAATATCCTTACATTATTAAAAGACTGACTCTAGCAAAATTAAGACTCTTTGCTTTCTGTTACAATGAAATTCATCCATTTGGCCAAAACAACAAGCAGATCCTCTACACAAACACAATTAGGCCTGGTTAAGCAGCTGAACACTAAAGATAATGAGAATAATGAGAACCAAATCAATCCCAACAAAACATGCTTTTCAAAGGGTGATTTAAGACCTCATTTACATCTAACTACCAAAGGCAGAGTAACAAAAACAAGGAATACGAAGAATAAAGGTTGGAAATGGTCGTATAAAAATAATTACTCTTTGATACATAAAACACATTTAAAAAGGTAAATATATTTAGGATTGCTTTTCACTGGTTTCAGCAATCCTAGGTAAAAGGAGCAGCTGTAAACATTTATAAGGAAACGTGATGTGATTGTCTTGTCATGAAACAGAATGTACATGGTTTCTGAGTTTGCTTTGTACGGATGGTAAATCTGCCACCCAGTGACATAAAGTCAAACATACAGCAATAAATCTACAGAGAGCTGAGCCTCACATAGAGCTGCTTCAGATGCAACTAGCCAGCAGCTTTGTAATTCTTCCAGCCAGGTACAGAACCTGTGATCCTGGTAAATATGCCCCAGAGCTGAAACATGTTGGGGGTGTTACTTGACATGTTAGAGAAGAGCTGGCTATACCAAAGCTACTGTATTCAGACATTTTGGGAGAATGAAAACAGTTTTGGATTTCTCAGCTTCTGATTGGTCAACTTTAAGCACTTCGATGGATTTTAATTAGTTGATTTAGATTTATGGAAATGCATAGAAGAGCAGTGGATTCACATTAAAGACATGAACAGAAAAGCATTTTATGGGCCAGATCACTGTATGTAAACAGTGACATACACTTAGTGACTTATTCAGCAGAATCTTTTTAATTCGTTTTGTCTGGCATTCTGTGACACAATTAGATTATACAGTATATAGACTTTAATACTGAGTTGGTCCCCCACTTCGCAGCTAGAACAGCTTCTACTCTTGCGATGGCCCATACAGAACGAAAGGGCATAAATTCCCACAGAAACACAAAAATCTTGTGGAAAGAAGAGTGGAAGCTGTTATAGCTGCAAAGGGGGACCAACTCCATGTTAAAGTCTATGTACAGGGGGTCCCCGGGTTATGACAGTCTCGACATAATTATGACGTTACGAGTTTATGACGCTCACTCTCCCGAAAACTTTTTAAAAACTGAGCCGTGTTTCGGCTTATGGCGTTAGCGTCGTACTTGGCTACGTGGGCGAACTAGTTTGGTTGCGAGTGGTGGAACAATACGCAGTATACGCAGTAACACAGCGTATGAGTGAGGGAGCTGGCATCCCCCACTGTGCTTACCTGCGCCATTTTGGACTGTTAAATGTACTTTTTCTATGGCTTAGTTGTGTTTTAATGTTTTTGTGTAATGACTTTGCAACTGTGTTAGGATCGGTAAGTGACTGAGGCTAGGGTGTGTTTCTACTTACACCAAAATTCGGGTTACATCACTGGATCTGGAACAGGAACGGATCTGTGTCATAACTCAAGGATCCCCTGTATTTGAATACAATGTAATTAAAGTCCCTGTTGATGTAATGGTCAAGCGTCCCAATACTTTTGTCAATATGGTGTATGTGATCTTGTCTCAGATTTGAAAAATACTACTGAATTGTATCCGTACTGCTCAGCACTACAACTGATCAATCTCCATTCTCCGCAAATGAACATCTCTGCAGGATCTTCATCATCGTCTTCCATCTTTAAGCTGTCTCGACATTTCCCACCAAGGTCGCCAGCCCCGCTAGGTAGAATGAGAAGCCGCAGGTGGGAGGGAGGGAGGGTGGAAGCCAGGTAGCGAGGAGGGAAAGAGAGAGGGAGGGAGGGGGCGTGGAAGAGAGCAGTCAGTGTGAGGAAGCCTCAGCTGAAACCAGCCTCCTAACCACCGCTCAATACAAACAGAGCTTTCTCCCTGTCACAAACAACACTGCTGAAAGTTTGGTGCTGCCAGACACACACACACACACACACACACACACACACACACACACACACACACACACACACACACACACTTATGCCTAAAAACATTCTCTGGCTGCCCGCAGGAATGTGTCTGGAGTCAGCTTGCATGGTAATGCCATCCTCTCCCTCTCTGCCTGATCCAGAGGATTACACCTCATTGCTAAATGTTAAAGTGTAACATTTTCCATTAAACCCGTGCACCACTGAACAAATAGCGGTTAACAAGAGGGTTGTCAAGCGAAGGCGAGATACCGGAGGAGACACTGGGGTGAGGGCTGACTTATGACTGCCTTTTGTGAAGCGAGTGATGGAAGCCAGAGCTTGGAGGGAACCATGGGCTGTTGAAAACATGACTGACGGCTCCAATTTTAGTAAACAAACAAAACAAAAAAAAGCAGCTATGTTGTGGGAAACACTAGAGTTGTAAAGAGCGATTCCAAGCTACTTTGCTGCTTCTGAACTTTACTGTTGTTGTTTGCTCATGTCTAAGCTGCAGCTTCTACTGAGATGCAAAAAATGACATCATGACATTAGGAGCTGTATTGCTGTGTTCGACGCGAGCATGTTTCCCACAGTCTGAGAAAGAGGTAATCTGATGCTGGGCTGTCACATGCATGGGCAGGGCCTCTCTTGGGGCCAGAAGCAAAGGAAATGCAGGAAATTCCTCACATTCCTGACAGGAAGAGATAATAACCCTCCGACCCGTGGCAGGGAAAAATGCCCATCGGAAAAGATCCCAGGCCGCGGCTCAGCTACGGGAGGGAGCGCTAAAGGTCCAGCTAACAAAACCGAGACTGTTCAAGAAGCGCTGGGAGCCCTGAACAGGGGAAATAAAGGCTGAGAGACATAATCAGGGGAAAGAGAGTGCAAGGGCCAGGTTGCGGCTCCATGGCGGTGAAGGTTTAGGGCTATGTGAAGGCTCTGCTGCGCTTTAAATAATTCACATGGAAACACTGCCGGCCCTCTGTGAAAGCTTTATGCAGTGAGAAACGCAAAGGCACTGAGGAGGTCAACCACTGCGAGAGAGAGAGTGAGAGAGACAGAGAGCTGGCGAGCCCTTACAAATAAGTCCATGTGATTAGATGAGACAGCTAAAAAAAGACCAGTTAGAGGAGAACCACAACAGTTAAGCAACAAAACAGATACGGACCAAACCAGCACCGGAAATAAAGCAGTGGCATAAGCAGACTCTCATTCAATTTTTTTCATGTTAAGGGAAAATGCCCCAAAACAAGAAAATGCAAAACAATGAATTGGAATGAATGTGTAATTGTAAAACAGTGTAAAAATTTCAATAATTTGCAAACTGCCTCTATTTGAGTATACAGTGTCTCTAGGCTAATTCTCACGCACTGAGGGTCAAAATGATCCAGTAAAACGATTTCCTACCTTAATCCAAACCCAATGCATCTTAATGCAAAATTCCCCAATAAATATTATTTTTGTAAAAATATTCATTTCAAAATTTCACAAATTTTACATGTGAGTATACAGTGCCTCCAATTCTGATGAACTGATGACAAAAAAATGATTGTTTAAGGAAGTGTTTCCTACCCTGATCCAAAAAGTCTTGATGCAAACCAAAAACACCAAGAAAATTCTTCAGAGAGTGAAATAACAACTGAAATAAAACAAAATGCAAAATGCACAGAGCTGTTCTTGTGGTCAGTTCGGTAAATTAAACATGTTTTGGCACAACGCTGCGCTCAGGTCGAACACCACTGGCTCTGAATGACCGCTCTTTCTACTGAGACATTTTCCACTATATGTTAGACAGTGAGCAGCTGACCTGTGGATGATGTAAGACCTAGGACATCACCGAATCAGGCCACTGAAGCAGACATGAAATCGTCTTCGTGGTCCAGTGTTCTCATTATGTCTACAAGTATGTTTCTCATGTCTTACTCGCCGTGTCAAGCAAGCACTTGTCTGAAGCGTATTTAGTCTGGGCCTCATTACTATCAAAGTTCTAGTATTCTGCTCAAGAGATAACAAGCACTTCGATTCAACAGCACTGTGAAAGCTAGTGACCGTAATCTAAAGTCCAGAAACACGCTCATCAAACCGCGTATTTCACGTCAGTTAACTTAATAATATACTTCATGTATAAGGTGGTACATGATGACAATAATGTCAGATAATTTAACAACTGTATCAAAAGACTGTACCCTCATTATAATAGCAAAAAAAAACTGAGAACTCAGATGGTTCCTTAAGGTTCTTCAAACAGTACCATTCAAACACTGGGAATCTTTTTTTAATATAAAACTGGCATAATTTACATTTACGGGCATTCTGTGTTTTTGTGTGTGTGTGTGTGTGTGTGTGTGTGTGTGTGTGTGTGTGTGTGTGTGTGTATGCGCGCGCGTGCGCATACACACACACGAGAGAGAGAGACAGAGACAAAGAGAGACAGAGAGAGAGAGAGACAGAGAGACAGACAGAGAGAGAAAGAGAGAGACAGAGATGGAGACAAAGAGACAGACAGAGAGAGAGAGAGAGACACAGAGAGACAGAGAGAGAGAAAGAGAGAGAGAGAGAGAGAGAGAAACAGAGAGAGAGAGACACAAACAACTCAATCTCCCCACAACCAACTCATAACTTAGCCTAAGTGTTCTGAATGCAGTCCAGCTTACTGCAGATTCACTACCACCACCCCAACCATCATCAGCTGATGAAGGCCCTGCAGCAAAATGTCTTGGCACATTTCGCAGCGTCTGCCTGAAGTGCCTATTTTTTTTCTCTGCGCCCCTTCTCACGTTTTTTCTCCATCTCATCCACTGACACTGCACACTGGCACAGAGCCAAAAGGGGGAGGTGTTAAAGACATGATTGGGCAAGCCCAGTGTCAGTAAAGAAAAGAACCAATGGGCTGCAGATGAGTGTTTCATGGGCTGGTGGTCCTGTGCTGACTTTTTTTTTGGTGAATGCATTACACAGGCACAGGGACCAATGCGAAAGTGGTAGTGTTTAAAAAGCTGATTGGGCCAGCCCAGTGGGCCGACTCAGACCAATAAATAAATAAATGAATAAACGGTGTTGGCCCAAATAGCTCGCCGGCTCAATGGGAAAATGCCCGAAAAGCCAGACGGTGAGTCCGACCCTGCTTTTATCCAAAGCAACTTCCATTCCCTAACTACAGGTGGCAGTATCTCTGGAACAACTTGGGGTTACGGGTCTTGCTCAGGAACCCGGTGGTGGTGCTGAAGGTAGGATTCGAACAACCTTCAGCATAACTTGCTTATATATTTTATAACTTGCTAGAACAAGTAGCAAGCTATATTCAAGAAATAAATACAATTGCTAATGTTTTAGAAAATTGTACAGCACTAACAGAACTGTAGATGACTCTAAAACTACTTGAAAATTAATATACATAACTTCACTGCATGTCGTACTATGTATGTGTATGTGACAAATAAAATTTGAATTTGATTTACATTTTAAATGTAAGAATAACCTCAGATAATATCATTAAAAAATACTGTAAATGGATATTTACAGTATATTATTTAACCATGAATGAATATATTTTTACAAATACCTGACACATTATATAATATCTAAAAGTACCTTATCTGGTCTGGATTAGAGTACTTAAATATGCAGTGTATATGTTGTTATAGTAAAACAGTAGAACTGAGAGAGAGATCAGTGGCAACAGTTGTCATGATGAATTCAGGAACAGCTCAAGTGTGTTGACTAGGACTGCCCAGACAATTAGCCACACTGTTTTCCAGGTTTTTAACCACAGCTAATTATTGAAAGCCTCAGGTAGCTCCGCGATTCTCTGCAGAAGACTCAAAGCGGCTTGTGTCAGCAACAATGTTACACAACACCTTCGTAGTAGTGTTATCGTTTCAAGTTGAGCTGTGTGTCCAATTCAAAGAGGCTTGGAGGGGGATCTCGACCACTCATGTACACAAATCTCCACGACCCATCTGAACGCAGACACACGAGATGCGCTGGGTCCTTATGGAGTTGCTCGGTGGTTTGTCAAACATGTCGTGTCCTTCTTGGCTAGATGGAGCCTGTGTCTCTCCTCCCATCCCCTCGGAGTGCACGGTTCTGTGTGGAGCTCCCAGCACCCCGGGGCCATGCAACTGCAGCTCAAGCGTGAGGCAAGACGAAGGATGTGACAGGCACAGCGGAATTAGCCACAGAGAGCTCGGCGAAAAAACAATGAGGGAGATCTGACTATCTGGGCTCGTTATGCAACCCGGCAGCAAGCGCGGCCCACGTCGCTCCAACAGGAAGAGGTTTGGAGAGCAAAAGGAGAGGGAGAACGAGAGAAAGAAAAACAGGGAGCAGAAGCAGTTGTGATCAAGAGAAGAAAAAATAAATAAATCTAGGGGGAGACCCAGCACACAGGCATTAAAGGGAAAGACGGGGAACGCAAAAAATGTCATACACGATTCATTTTCTCCTGGGTTATAGTAGGTTTTACTTTAAAATAAACCTCCTGAGGTAACAGCTTATCAGAAACTGGACACTAATGCAACAACTGGATGCGTGCTGTAAAAGCAGTACCGAATTACTACTGACAAATGAGGGTTACAAGGTCACAAATTACAAAGTCATTATAGATCCGATATTAGGATTTGACGGTTATCTAATTCAGCTCAGTGATGATTAAGCAGTTTAGTCATATCTGGAGAAGCACACATGCCTCTGGCTGCAGACAAACTAGTTAAAAGTGTATGTTTCTCTTTCTCAATTCACACTCATCACTCCATATGACTTTTTACATCTCAATAGGCAAGTGCAAGGGGTGGCGGGCTGAGCGGGGTGGGGGCGGCACACAGTGGTTTTACATCATGCTGATGATGCTGGTTTTGTCCCAGCTGTTGTTAACAATGAATCTTTAAGCAAACACACATCCACTTCAAGACAAACTCTGGAGTACTGGAGCACATCCATGAATGAAATATGCAGAAATTTGTCAAAATCAGTGTAATTTTCCTTTTATGGGTAGGGTCAGAGTCTACTCAATCTGCAGATGTTCTATTGGGATAACAAAAGATAATTCCAAACCTTAAACCCAGCTATGGAAGAATGATGTCTTGTTCTACAAGGCTTTTAAGCAAGACCAAGACTCCACAATCCTTTTGCACGGCTGGACAGCAAAAACAGCAATGACCACTGCATCAGTATTGCCAACAATATATGTTTTAAGCAATAACAGATAAAACGAACAATAACAAGTCAAACTTGAACATGCATTTCCGTAAGAAAATGCTAAGTGTGATTGTGTGGTTTTATTAGCATGATGTGTGCTTGTTTCTTCAATTTCGTTTTTTTTGCCCGTTTCAGGCATCCGTACGGCACTCTCTCTATGTCAGACATTTAAAGGTCTCTCAACCATTCTTCCTCTCTCTGACCAACACCTGGACCCTGATCAACAGACCACAAAGTTTTATACAAGCGTACTGCACTGGATATTAACGGACGTTTTGACTTTGGTGTGGTCCCGAAATTCAGCACAAGCTCTGACGAGAAGCAGTGCCTATTTTGGAATTATGAAAAGACACAATCACACTAATGACAAATTCAAAGAAGAAACGGAATCACAGTCTTCAGGAATGACCAGTACTACTTCTGAGCAAGCTGCAACAAAGCCCTGGATATAGAACATCAGTCACAGCAGGATATGAGTCAAAGTTTTACATAAAGTCCAAGGTAACTGTCCTCAGTTAGTTACTATCCATCAATAGTGGTCTCACATAGAACATTCATTCACTTGTTCTCACTGCCAAGCTCAGTATTTCTCTACTTCAGTCCAGCTCTGCAGTTTTATGTTTTCGCAGCTCTAACACACACATCTTAACTCACCAAGGGCTTGGCAATTAGCTAATGAAATTATTCAGGTTTTTTAGAGTGGGGAAACCACCAAACCACTGTGAAGTGGCAGGTGACCTACAAGATTTATATATTTATTCATGCAGTAGACACATGTATCCATATCCCCTTCGGACAGATTAAGGTTAACATCTTTGTACTACTTTTCGTCACACGTCTTGTCATATAGTACATACTTCTGTGATCATCATGTAAAAGTTGCCCAGAGTGTCCGAGTGTAGCAAATAACTTTGAGTTTCCTTTGCTCAGCCATTCTGTACATTATTGTGCAATAACCACAGTTTGAACTGCTGGAACTACCTTATCTACATGTACACAATACGGACAAAAGTATTGGGACGCCTGATAATATGTAGTTGGTCCCTCTTTGCAGCTGTAACAGCTTCCGCTCTTCTTAGAAGGCTTTCCACAAGATTTTGGAGTTTCTATGGAAATGTGTGCCCATTCATTCTGTAGAGCATTTATGAGGTCAGACACTGATGATCCCAAACGTGTTGGATGGGGTTGAGGTCAGTGCTCTGTGCAGCCAGTCAAGTTCTTCCACACTCATCCAGTCATGTTTTTATGGACTTGCTTTGTGCACTGGAGCACAGTCAGGCTGGAATAGAAAAGGTTCTTCCACAAACTGTGTCCACAAAGTTGGAAGCACGGCGTTGTCCAAAATATCTTGGTATGATGAAGATTGTCTTTCACTGGTAGTAAGGGACCACTTGAATTCAATAAATAAGAGGTGTGTCCCAATACATTTGTCCATATAGTGTAGGTCATTGTCAACTGTCTGAATAGAACTCCTTTTATTATCTTTATGTATAGTCTGCATGTTAAATAATCCATTTATATTGAATGTACAGTCTCTGTACTGAATGCCTTCTGACCGGGAGAACTTCGGTAAGTAAGAATTCTGTTGTAGTCGCACCCATCCTCGTAATGGTCGGATATAGCATATGAATGTGGAATGTATTCATATTTTAGATGTAATAAGTCTAAGAGGTCTAAAAGCCACTGTAGTCAGTAGAAATTGATCTCTGGCAGAAGCCCAGAATTTGTGTATCCGTATATTCCTCCTGACACAGGCATCAACCAAAAAGAAAACCAATAAGACGCACTTGTATATTTCTGGGCTGACGCCAGTGATCAATATTTCTATGATCAGATTTGATGCAACTGATGCAAACACCAAAACTTCAGATTTAGTTTGTTTAAGGGACGTTGCAGCACAACATCTACTGTATAAAATTGTATAGCATTTTGTATTTTACTGCATCATTCTGTTTTATAGTGACAGGCATTTTAGCTTATCGCTATTGTTTTGTAGTGGCCATAACAAAGTATGAGGACACTACAAAGTACAGTTTTGGTTCCAAATATTACACTTCTGTTACGCTGAACGCTTTACTAAACTGAAAATGGATACATGTTGATGTAATGTGCACGCTGAACTGTGAACTGTTCTGAATTTTGCAGCCTTAAAAAAAAAAAACCCAAAAAATCACTAGCGTATTGTATCATATCACAGAATACATTCTGTGAATCAATAATATCCCTAAAATAAAGACAATAATATTGGCTCCAACAAGCTTAGCAGGTGTGTATCCTACGGAACAGTAATATCAGCCTACACATCAATGAAAGAAAACTGATACCAATTTGTACGAGGGAGGTTCAAAAAGTTTCCGCACTTTTATGTTATATGTTCATTGAAAACAGTGAAGTCTGGAAGAACAGAAATTGGGCATGTCTGAGAGTTTAGCTTCATGTGATTTCCACCTTTTTGTGATGTGAAAGCAGTGCTGCATCAGTGGCTACACACTTTAATGCTGATGGCATTGAAAAGTTGGAACAGCGCTGGAAAAATTGCATCGCAAAGGAAGGTGACTGTAATGTGTGATATAATTTGTTTTTAAAATTCTTAATAAATTGAGTTAAATAAGTGTGGAAACTTTCTGAACGTCCCTCGTAATAGTTATATGGTGGCTCATACAAAATAGCACCCCTAGTGACTAAAAAACTAAAAAGGAAAGGCTGTAATTAATTTCTGCATATCATAAATGGTGTATAAAAAAGTAACAAGAATATCTGGGGACGATCCTGAGGGTTTTTAAGGCTAAATGTGGGTAGGAACAAAGTAAACATGAAAATTCTGTTCAAAGTAAGCGATAATAGTGTACTCGTCATCATTGTCTAACAGACAAGATGTCGATTGAGCATACGGATGTGCATTTTGCACAGAACACACGTGTGGTAAAGATTAACTGTTTTACTAGCTCGCTTGTTTTGCTCGTGTGAATGTTAAAAAGAGTACAGACCAAAGTAAAAGGGGGCGAGTTTAATACGGGGCGTATCCTTGTTTGTGCAGTATCAAAAGCTTAACAAACAGTCTCCAGGTGTGTATTCTCAATATGAGAACACGTCTAGCTCGGCAAGACTAATTAAGTACAAGCCTGTACAGGATTTATACTGTAAAACATATACATACGTTTTTTTGAAGGGGTGATAATGCTGGTGACTAATACACACGACAGAAACTTTCTCCACACATACAGTATGTTAAAAACATGTCACATTGTCAAGATATACACATCCTGAGAACAAACACAGCCGAGATGCCTGCACAAGCACAGAATGCAGGCTTAAAACAGACTGATAAATTTAGCATTAGAGAACCCTACAGTCGCTGTGTCAAATGCCACAACTGGTGTTAATACTGGCATTTTTCCACTGGCACAGGGAACCGTGCTGTACTGCGAATAAATGTTTTTCCATTTTAAGTAAAGTGACCTGTACACGAGCCGAACCCGAGCTGCTTGACGGCAGGGCTAAAAGTGGGCCGCAGGCGAGCGGAGTACATCATTGCTCTCTGATTGGTCAGAATGTCATCACAACATTGGAAAGAGGCCATTGTTTTTTTACTGCCCGCATGAAAAAAAACAAACAAACGCTAATACAGTACTGTGCAAAAGCCTTAGGCACCTGTGCAAATTGTTTGAAGTCATTTACATCATCAGTGCGCTTCTTTCTGCTAGCAATATTAGAATAAATGCAAACAAACAAGAAAGCAGTCAAAATATCAAGATTTCTTTCTTCTAAAAAGTAGTCAATATTTTGTGAGCTTGTTAGAAGAACACAGGTTTGGATCTAGATTTCTGCTCAGTGCCTCCAGTCATTGGGTGAATGAATACAATTCCATAATCAACACACCTAATTCAATCTACTGAGGTAAAAAGAGCCAAACCAGGTATTTGATGGAGCTACAAGTAAAACTGGGCTTCCATGAGGAAAGAGATCTAGAAATCGTTAAGACTGGCCATAAACTGTGGGTGAGAACTGAGTCAGAAACTCCGTTACCAGACTGAAATACACTGGAAAATCAAAGCGTGCTGCAAGTTCCATGCAATCGCAGTATAATTTAGGTACAGCACGGTTTCTGTAGACCTATGGAAAAGTGACTGTCCTACAGAATGTAAGAGTCTCATTAACAGAGTGCACTGAGACATTAAGGCCCTGTTCAGAAGTGCGTAGTTCTACGTACAGGTGTGAGTGAACCCAGGATGAAGTGAGAACTCTCTTTGTGGTGATCTGAGCCTCATTTGGCCAGATTCTTTTAGCAGTGTGAACGCAAACGTGTCCTGGTCGAAGGACCAACTGTTACCTCCCGTTGGGTAAAAACATGAGCACCTTTGGTTTGTTCAAATGGAAATGAAGTGATTTGATCTCATTTTCTTGCTCTGTATGCCATTAAACACACAAGTGTTCACTTGAAATGAATATGGTAAATCTTTGTCACGGCAGGTGTGGACCGGTGTACTTGGAGATATCCACTTGTGATCAGACCACCAAAGCCATGGTAATACCAGGAGTGAACAGGGCCTAAGACAAAAAAAGTAACAGAGCCAAAGCAAGTGATAATCTCAGAGGTACACACAGCATTGTGCTTTGTTGATTCAAAGTACCAACTTAGCCCTTAAAATCTGATTTCAGTAAATATAACCAGTATAAAACAGTCTAGAACCGGTGTTTGTTCTCCTACACGCTCGCCATTTGCTGCTCTTTCCCTCAGCGTGTGGCCGCTCGGCCGCTCTCCGGAGCCCCTCCCTCTTGTGGGGGGAGACTATCCTGAAAGTTCTCCCGGGTGTCTGGTGTTCTTTTTCTGTTCTAATCCATAGAATAAAAAAAAAAGAAAGAAAAAAGAAAGAAAAACATTTTTCTTCTTTATGGGCATTTTGCATGTGATGCCATTTTTAAAACTCCAGGAGCAATTATTAGGCCTACATGTTTTTTAAAATTACAACAACTTTGGTTCTGTGTGACACAGGAACACCAAACAAAGCTCAGCATGACATCTGACACCTCGAGCACTGACACAAACCGGGGGAACGTCCATATAAGGAATTGTTTTGTTGTATGACTACAATTTACCGTTTGTTGCACTTCTGGCACGTACCCATGCCGCTCATGTTCTAAGGGTTAAATAACTCATGTAGGTTCCACAATGGCGCCACAGTCCTCTTGTTTTACATGCTTATTGAAATATTGATATATCTGATGCATCTTCAATTCAAGACAGGTGAGGTAAACTCAGTGAAGCATCTCTGAAGCCATTAAAAGAAATGAACCACTCTTTCTCCACACACACACGCACACACGCACGCACGCACGCACACACACTCAGCTTTTGTCCCATTTAGAGACTCTCCCTGGAGACACACTCACCATTAAATGGAGTTCACCCTGAACTCTGAAGACTACACAAGTACTTTCCCGTGTGTCCCTACGCAGCAAAGCCACTTTAAAAATGTGCCACCATGACTCGCACTTTTTCTCTCTCTGTCACACACATACATAAACAAAACCTAAATGACTTAAGTAGCAAGCTCATCAGCAAGCCTCCACTTCAGCTCATTACACAGGAACACCCTCCCGTGCCGTCCCTGCTTCTCAGAGTATCAAACTTCAGCCACTTCCTTAAAATAAATTCTACTGTGGGACTGTACGCGCGTGACTTTGTTTTTGTGTCTCCGATCCCATCTCTACACTTGTGTCAATTATCTGAGGTCTTCTGAAGGAGCCTCTGCTCTGCACAAAAGCAAATCTCAGTCAGCCCCCAGCTACACACTCCAGCAGGGAGTATTGATCTGTTTTGACAATCTCCTGTTCGCTCCCTGCTCAATTAATCCTGAGCTAGTGGGGAGTGCTTGTCCATGCTTAGTAGGGGTGTATCTACACATCAACATTGTGATATTTTACTGCAAAAATACGACTTTGTGCATCATAGAGTTGTCACAATACACCATTGAGAAATGACATTTTGGTATAATGATATCCAATGCAGTTAAATACAAACATCTGCAAGAATTTCAAATCATGAACCCAGTATTGTGAAATAAATTGTGTATTGTTACAGCCCTAATGCATTGTGTCACCATTAAATATGATCTGAGAAATATGACCTGGGAAAAGCTGTACGAGGCTTCTGCTGGAGGCCCCTAATAATAACCCCTAACAGCATAACTTACACTATATGGACAAAAGTATTGGGACACCTGTCCATTACACCAACAGGGACTTGACATTGCATTTAATATGGAGTTGGTCCCTCCTTTGCAGCTATAACAGCTTCCACTTGTCTTGAAAAGCTTTCCACAAGAGTATTTCTGTGGGAATTTGTACCCATTGTCCAGAATGTCTTGGTTTGCTGAAGCGTTAAAATTGCCCTTCACTGGAAGTAAGGGGCCTAGCCTAAACTTTATGTCTACGTAGCATATTACTCCTGTCACCCAGCAACGTCACTGGTTCCATATCGAATTTTAGATTCTTTTTCCTCACCTTCAAGACACTTCATAACCGCCGTATCTTTCTGATCTACTTCACACCTTCTCATACTCTTAGACTGTCTTCCATTGCACCTCCTGCTTGTTTGGGTTCAGATTCTTCCACTGTGTTGCCTCTTTCATTTAGAAGACCTTCGTCCAACCTTCAAATACCAACTTAAAACACACCTCTTTAAACTGGCTTATTCTATCTGACTCTAGGGCTACCCGCTTATGCTATTATATTAACTCATTATGCTGCATTTTATGTCTTGTTAAGCGGATGCAAACTACTGTATGTCTGATTTTACTGTGTATTGTAACGAGTACCTTGAAAGATTCCTATAAATCAAATGCTTTACTGTCATTATTATTATTATCATTAGCATTATTATTATATCATTATCAATTATTATTATTATATTATTATCAATTATTATTATTATCACCACAAGAGGCCTTCAGACAAAGGAGGAAAAAATAAATAAATCACATGACTCAGGAGTGGCAAATACATCCAAGCGTTGAAGGTGTTTTTGAGTTTGATCCTATGGCCAGGAGTCCAATTCAGCATAACTTGCTCTCTTTCTCTCTCTCTCCCTCGCTGTGTGTGTGTCTGTCTCTCTCTCGGTCTCTCTCTCTCTCTGTCTCTCTCTCTCTCTGTCTCTGAATCTCTCTCTGTCTCTGTGTGTGTGTGTGTCTCCCCATCTGTGTCTGTGTGTGTGTCTCTCTCTCTCTGTCTGTGTGTCTCCCCCTCTATACGTCTTTCTGTGTGTGTGTGTGTGTGTGTGTGTGTGTGTGTGTGTGTGTGTCTCTCTCTATGTGTGTGTG
>JBBJLS010000001.1:424020-450136 GCA_037577275.1 Bryconaethiops microstoma
CATGGTTTTAGCGTGTGTGTGTGTGTGTGTGTGTGTGTGTGTGTGTGTGTGTGTGTGTGTGTATGTATATATATGTGTGTGTGTGTATATATATATATATATATATATATATATATATACTCTCTCTCTCACACACATGTGCATTTATGTATATACATGTATATATGCGACATGATATATGTGATACATGTGATATATAAATTAAGTAGTAATTGGAGAAATTAACGTAATGCAGGAAAAATGTAGGATATGATCCCTTTAAAGTAACCTTTTCTTGAGTATTGTTTAAAAATGATTATTATTTTGTTACAGGAACTCGCCCTGCAGCCCAAAGACGACATCGTGGACAGAACTAAAATGGAGGATACGCTAAAGAGACGATTCTTTTATGACCAAGCTTTTGCCATTTATGGGGGTATGTTTTAATTCACAACTGTCTAGCTATTATTTTAGTACAAGAGAGATGACAGGACAGCTTGCCTATTAGACTGTTGCCAGTAGGTTCCGAATGATACCATGGATGTGCAGCCCTGTAATTACCAGAATTTGCTGCCGGGTTTCTTATTGACTGGAAGGCACTGAGCAGCAGTCCGTTTTACTGTGTTTCTGATTTAATTTCCAGCTCCGAATCCTTAATTTAACCAGTAAAGGGAGGCTGTTACACCTTATCATCTGAACCGGGGGAAAATAAAAATAAAAATTTCAAGCTTAATAACAGGCAGACTGGATTAAGATGATTGTAAAAGAGGAAATGTTCCCTTAATTTGTGGCAATGCACCAAAATTAAGTTGTTTCATTTACTAATATCCTGTATGTTCATGTTGCAGCCAACTGAGTGTTGGAAATTAACTCAGTGAATGGAGTGAATAGAAACTTAATGTCATAGACTAAGAGCATTAACGCAATTTTTTGAAGTTATTAGTAATGGTAGTCAATGAGTATTCCTGTATTGTAGCAACATGTCTGTGTATACCAGTGTCAACATTTTTTGATGTGTTTCAGGTGTCAGTGGTCTGTATGATTTCGGACCTGTTGGCTGTGCGCTGAAGAACAACATTCTGCAGGCCTGGAGGCAGCATTTCATTCAGGAGGAGCAGATTCTGGAGATCGACTGTACCATGCTGACCCCTGAGCCTGTCCTCAAGTAAGTGTTCGTCCGTCTGTTTGGAAAAATAACCACCTTCACGAGATTTAATGCAGGGCTGCTTTATACACCACAGCATACAGTGTGAATAGTGTGAAATTCTTTCTATAAATTTAACCCATTCACCAAGTGAAGCAGTACTCAAGGGTACCTCAGTGGTGCCATTACCTGTCCTGAGATTCAGAGGCACAACCTTCTGATCACAGGAGCAACGCCCTGACTACCAGGCCATGACACATTAGAGTTCAAAGTTATACTGCAACACTGTTTCTGAGTGACACTCTTTCTCCAATTGGAAAGAACTTGTCTGGGTACATGCTCTTTTTTCAGATATCCCAATATAAAAACCTGAAAAACAGTCAAATCAATATTATTTTTCCCCCTAATACTGGGGGTCCTCGGTCTACGACAGTCTCAACATGCGATGTTTCAAGTTTACAATGCTCACTCCCATAACTAGTTTGGTTGCACACGGCGGAAGAATACGCAGTATACGCTGAATACTCAGTAACGCGGCGTGTGAGTGAAGGTGTTGACGTCCCTCAGTACGCTTACCTGCGCCATTCTGGAATGTTAAAAGCAACAGTGTTTTTACACTCATTTTTTTGGTCATTTTTTCTGTTACTACAGTAGTGTACAAGTACCGTATATTTATGTCCTTTTTGTTTTACTTAGTTGTGTTTTTATGTTCTAGATTATGATTTTACAACTGTGTTAGGACCGGTAAGTGCCTTAGGCTATGGTGTGTTTCGACTTACACCAAAATTCGGGTTACGTCACTGTCGTAGGAACAGATCAGTGTCATAACTCAAGGACCCCCTGTACTGTTGAGCTGTATTGTATAGAGCACCTGTTTTCTAGTGCTCATCAGTGATGCATATACAAATTTATTACAGCTATAGTTTTTAACATATAGGCTGTGACTGTGCTGTCATTATTCCTTCCAATGACAATTATACCCTGCTGCAGAGTGGGAGTCTGTTATTTCTCTGAGTCATGACTCACTTGCAGAGGCAGCATTGGTGATCAGTACTGTTAGGAGTTTTTTTTTCTGATTGACTTATTTTTACATACTGTTTTCTCAAGGGAAATGAATTGAGACGCTCTTCTGTTTCTCTTCAAGGACGTCAGGGCATGTGGATAAGTTTGCAGACTACATGGTGAAAGATGTCAAGAATGGAGAGTGCTTCCGTGCTGATCATCTTTTAAAAGGTGGGCACTTTGTATTTGACTCCACCATACAGATCATTGTGAAAGCTTGAAGGAAATTATCAATTTCAGTAAAATAACTAGGCTTAGAGCGGTGATACTGGCTCAGTGGTCTGTATAGGCCATCAAAGTTGTTCCCTGAGGCAAGAGGAGCTATAAGGATCTGTAAAAATCACAAAGGGCCTTTCTGGGACTCACCAGCATCAATCTGAAATGAGCCCCTGGACTCAAGCCAGTGGAGGATCAGAGCAGGGTAGAATTTGACACTTTAGAGGGTGTGGACAGCATGTGCTGAAGCATATAGACAGTCACACTCAATGAATAGTCTAGTCTGAGATTCATTCATGTGTTCTGATTGAAACCACTTTCTTGACACTATTCTAAGTGAGGTTAAATTTGCAGTTTGTTGTTTTTACTCCTATCAGCATCAGATCAGCAGTGCTTATTTGGTCTTAGTTCAGAAAACATTGCAGTTTATTGTGCTTTAAGAAGAGTTACTGGCATGAATTCCACCAGCTCAATTAAACCAGCTGTGGTTGATATTTAAAAATATTTCCTCTATATAACAGTAATTGTTTTATCTAGAGGCCTTTGCTGAAGATTATAGTTTAGATGATAGTTTTTGTGACTTAAAAAGAGCTTCCCAATACCAAATGAAGAAAGGAATACCAGTCTTGCAAATGTACAGACTAGCCCAACAAACTGGCTCTGGGTTATTGTTTTGAATACATGAAATCTCTTGGAAGTACTGTTCCAGTGTAGCATGGAACAGTACATTGCATGGCTTAACTACCATGCTTGAGTAGAAGAACTAGTTTTAGATGTTTGGTCAACATTTAGAACATTTAGATCCTCTCCTGCTATCAGATCTCATCGGAATGGATTTTTTAAAAATAAAAAGGCAGAACTCGCTTCCCTTTGTAGGGGATTTGACAGTAATAACAGTTTGCATTTCTATGTGCTGTCACAGCTCATCTCCAGAAACTGATGAGTGACAAGAAATGTACTGCAGAAAAAAAGAGTCAAATGGAAGATGTCATCACTCAGGTATATCTCGCACCATGCTTAACATTCGTTTCACTGTAAAAGTAGCGCAAGGAACAAGCTGAAATCTAACATGCTTAATAAAGTAATTTAGTTGCTAAATTTGATAGTTTTTAATTAGATATGTAATTTTGGTCTGAACTCAAATACGGTTCAAGAACTCTCAATCCGATTCAACCCACAACACCCAGTTTTGAGTAAGAAGCAGCACTAAAGTGTACCCTGCCCTTTTTTAAAAAATTCACTATTTTATTCCCCACGCTTCCATTTTCTCAGCATGAGCCTTGTGAACCTCGGTAATAAAGTCTATTAACAACACAAGTGTGTGACTCCAGCACAGCAGACTGAAACCTGTGTTAAAGCAATGAGCAATTCGAGAATAGCGGAAGAATTAAGAAAAACTAAACCCGGGGACATGCAGGGTAAAATCTGTTCAAATTGGGAGGTGAGCTGTAAGAATTGAACACAAAATTTGGACCGGACCCAAGTCTGATGCTTATTTGGGAAATGGCATTCGAACCGGACCAGAGTAGTCGAATCCTGCTGGGTTGAGAGAAATAAGCTGTAATTTGACCATCTTCTGTGGCTAATTGGTGTTTCACAGAAGGTGAACTCCAGAGACAAATTGCTGCCGTTCTCCACAGATGGACAACTACACTCAGCAGGAGTTGGCTGACCTGTTTGTGCAATACAATGTGAAGTCACCCAGCACAGGAAATGACCTCACACCACCCATCTCCTTCAACCTGATGTTCCAGACGTCTATTGGACCTGGAGGGAACATGGCAGGGTGAGCAAAGACAGCCAGAATCATTCACAGCATAAGATAAGATAGAAACCCCACAAATGGAAAATTTGCGTTGTTATGGCAGAAAGGTGGACAGAACAAGAGAAGAAAGTAAGAGCAGCACAACGTATAGAATAAAAGCTATATAACACAACAGTATAAAAAAAGTACACCATACAAGTAATAAAAAAATATGAATACAGACGTGTGTGTGTGTGTGTGTGTGTGTGTGTGGATAGATAGATAGATAGATATGAGAGAGGTAGATGGATAGATATATAGAGATATATGAACACATGATATACATAAGAGCTTGCAGTGTAGACATTTACTTCTTGTTTCTTAACTCTATTGTAATGGTTTCATTTTCTGCAGCTATTTGAGGCCAGAAACTGCTCAGGGAATTTTCCTTAACTTCAAACGTCTGTTGGAGTTCAACCAAGGCAAATTGCCATTCGCTGCTGCTCAAATTGGAAACTCCTTTAGAAACGAAATCTCACCTCGCTCGGGCCTTATTCGTGTCAGGTGAGTGCTCTGGCTTCATTATGATTATTATACTTTCAAAGTAAATATAGAATTCACTTTTGTGTGAGCAGTGTGAAGGAGATGTTTCTGTTCACAGAGAGTTTACAATGGCTGAGATTGAGCACTTTGTCGACCCGAAAGAAAAGGTTCATTCCAAATTCTCCATTGTTGCTGATCTGGAAATCTTGCTGTACTCTTCCAAAGCGCAGACCAGCGGGCAGTCAGCTCAGATTATGAGGCTGGGGGATGCAGTGGAACAGGTGAGAAATCAGTACGCCTCTCAGCTAGGTTTGTAAAAAAAGCAATGTAATGTGAGAGATTGTTTTTGATCGTTGAAATATTCAGCAAAGTCTGCACTCATTTTAACCTAAAAATACATTAATTCATTTTAAATTCATTCATTGGGGCTCATTCAAGTAGGATTAAATTAATGTGAAATTTGAGGTTTCATGACTGAGTGAATTACATGATGATCAAATCAAATAATTGGGAATCTCAGTTCATGCCTACAAATCTAAATCAATCTACTTATTACATATATTCTTTTGCACTCACAAACATTTGATATTTTGTATAGCGTACATTTTTTGTATATGATACTGTTGTATAATGTATAGTTTTTATTCTATTAATTATGCTGCTTCTATTTTCGTCTCTTGTTCTCTCCACTTTGCTGCTGTAACAATGCAAATTTCCCCGCCCGTGGAACTAATAAAGGGTTGGATTATCTAAGAAATAATTTCATAGATGTCTAGCTGAGTTTTAACATATAATATGCGGTCATTAAAAGTCTACCAGCTTTCTTAGATATACTGAAACTTATTTCGTTAGTGTGGACAGAATCGTTTTGCTCAAGGCTTTAAAAGTGCCTGTTATTAGCAAATGTCTAAAGAAAGTAAGGAAGATCTTTTCTGGGAGGTTTTTCTTCAGCGCAGTGAGGTTTACCAGTTCCTCATTTGTTTTTAGGGAGTCATCAACAACTCTGTTCTGGGCTACTTCATTGGTAGGATCTACCTCTACCTGATCAAAGTCGGTGTGGCCAAGGACAAACTACGTTTTCGACAACACATGGACAATGAGATGGCTCATTACGCCTGTGACTGCTGGGATGCCGAGACCAAAACCTCCTACGTACGTTCTTACAACCTTAAAAGGATGAAGTTGTTACCCATGAGCCCTGTGACTTATTGTCCTAATTTCATGCTGCCTTGCAGGGGTGGATCGAGATTGTGGGGTGCGCTGACCGTTCGTGCTATGATTTGTTGTGCCATGCACGGGCTACCAGGGTCCCCCTGGTTGCAGAGAAGCTTCTGAAGGAACCCATATCCTTGACTTGGACTTCTTTCTGTCTGTTTTAAAATAACACAGGACATAGATTTACCTTTCACTAAAGTGTTACCTGTCGTATACCTGTTTAGTACTAAATGTAGGATCCTTAACAGCTTCACACAAAGTTGTAAATGTTGTCCAGTTTGAGCCAAATAAAGGAGCCATTGGAAAGGCATACAAGAAGGAAGCGAAGCTGGTCATGGAGTTTCTTGCTGCGTGTGATGAGTGCTATATCACAGATCAGGAGAAACTGCTCAGTGAGAATGGGTGAGTATAAGCTGTGTACAGGGCTACACATGGGTTACAGTAAAGGGTGGGCAATATAATAAATTGAATTGTTAATGTTAACATGTTTTCACATGTATTTATGATAACCCGCATCATAGTTTTCTTAAAGTGTACCAGTATTGCCAAATTAAAATAAAGTATTTAAGAAGATACAGGCGTACACATCAAACTTTTGTTGTAAAAAATTAAGAAAATGACCTAATGGGCATCCTCTATTTGTTGATGTCGTTACTATATAGTTGTTGTTGTTTGTTTGTTGTTTATAGGCTCTCTAAAACCACTCAAACTGTGTTTTATACAATCCTTGTAACTGTGCAAGAAGTACTGATATGCTTGATAAACGTAGAGAGGCTTTCTGTCACCATATCGATAACTATTATTATCACGATTTCTGGTATCAGTGAAAATAGGACATTTATGATATAAAATAGAGCATCACCTTAGCTTCATTTTGTTGATAACCTTTCTGCAGGGAGTTCACTGTTGAGACTGACGGTAAAACCTTCAAACTCACAAAGGACATGGTGAACATTAAGAGGTTTCAGAAGACCTTGCATGGTAAGAGACTGAAACCGTTCTTTTGTGGGGCTGCATAATATATTGTTATTCCTTATTGTAACATTGGCTTTCTCGGAATTGAGACTGCAAAGAGCTGTGTGATGCCAATTAATTGTTCTATTGTTAACGTTTTTGTTTTGATGTGGACATTCTTAACATAAGGTGTTTTTATGAATAAAGAAATCCATGTGGTCCAACAGACCCATCTTTAACAATGTTTCATAAAGACCTTTTCGATCCATGAAGATTTTCATTCCAAAACTCCTCATAAATGAATGACAGTAGCAGTTTTTCCCCCAGGTGGGCTTTGCATGTCAGAATAAGACACTTATAAAACCACCTTTATTAGAGAAATAAAAATGCTTCCAGTAATGTTAGGCATTATTCTTTTCAAAAACGCATTATATAATTGTCGGAAATGAATAGATAGCATTTAGAATGAAACTCTTCATAATGTGTATCCCAATTGCAGTATATAGTTTTATTAGTTGTAGTATAATTTTTTTAATTTTTTTTTTTAATGAAGCTGCAATCTCATCTTTTTGTGGCCAAATCAATGTTTCTGAATGAATTGGTACCATTGAAATCCTCAACAACTCTGTTTCTCCTCAGTTGAAGAGGTTGTCCCCAATGTTATCGAGCCTTCCTTTGGTATAGGCAGAATCATGTACTCTATTTTTGAGCACACATTCCGCATCAGAGAGGGTGACGAGCAAAGAACGGTAAATATCATGACCGAAAATTAATCCATTAATACCAGTAAATCTGTAATTCAAGGGTTTGTATGTGTTGCTATGGAAATAACTGCTTTGACTGAGGCCTTTGTTTTCTGTTGTCAGTTTTTCAGTTTCCCTGCCACTGTAGCGCCCTACAAATGTTCCGTCCTACCACTCAGCCCAAATCAGGAATTTGTGCCGTTTGTACGGGAGCTATGTGAGTATCTGGCATAAACACCTTTTTCATGCTTTAAAAGTGATTAATATAATATTATAAATATATATGTTGGGGGATATAATCTTGTGTAATAATCATACTCCTGTTTTTAAATTTTATTAGATGATTATTATTATCCTTTTTATAGCTGAATTTTGCATCTCTTCTCTTACTTATGGGGATGGTTCCAACGTCAAAACGTCCGTTAATATCCCCTGCAGCAGTGCGCAAGTTTTTGATCGGTTGATCAGGGGCCGAGTATTGATCATTTAAAAAAAACAAAACAAAACCGTTTTGTAGTCAAGTTGTCTCTAATTAAGGGGAGCGAGAAAGGACGGTCGAGTCCTCTTTAAAATATGTGTTGGAGAGAGAGTCTGTCATGTGACAAATGAGGCCAGAATTGACAAATGCACAGCAGACTCATAAACAGACTTCCAAGACACAAACTTAAAAAAAAAAAATGTAAAAAAAAGTTATTTAAAAAAAAAAAGAGGAAAGAAAGAAAAAAAGTTTCTGAAATCCCCTCATGAACGCAGCTTTGTGCACTTTCAGCCGATCTGAGCCATAAATGGTTCGGTGAGAGCCGGCGTTGGTCCTTGAATCAGATGATCGCAAGTTCGAATCCAAAGTGCGAGCAAATTTTTTTTCTAACACTTATTTTTTGCCCGTAAAATCAACATTTTGGTGTTACTTTACAACTACCACTCTTTGTATTTTCTTACGGAAATGCATCTAGTTAATTGTAATGTTTCAAAACTGATGCAATGTTGGTTCTAATGCTTCAATTTCAGATGAATGCATTTTTTACACTGCTAGTAAATAATAGAATTACTCAAGTTTACCTTCTACTCCACAGCTGAAGCCATGACCAAAAACGGCGTGTCCCACAAGGTAGACGACTCCTCAGGGTCCATCGGGAGGCGCTACGCCAGAACGGATGAGATCGGTGTGGCATTTGGGATCACTATTGATTTTGACACAGTCAACAAGACGCCCCACACAGCCACTCTCAGAGACCGGGACTCAATGAGGCAGATCAGGGCTGAGGTAATACAGCCGTTCAGCATCCGCCGCACGCATGAACAATCAGAGCTCAGAGATCTACAGCAAGGTCTTATAACCTGTACAAACATGAACGATTGAGTCTCTGCACCGTTTGTTTCTGCCCTTTTTGCTCCCAGACCTCACTGAACAGTTTAACTTTGAAAAGGCTCTGCACACAAACTCCTCACTCTCTATATCATTTAAAGGTGCACAGCACCACCTAGTGTTTGGAAATTGGAATTGTTTTGCCCCAATGTTATGTTTATGCATTTTTTTTTTTTTCTTTTTATCTCCCAAATATTAAATGTTTGATTTTATATAATTTTTGTAACTAGTATTTACTTGGAATTACAGACTGAATAATGAATCCTAGGCTTTAAGGGTTAAATAAGAAATAAGGGTTTAATAAGTTTGAATCTTCATTTTCAAGTGTTTTCGGTGATCCTCACTCTCATAACTACATAACTTACGAATTCATTACATAGTAACTGATTCATTCTCAGGAGTTTCTAGTGTTGGTCATGTAATATAGCCATACATAAAAAGTATGAATTAAAAAAAATGTAAAATGAAATCTATTTTAAGGACATTGTATTTTACATTCAACACTCGGGACTTGAGGTGATCACATCACCTCTTAGTCCAAGTTTGTTTTTGTTTTGTTTTTTTAATCTAGGCTTTAATCTAGCTTTCACTCTCCTTGATTTATGTCCTGAAAATACTAGAAAGGTGACTTGCCTCAGTTCCCCTGATTAGTGACCATTTTCTCTCTACCTAGCAAGATGCACAGAATCATCTAGTGTTTGGAAATTTAAACTCCTCGAGGTTTTGCCACCAATGTTATATTTAGGCATTAACGACATTATTTTTTAAAATCCCAAATGGAATATATGAAATGTTTCATTTAAATAATTTTTGTTACTTGTTTTTACTTAGTTTTACAGACTGACTGATGAACCCCAGGTCTCAAGGGTTAAATAATATAAATGATGCGGGTTTAGTGTGTTGGAATGACGCTTAAGTTCATTTTCAAGTGTTCAGTGATCTTTGTAGTTTTACACCCACTTCTGTCAGTTTTTGTGTTTGACAACTGGAAATGAAAGCTAATTTACTGTTTTGTATGACTTCAGGTTTGCGAGTTGCCTGAAATCGTCCGAGACCTCGCCAACGGTGTGACCACGTGGGCTGAGGTTGAGAGCAAGTACCCCATCTTCGAAGGCCAGGAAACTGGGAAGAAGGACACGGCGGAAGAGTAAACGAGCCCTGGCTTCCTCCCTCCTGCCTCCAGCACGCCGGGCAGCCATGGACATTTTTTTACACTTTGCACCCATAGGAACAATTTTACCACATATAAATGATCAATGTGCACCAGGCACTCTTTGAGATCTCCACAGTTACAAACATCTTATCAAATAAAAGAAAGTCGATCTGTAATAATTATGCTACAAAAGAGGTTTATAAATATCTGATCATGTCAGGGTTCAGAGACGCTTCAAACAGGCGTAGGGAGCTTGTTTTAAGGGATAACTGTAACATGGTTTCTGTGGACAAGACGCTTTCACCATTGTTGGGTAGCTGAAAGTATGGAATGCATCTTTGGTTCAATAAACAAGCCAGCACTTTCTGGACCTATAACTGTTTGAGCTGTGTGTGATATGAATGGATCATTAAACACAGACGGTCTACATGTGTTTGTATACAAGCATGAATGCTATATTATAGTGCACACACTGAACATAGTACACAGTGAATTAGCTTAATTTACAGTTGCCAAACACAAAAACAGACATGTCTCAATGCAAATTGGGTGTCAAACTATGAGGATCACTGAACACTTGAAACATACTAAACCCGTATCATTTCTTATTAAACCTAATAAACCCTTATCATTTATCTTATTAAACTTCCATCCGTTCATCTGTCCATTTTCTCCAACTTATTAAATCATAATTTCTTATTAAATCCTTATTATTTATCTTAAACCTATTAAACCCTCATTTATCTTATTAAACCTAATAAACCCTTATCATTTGTCTTATTAAACTTAAGTTTTAGAAATTATAAGGATTTATTAAACCATTATCATATACCTTATTAAACTAAAATTATCTTATTAAATCCTTATAATTGCTTAAACTTAGTAAATGCTTATCATTACTTATTAAACTTAATAAATCCTCATAATTTCTAGTGTACATTTATCTTGTTAAACTTATTAAACCCTTATCATTTACCTTATTAAACTTATTAAACCCATATCATTTATCTTATTAAATGTATTAAACCCTTATCATTTATTTTAAACTTAATAAATCCTCATAATTTATCTTATTTCTTATAGCCTAGGGTTTATTATTCAGTATTAAAAGGTCTGTAGGACTAATAAACTAAATACCAGTAACAAAAATGATTTAAAACAATAATATAAATACAATATCACCTATACACGCACTATACTTGCTGTCTTATGCTTTACTATATTGATCAATTTACACATTTTTCCAGATTTGAAAACCGCTATAAAACATTTGAATCTTTTCAAATGCTGTTTTATATTTGAATCTATACTATCCTGTAGTACTAAAACCAGCTCTGGTTCAGTCCAGGTATATAGGGATTTCATAGTCAGACATGCTTAGCAACTGATCTGTAACACAATACATAAATACTGTAGATTTTCTGACTTCACACTGATTCACAAAGGGTCTAGTTATCATTTTAATGCCTGGCATCCAGAAAGTACTTCAGTATTTAAATTGTTCTTTCTATGCAGTTCTTTCTTGGTTTTAGTCATCTAAGGGTTACAAGCAGCAAAACACAGAGCGGATACTGATACCCCACTGCCAGATAAAGAGACTGTGCTTGTGTTTTCCCCCTCTCACTGACTCCTGTCTAAACAATGAACAAAGCAGTCATTCTCCAAACAGCGCCTGCCTCGTTCATGCAGACCCGAAACAACGTCCAGGTAAGCTGTTTTATTTGAGTTTAGAGTAAATTGAACCCCTTTGAATCCTTCAGATTCTGAGGGTCCGGCACTTTTTTGGATTTTATTGTAGTTAATGAATAACTCATTAGTAGTGAATGTTAGGCCTCAGGTTAAATCAAAGAGTTCAAAAAGAGGTTACATTGTTTGACAAATATGAAGCCACAGTTTGATCTGAGATACTCTAATAATATTAATCTACGTCATTTATTTCTGTTGCTGTCAACACTCGTATCCTTCACATGTTTCTCATGCTCTTCACACAGGATGGTGCTGTAGGCCTATCCCAGCTGCCCCGCCTACTTGTGAAACCCGCCCCCTTCACCTTTATCTGTCCGCAAGTGCCCAGCTGGCACCCTGGACGTTCTGCTGCTGTGCCCACCAGCTCTGGATCTACTCGAGATTTTACCAAAGACTTTATTAGAGATTTCTCAACTGATTCTTCTTTGAATACACCATTATTCCACTCTCTTAAAGGAATTTGCCTGCTTCAAACACACTTTTCCACTTTGCGGTGGCTTTGCTGCACTCAAGGTTGGTCTGGAAGCTGCTCGCAGTGCATGATGATCTAAAATAATTGAAAAATGACCCAAAAAAAGGCACCCCTCTAATATATTTTTGGTTATTCACCTACCTAGCCTGCATGTACCCTCACTAAACCCCCACAAACCGGTAATGCCTTATATTGTGACCACTGACCAGAGCATCTGTAGCTGGAAAGCAGTGAATCTGATCACTAAAAGAACAGAAAACTCACACTGGAATGCTTTTGTGTGATGCTCGGGACACAATCGAGAGGAGAGAAATAGCCCAGTTAAAAATAGCGAGAGCTGCAGCTCACATTCTGCTGGAAACTTCTGCCCTCTCTCCATGGACAATGTTGAAGGAACTTGGACACTTTCCAGTCAGACACTAAACTCTGAGACTCATTATCACACTGTACCACTCAGTTTCACTTCAAATGTGTCAAAAAGTGTGTAAAATCTGCTTGTGTGGTAATCTAACCTTCACACACCCCCCTCTTTAATTCCCATTTTGCTGACATAACAGAATTGAGGCTGATTTTTACATTGAAAAATGCAGTAAGTGTTACATTTTAGATTTATACTTTACAAAAAACACACAAAATGATTTTTGAATAAACAAAAAAACAAACAAATGTTAAGTGTTAAAAGAGTTACATTTTGGGAAAAAATATTTCTGTTAAAAGAAAAAAGGTCAAATTGTTTTAATTGTTACTTAAAAAGCGGTTCAATGTTTTCACTTCATCATTTAATTTGAATTTTCAATTTTATGTAAATTCATAAAATGAATCATTCTAATAACTGTTAGTTGCTCTGAGTATCTACTATACATTATATACTTTGTATAGTGATTTTAACTTTCTATTAGAAATTCAATGACTTCAAAATGTTAAGCAAATTCACTTTTTTAAAGTTAAAATGTTTCTGTAATAGCGTAGGCATGATGAGCTGTGCCCATTCAGCTGATTAGAACGCATGCACTGTGTACTGTGTCCGTCTTACACCTGAAGTATTTAATAAACGCTAAATTTAACAAACATTCATCAATAAAACCAGCATACGGATGAATGTTATTTTTAGCATGCACTGTATACTGTGTTCATCTGGCACTGGCAGTTTTCAATACAGACTGAAATGAACATTCATTAATATACGGTTTGCATTGCTTTCATGAATATGGTTTAGTGTTGTAGTGGTAAATCTGATGAACTTCTATGTTTTTATGATGAAACACTATGTTTGCTTGTTCTTTTGAAGGATGGGGGTCAAAGCAGCTCTACCCAAGTATGAGCTCTACTGTTACTATGTCATCCTGTCCATGGCCATGCTCTGGGCCGCCAGCTGGATTGTGGAGGTGTCCAGCAGTAAGTGTGAATGGATACACACTCAAATTCTCTGGAAGTCTTTCACCCACTGACACACACACACACACACACACCCTGACATTAAACAGGGGTCTCAGCCCAGCTGATAAAAATGACTATATATTTTCAACATTGCACTGAATATGTAAATTTAGCGTTCATTATATACTTCAGGTGTAAGACGGACACAGTATGCAGTGCTGACTATCAAAAATGTAACGTTTTAACTTAAAGTGAATGGGCTTGACATTTTGAGGTCAATTGACTTCTAATAGTAAGTTTAAAAAAACTATATTGAGTTGTAATGTATAGTATATACCAATCACAACTGATAGAATTATACATTATAGCAACTTAATTTTTTAATTATAAATTACAATATAGCAACTTTATGTATCATGTTTAAATGTGAAGTGTTACAAGAACACATTTGTGCTCCTGCAGTATATGTAACATACAATACGACACTTAAAATGCATATTTTTAAATACAAAATTGGTTTCAACAAATGCAAAAGATTTTTAACCAAATAAACTGTTGCAACAAAATGTTTAGTGAAATTTTTGTCAAAACTTTAAACTACTTCTAAAATGTAACTAAATCTGCACCCGGCACTGGGCCGCTGTCTCTGAAGTGCCTGCTGTAGTGCTGATGTGGGTTTTCACTGTAAACACTTGCACTGTAGGCATCACTGACATTAGCCTGCTGCATTATCTGTTACATTGAAGGACTGGTTCACAGACTAAGCTTAGTAACAATAACAAGGGTTTCAATTGTGAATCGAATTGGATCTGAATTCAGACCTAGTTTCCGCGAAACTTTGCTTTAGTGTTACTTTGCAAATTCTGTCTGATCTTCTGTGGCCTTTTTCAGGCCAGCTTTTGTCCTGCACCCCCCAACCCCAGCATGCACACACAGTTATTTATTTCTCTCCACTGTTGGCCCCCTTCAGGAGGGCACGGAGAGCGAGTGTATTGTGTGAGGGAAAGGGCAGGGAGCAGCGGACCGGTCCCAGCTGTTGAGAGCTATGCTAACTACGTAGCACAGATCGGGTGTCAATATTAATACACCAGGGAGAGAAAGACAAATAGGATGCTGGTTTGTTAGATCCCTAGACCCCCACAAGAACAGAAAATGCTGAAACTGGTATTCAAAGACACACTTAGTCATTTGGATGGACAGTTAAAATCAAAATGATCGAGTCTCCTATTAATGACCTTATAGTAAATTGACCGTTTGTCATACGTGAACACACCACAGCACAAAGTGGACGGCACAAATTTTGACTCTGTATTTAACCCATTCACCAAGTGAAGAAGGGCAGCCAGGAACACAGCGCCCAGGGAGCAGTGTGTGGGGACGGTACTTTACTCAAGGGTACCTCAGTGGTGCCACTAGCAGTCCTGGGATTCAAATCCACAACCTTCTGATCGCAGGTGCAACTCCATAACCACTAGGCCAGCAGCTGCTTAGGCCTTAAATGTCACATTTTTTGGAAAGAAACACAAGATTTATGACCTAAACTCTGAATGATGTTCCTATGGTGCTATTTCATAGGAATCTCTAATACCAGTGCAGTACAGCAGAGTGGGACACAACCTAACCTACATATTAAACAAAAACCTTTTTTTCAGCTCTTTTTTAGGAACAATTCTGGCAAAAGTGGAGCGAGTGCCAATGTTAAAGCTTGCTGTTTGCACCAGATAAGCGTTCCAGCGTAAACATTTATAGACATATATAACACATAAATATATATACATATCATACATAAACATATATGGCACAGACATATATGCATAAAAATGAACCATCATTAACAAAAAAGGGCTGTCAAAATGATTATTCATAAAATGAGGCCACTAATTAAACAATATTTAAAGGTGTTTTATATAGGAAGGCAACAACCATAAGCACATTATACATGGACCTGTTTAGCTGTATCAAAAATTCAGTCCCTCCCTTCAATAAACTGTCTAATGATCTGTTTATTCTTGAAATCCTTTAGAAATTGCTGTACCACTATAGGGTTTTTTTTTCTTAGGAGAACAAATGAATGTGACTGAATGAAAAGCACATATCAACACACTATTGTCTTTCAGTTGTATTACTTGTGCCAGTAAATGTGTAAAATACACTATATGGACAATCATATTGGGACACACCTGCATTTCAGGGTTTGTGTTATAGGCCTTTTACTTCCAGTGAGCTTCAATCTTAATGCTTCAGCAGACCAAGAGATTTTGCATGATGCCATGCTTCCAACTTAGTGGACTCAGTTTGGGGAAAAACCTTTCTATTCCAGCATGACTGTGTCTCAGTGCACAAAGCAAGCTCCATAAAGACATGACTGGATGAGTTTGGTGTGGAATAACTTGACTGGTCCACACAGAGCCCTGATCTCAACCCCATCCAGCACCTTTGGGATGAACTGGAACAGAGATTACAAGCGAGACCTTCTCATCTAACATGAGTGTCTGACCTCATAAATGCTCTACAGAATGAATGGACACAAATTCCCACAGAAACTCCAAAATCTTGTGGAAAGCCTTCTAAGAAGAGTGGAAGCTGTTGTAGCTGCAAAGGGGGGCCGACTCCATATTAAAGTCTATGAATCTGAATGCAGCGTCATTAAAGTCCCTGTTGGTGTACTGGTCAGGCGTCCCGATACTTGTCCATATAGTGTATTTTACTAACACAAAACCAACAGATGCATTCAAAGCAAATAAAACATGTCATTGGTGCTCATAATCTGTACTGTTTTTCTTGATGAATCTCCTTTGCTGTTCCCTGTTAAGCAAATGCAAACCGGAAGTCCTTCAAGTCCTGCGTCCAGCCTGGATGGTACTATTTTGGTAGAAAAATGGTGAGATCCAATAACAAAGCACGTTCCTGCTGAGCATGCCTGCCATATTTCACAGCAGGACTGTAAATAGCACCTTGGCTAAAGTCGGTCACCTCTTTACACCCCTGCAGGACACGGCTGATTTGGAATGGATGATGTGGTTCTCCACGTTCCGCGAGCACATCGTCTTCGCTCTGTCTGGACATGTTATATTTGGCAAAATCTCCTCCATGCTGGCTCCACAGGTGTGTCTTGACTTTAACACACTGTTTGTAGGGGACACTTTGCACCAAGCAGCCTAGAAGAGCCAAGACTGACCATTTAGTACAGTTTCCCCCACAAAAAGGCCTGGTTTGAATTAGGCCTGTATTTCCAATTAAGGCTTCAAGGTCACGTGTATTGGGCTTTATTTATGGAACTACTAGTAACTGAAAGAAACACGCATTAAAGGAATGGTCCAGTCGTTCCATTTCCATCTGCACGGACTATAATGTCTCTAAACTTAGACAAGAACGTACAGTTCAGCACCTGCCTACAGGCTTGTATTATAAGTGTGTGTTCACACCACTTGGTTTGTATGTTCTTCTCTTGGTGGGGGTCTTCAGAAGAGGCCTAATGACTTTTGTGAATCCATATACATTTCTGTTATTTTCAGTTCATTTTTATTAAATAGAATCTCCATGCTTGTTGTATCTATTGCACAAACTGTAGATAAATACTCTTATTCTCATGTTCAGCTGTAGTTGAAAACAAAAGGAGTTATGAAATTAAAATGCCCAGCAAAAAAATGCCCAGCAAAAAAAATGCCCAGCGTTTTTCTCGGCACTATCTAGGCAGCTCAGGTGAGCTCTCCCATTGGTTAGGACTTCAGGAGCTGCAGAGAAAGCCTTACGCTTCGAGATTCAAGATTCTTTATTTATACACAGTAACACAAGTACAAATGTTGTGAAATGTGACCCCCGAAACGTTAATGAGACTGTGCATATATTTGCAATTAATGAAAAAGCTAATTAAGTTTAAACCAGATCTGAATGTGTAAGTGTATTTGAATGGAGTATGTACTGTAAAGTGCAGTGTGCTAATTGCTATTGATGCATATAGATATAAGATTAATTACCAACACAGTTATGAAGTATCAGAGGCATGAACCATGCGTTAATTTATGAGTGGAGAAAAACTAGAGTGGAATAAGCGTCACTATAGGTCTTCCGGAGGTCCGAGACACCCTACTGAACACAAAGTACTTAAAATGTACTTAACCCTACCTTAATTTACGCCTGAAAATACACCAAATCCCCTTCATTTGAATTAAGTGGCCATTCATTTGTGAACCGATCCCTTAATTTTGCCTTGAAATTAGATTTAAGGCATGAGTGTGAAATCCCATAATCTTACATTTAAGGTGTTAATTCAGGAGGTTCTATTATTTAAGAGGCAAATTTTAAAAAGTAAGGGGGAAGTTCAGTAGTTTTACCCCTTAATTAGCCTTAATCTGTACACTTTTCCCTTAGTTTTCCTTAATTTCCTGGAAATTAAGGTCAAAATTAAGGTAATTTTAAGGGGTAAAATTAAGGGGTTTGGTTTCCTAGTGACTGTAATAGCCGCTGTACCACTGACTCAAACAAGCTCAAACATCTAGAATGGCTAAATTATTTAGAGTACAAAGTGTAGCATACTATTCTAAATCGAACGTTATTATGAAGGAATTGAAAAGATTTCACATTTGTGGACTCTTAAATGAAGTTTCTCAATCACAGAGCTTAGTTCTAATCTATAAATTTCATGTTATTTTAACTTAAAAATAAATCCTGCAATTTGCCTTGAATCAATCTTAATAAAATGAAGTCACGCATGAACACACCACAGCGCAGTACACAGTGTGAACAGTGTGAAATTCTTTCTCTGTATTTAACCCATTCAACAAAGTGTGGGGATGGTACCTTGCTCAAGGGTACCTCAGTGGTGCCACTGGCAGTCCTGGGATTCGAACACACAGCCTTTTGATCGCAGGGGCAACTCTCTAACCACCAGGCCACCATCTGTTTTAAGTGAAAAACTTTACTAAGTAACTTTACTTCAATTTTACTAAGTAACTTTACTTCAATTTTACTAAGTAACTTTACTTCAAGGCGATGATTTTGCTTGATTTTCTTTAGGTTAAATTAACTTTCCAGTGTAAGAACAGCTCTCAGACGTTCACAGTTGAGTGTATCCTCACACTCCTCTCCTCTGACAGTACCGCTCCCTGGTCTACATGGTGTACGGCCTGCTGGCGGTGCTGACCAGCATGGGCTGGACTTACGTCACCCTCATCCTGTCCCACTGCGTCCTGCTCTACAGCATCTCCCTGGTCAAACTTCGCTGGCTCTGCTTTGCTGCTGGACTCTCAACGTTAGCCACCTTTAAAATGGAGCCGTTTGTTTCCTGGCAGGTATTACTATTAAAATGGGTAATGAAATACTAACCTGCTTTTCTCTTAAATTTAATCTAGTGTATTTGTTCATATCACATGTAAATGTAACGGTGGCATGAAATTCACTTGGCACAACATTTCATGCATCCATTCATACTAGTTGTTTACCAACATTTGCACTTTTGGCTTCATCATAATATATGGCAATAATAAGGCCACGCCCACTTTCTAAAGTAAATTGGCCCCTTATAGTCAGGCATGAATAAACCACACCACACCACAGAATAGAGTGTAAACTTCTTTCTCTGCATTCATCAAGTGAAGCAGCGGGCAGATACCAACACGGAGCAGTGTGTGGGGACGGTACCTCAGTGGTGCCACTAGCAGCCCTGGAATTCGAACCCACAGCCTTCTGATTGCAGGGACAACTCCCTAACCACTAGGCCACCAGCTACCCCAAGCTGCTACATGTTTTCTAAAACACAAGCGTGAATATTCATGCATTAACTACCGGCCACAATTTCCTGAAAGTAATAAGCAAAAGCTGGCCAATTTCTTTACTTTTTATGTCTGAAATGTCTACATTTAAATTTAAGTGTTAAATGTTCATATACTTTGAAGTGCATTTGAGCGTTTGTGATTAAGTGTGACTGCAAAACTGCATCAGAATCAGCACGAAGGACCTATAAACAGATATAATGTGGACAGTTGTTATAAGTGAACAGTGGTGAGTGTTTCAAGTGATCCATTATGTAATTACTAATTACTACACGTCATAAAAGTTTTTTTGATTCGTCGAATATCTTTAAGCTGCTTCTGAACCCTTTACCTAACCAGAATGTGAAGCTACAGAGAAGATCTTGTCCCATGATTTCAGAATCAGAATTAGAAAATTGTACTAATCCCAGAGGAAACTGCTTATCGGTCCTTTATGCTGCTGCTAATTACATTTCATTACATTACAATCATTTGGCAGACACCTTTATCCAAAGTGGCTTACAATATGAGGAAACACTCGAGTTTCAGGACAGTGTGAGAAACAGAGGAGAGTTCTAAATGATAAAATCTTTATGTAAGAGTAGTGCAAAAACATAAATAGTGCATTAGGAAAGGAGATGTGAACAGATGAGTCTTCAGGAAGTTTTTGAAGATAGAGAGAGATTCTGCTGCTCTGGTTGTCTCATTCCACCAGTGGGGAACCAGAATGAGACCAGTCTGGACTGGGTTTACCTTGTGTGTAGGGATGGCAGAGCCAGACGATGTTGCTTGGAGGAAAAGAGGGAGCGAGTGGGAACATAAGGCTGAATGATGGGATTAAGGTAGCTGGGTGCAGACCCAAATGTCACTCTTAGTGACTTATGCAGACACAGGTAGCCAGTGGGCTAGCAGTGGGGTGACATGCGACCTTTTGGTTTAGTTAAAGACTAGCCACGCTGCTTCATTCTGAACCAGCTGTGAAGGTCTTATTGTACAAGCTGGAAGACCCACTTGGAGATCAGTACTCAAGATGAGTAATCAAGACCATGGCTTGCACTGATGTATGTCGCTTTGGATAAGAGCATCTGCTAAATGCTGTAAACATAAACGTTGTAATAGTTGGGTGGCGTGCTGGGTGAGTTATGGCCTGAGTTTTCTGAGGCACCCAAAATGTATTTTTAATCACCTTCCGTTTAGAGTGTACACTGCAATGCATGAATCACATGATTTTGTCTCTTAGGTCTATCTGGTAAATTTGCTGCATCATTTTTTCCGTGTACCCAAATGAAGCGCTGCTGACGAACATGCACTCCCACTTTCAAACACAATCTTATAACTCCACACTCCTACATTTCTACTCAAGAACATGTTGTCCAATACTCTTAAACACAGCTCAGTCCTGAAATGGAGAGGTGGGCTCATTTTTGTGGTTTCCTTATGCTGTCATCTGGTTTCCTGACAATGGCATGGAGCCGACCTCACGACAGGGCTGAGCTATATAAGAGCACACACACATACACACTCTTACACACTCTGCATGCTTTCTGCAGTCCACGCAGCAGCAGAGCCCTCTTAACCTCACCAGACGACTCTGACTTGGGTAAGACTGTGAACATTTACTGTTCTTTTGTGTGTGTTTGCTTTGTTATTTATAAAAACCTTACACAAATGAGGGATATTGGCCTTTTTAGTGTTGCCTTTGTAATCCTACGTGGAGGATTTGTATATGAAATACATAATTATCATAATAAGATTCCTTCCACGTTTGGACCATTTCTACTGCCACATTTATCATGAACTATTCACTGAGTGTAAAAGACAGATTTTTGTTTAATTTTAAGTGCTTGCAACACATAATGGTTGTATCCCATTAATGGTATTGCAATTTCTATTCAGCTGATTTTAAAATCATAATAATTTTCATTGGTACACATAATGGTTAAATCTCATCAAATGATAATGCAATTCCTTCTATTAAAATCAAATCCATTTACATTGCATTGTTACACTATGGAACTAGCAATAGAAGTTATGTGACCTTCAGTTAGCTCTCAGAATAATCAGGATTAAGATGTGCAGATGAAAATGTGGTCTTTCAGGATGTGTTGTACATATGGAATATGTGTAGGTAGCTCTGTATTTTCTTGCTGGACACAGAAGCATTTTTACAGTCCCCTGACGCTCACTGATGGTTCTTACAGATGTGATACTTGAGAGGAAATAAAATATGAATTGGAAATGTTTTGATGATCTGTAGCCTATCTTTCCTTGAGATCTTTTTCAAAGACATTTTTCCCCCAAATTTCCAAAACTACAAAACTCTCATACCAACCAAAGTCTGACACTCGAGTGTGCACTTTTAAAACAACAAAAGAAATACATTTAAAAAAAAACCAAAAAGATGTAGTGATGAACAACAACCTTTTCCTTCCCATGACAACTCTTCAAATAGACGGTTTCTCAAAAAAAACACTTTTGTATGACTGAGAAGAACAATTTGAAAGCTTAAAGAACCTCCATATAGTGGAAATGTCCCATCCTGTAAAGCTTTTTTCTGCGCCTGAGACAAGAACTGTTTCTATTTATCTAGTCATAGTCGGGTAAAGGTCAGTATGAAGAGTGTGTGGGCTTTCAATTTTCGTGTCAGAACTACTAAGACAGTGGCTATTTTCATTCTGTGCAGTTCACAAATGGTTTGGGCTTCTCTCTGACCCGCAGGAGCTCTGCGGCTGGACTATAATTAGCGTGAAAAGAGCGAAGGGTCATTACCAGGGGCCGAAGGTCTCTAGTACCGAGCCAGGATGGGCTACCCGTCAGCATGGGTCTTTCTTCTACTCCTCTGTGGAATTACTGGCACCTTCACTCAAGGTTTGTTTCTCTCACTCTTTCGCTTTTGAAAAGAACGGCCTGGAGTGGATTTCTCTGCCTCTCAACCAGCAGCCAAAGCTCAGTCTATGTGGCCTGACATGAAACAAGACAATCATCATGTCTGGTCCTCCTGAGCCAATCCCTGGTTTCTACTTCTGAATGGAGATGTAAACAGCGATTTGAGTCGATTTCAAATTTCAACACAATTGAAATCAATCTGATCATTCTTTAATGATTCAGAATTGATTTTGAAACTCTTCCTATTAGACTAAATACAATCAATCTATATATTTTTTTGTTGTGATTGAGAATTGTTTTTCAATACACTGAATGCCAGTGGCTAGTAGACTAAGTCCACTATTTATATCAGGATATGATCAAAAAACAACAAAACAAAAAAAAACCCAAAAACACACTTCTACCATAATGCCCATCCCTGCTAGCACCTCTATGAAATTCCAGTAGTATGTTAGTGTTAAGCTTATAGCATTGCATGTGAACATTTCTGGCCATTCTAGATTAAAATCAGACATTTATAGCTTGTAAAAGACATATTAACGCACATTGTAAATAAATAAACTAAAAATAAATAAATAAACAGCTGCATTGTACAGTAGTTTGTTTGTAACTAACACAAACCTCATATCAATAAATAAAGAAATAAATACATAGACATAACTGTCTTCTGTGTGCGTGATCTGAGGACGCTGGTGATGTACTAACTTCTAACTTTATCATCTAGCAGCTCTTAACTTTAAGTCTAGGATTACTAGTATGAGGGGCATTTTTTCTTAATGACTGTAAATCACAGATGTACGTCGTTCTGGATAAGAGCGTCTGCTAAATGCCGTACACGTAAATGTAAATGTACATTGTACATTTCTAGACTGATCCCTTTGATAGACAGTCCTGCCATAGAGCTGCTGCTGTTTATGGAGCTTCGTGACTTTGACAGAAAGCCAGAGGTTAAACTGTCCCTCATATTGAGTCAGAGACTTATCTAGAACTTTCAGAAGACCTAGAGTGTTGTTTCCTTCTCAAAAGGTCTCGTCCATTAGAAATCAACACGCAATCCATTCATTCCATTGCCATTTCCTAATTATGTTGACATGGTAGGATTTTAACCCTGTGTCCAACCAATGGGAGAGCTCACTACGTTATATAAAATTCTGAATGTGTAATTTTCCACTGAGAGTTTCAAGAATTAACTCTATTGTTCCACTGAAATATGAGCTGCACTACAATATTTTCAGATTTAGTACAAACATGGGTCTACTTTATAAAAATGAGCTAAAATAATGAAATCATTAGGCCTTCTTTGAAACGTTTTCCTTCTTTTAACTCACAATAGACCGTAAGATCCCTACAGGAAAGTAAAATACATTTCATACATGTGAAGTGTCCAAACACCACATGTGAATGCAACATCACATGCAAACAAATTTCCAAGTGTTTTTTTTCTGTAAGGGATACATGAATTGTTTTTTGTCTGTACGGTGTTTTTCTGTAGGTGGACTTTTTACACAGGAAACAATACACCTGGCCTTTTTAACGTTTACTAATGTTTCATTTGTAACTAGCCAGAAACTTTTATTTTGGCCATTCATTTTCATGCTGAGTAATCAACATTGTTCACAGTTGGTTAAAAATTCAGCCTATGTTGTAGTGCAGCACCCCCCAACATTTTTTGCGCCACGGACAAGTTTCATGTAAAACAATATTCTCACAGACTGGTACAGATACAAGTAAAAACAAAGTGTGTTTGCTTTTTACTAATTTTTGCTAGCTTGTGGGCTACATTTTTTACGTATCGTATCACGTGACTGAGATGAGCATTTTTTTTATTTTTTTTTTCAAAATAAAAGATCTGAAAGATCTATTATTTTGAAAATATTTTTATTCTCTTTCTGTGCAGCCCGGTACCAAATGACTCATGGACCGATACCGGTCCGTGGCCCTGTGGTTGGGGACCTCTGTTGTAGGGCACTAACTTTTGGCAGCCGTATATATTTTCTAAAGTGAGATTAATATGAGATTATGTGTGAAAGCGGAAGTCCTAAGAGGACATTAACAGCTGTTTTCAGGTCATTCGACCCCATGAAATTCCATCACTCCAGTTAAGTGAAGGCACTGGTGGACAAATAAACTCACTGTTGTTTCTCCTTACTTACATCCAGTGGTTGATTGGAAGTTATGCATGTAAGCCAGCGGCCACAGAGCCACCTGTCAGCAATTGGCCACACTTTAGTGTGCCAGGCCCAGTTGCATGGGCACTTCTGATGGACTTGTCCAGGAAGTTTGTGGTTGCATGAGCAATTTGTAAAAAGCATCCAGTTTAGAAGCATGAATGATCTATCAAAATGAAAAATAAAAATTAAATTGTGAGAACGAACACTATATGGACAAAAGTATTGGGACACACCTCTTAATTACTGAATTCAGATGGCCCCTTACGTCCAGTTAATGACAATCTTAATACTTCAGCAGACCAAGACATTTAGGACAACGCCATGCTTCCAACTTTGTGGACACAGTTTGTGGAAGAACCTTTTCTGTTCCAGCATGACTGTGTCTCAGTGCACAAAACAAACTCCATAAAGACGTGGCTGGATGAGTTCAGTATGGCAAAACTTGACTGGTATAAACAGAGACCTGACCTCAACCCCATCCAGCACCTTTAGGATGAACTGGAACAGAGATTGTGATCAAGGCCTTCTCGTCCAACATCAGTGTCTGACCTCGTAAATGCTCTACAGACTGAATGGACACAAATTCCCACAGAAACTCCAAAATCTTGTGGAAAGCCTTCCAAGAAGAGTGAAAGCTGTTATAGTTGCAAAGAGGGACCGACTCCATATTAAAGTCTATGTATTTGAATACAGTGTCATTAAAGTCCTTTTGGTGTAATGGTCAGATGTCCCAATACTTGTGTCCATATAGTGCACCAAATATTTGAAATGACTGTTAAGTCATTGTATGTGTGTGTGTGTGTGTCTGTGTGTGTTTGTGTGTATGTGTGTAGGTCTGGAGGGTGATGAGGACCTGCAGTTCCTACTGAAGGGAGGAGAGCTGACCAAGGTGAAGTCCAATTCCTGGCAGAAGAAACGTTTCTTCAGGCTGCAGGAGGACTGCGAGACTGTGAGGACTGAGACAAGCAGGGTCTTCAAGAAGGACACCACATGTGAGCACGACCACCTTCACTTATCCAACTCACAAATACAGAGAAGTGGTGTCACCAACAAACTCTGTTGAACTGCTTATTGCACAACACAGTATGGTATGTGTTTTGTGATGAACGAGGTTGAATGACAGTCTTTGAGCATATACTAGGCAAAAGGCATGGAGTTATTCCCTCGCATTTGAGGAATACTGGAAATTTACAAACAGTTCCATAATTAATGGCACCCTTGGTAAAAACAGGTACATAAAAATTTAGCTATTCATCTCGCATAGACATATTATAGAACGTTTGTTGCATTTTAACCAAACCACATGTCGGATATTGGCACTCCTAGAAATTCTGGACAAAATCCTTAACTAATTCTAAATTCATTCTCAAAATTTGATTCCCCATTTCACTGGGGTATAAATATGTGGCGGCACAGAGGCCAAACAGAGGCCAACAGTTTCAATGCTAGAGTAGAAATTATCTTCATTTGAGAATAGTTTATCTGGGTATGTGCATGTACATATATATATATAATGTATATATATATATATATATATATATATATATATATATATATATATTCATGTCTAATAAAAACTAGTGATGTAGAATAGT
>JBBJLS010000001.1:494934-505466 GCA_037577275.1 Bryconaethiops microstoma
CTTTGGTCAGATGAGACCAAGATAGAGCTTTTTGGCAACAAACACTCTAAGTGGGTCTGGCGGAACACAAAAGATGAGTATGCAGAAAAGCACCTCATGCCCACTGTGAAGTATGGGGGAGGATCGGTGATGCTGTGGCCTGTTTCTCTTCCAGAGGCCCTGGGAACCTTGTTAGGGTGCATGGCATCATGAATGCTTTGAAATACCAGGACGTTTTAAAGCGAAATCTGGTGGCCTCTGCCTGAAAGCTGAAGATGGGTCATCGCTGGGTCTTTCAGCAAGATAATGACCCTAAACATGTGGCCAAATCTACACAGAAATGGTTCACCAGCCACAGAATCAAGCTCCCATGGCCATCTCAGTCCCCAGACCTCAACACCAGTGAAAACCTGTGGAGTGAGCTGAAGAGGAGAGTGCAGAGGAGAGGACGCAGGTCGCTGGATGATTTAGAGAGATTGTGCGAAGGGGAATGGTTGAAGATCCCTCTTTCTGTATTCTCCCATCTTGTGAAACATTATGTGAGAGGATTAGGTGCTGTTTTGTTGGCAAAAGGGGGTTTTACAAAGTATTAACATTGGGGATGCTAATAATTGTGGCACATATGATTTGATGTATAAGAATGATTTCTTAATGTGGGATTTTTTTTCCCACTGAAAAAATGCACTTGAATTAAAGGTTGGATTTTCCTCTTTTTTTTCATTGTGGTCCTATATTATTTAGAACACAACTGAATTTATTAGAAGCTAAAGAACACATCTTAACCAGGGGTGCCAATAATCATGGAGGGCAGTGTATATATATTCCAAATGTTATCATTTCCAAAGCTTATACTTTTTATAGTTTGGCCTGAACAATTTATCATTTTGAATATAAACTCCACTGGAACAGATGCTGTTTTACCCCTCCACACTACAATGACAGGTTATTTGCACAAAGTCTGCAAAAAGTGAAAGTCACACATGCGTGAAAGTCAGGAAGCAACACTTGTACCCTCTCCAGCCTTTTCCACACTTATTCAGACCTGGAGAAGATCAAATTAAAATTCTGTGCTCTCCATTTATGTGTAGACACTCCCCACACCACGCCCTCTGGGGAAAGACATAAATGAGCCTTGTCTGTTTTTGTCTTTTCCAGAAAGCTGTGGACCATCACATACAGGTTCTCCAGAGACGGTGCCTTCTGTCCTGGCGGCAGGCTGCAGGCGAGGCTCTGGCAGAGAAAGAGGCCAGCGCAGACCAGTTATACCAGAGTATTCTGCTGAGGAGAGCTATCTGCAGCTGGAAAAAGGTAAAAACATATAGATGTGGAGTCATACATACAATACTGTGCAAAAGTCTTAGACACCTGAGAAAATCATTTTTAAAACCTGTTTAGCTGAGCACTATATTTTTTAAAGCATGTATACAAATAATATCAACACAGTAAATAGTGTTTTTTTGTATGTCTGTGTGTTTGTCTCCTCATGGAAGCCTAGTATTACATTGTAGGTCTCATCAAATACTTCAGATACCTCAAACAACTCAGTCGAAACATAAATCAGTAACTGCTGATTAAATCAGTAACTGCTGATGGAGTTTCACAAATCCATGCGAAAGCGTGAGAAACTAAGGTGAAATCTGGAACCAAACCTGTGTTCTCACCATCTCGCGAAACTTCAAGTACTTTTTACAAACAAATCATATTATTTAATGCTGTCTTATTTGTTTGCCTTTATTCTAATATTACTTGAGTATTTGCTGGTAGAAAGTCCCTCACTGCTCACATAAATTGATTTAAACAGTTGCACAAGAGCCTAGGACTTTGGCACAGTATTGTATGTCAGTATCTGCACATAATTCCCCATATATATTACATACATGCTACATGCCCAAGCATTTGTAGACACCCCATGGCTGCAGTAACACCCTCGACTCTTCTGGTAAGGCTTCAAACTAGATTTGAGGATTTGATTGCATTCAGCCATGAGAGCATTAGTGAGGTCAGGTCCTGATAGATAATTAGTTCTGGATCACAAACACCACTCCAATTCATCCCAAAGGTATTGGACTGAGCTCCAGCACTCCAGAGAATCCAGTTCCATTGCTCCACAATCCTGGGGGGCCTTAAGCCCCTCTAGTCAATGCATGGCATTGGGGATGGTGACTTTAGGGGCGTGTTTGAGTGCTCAAGATCATCCCCCTCTACCAGTCAGTGCTTTCTATGGAGATTATACAAGCTTTGTGTGCACAACTGAACACCTGAGTCAGCAACGGATGCCTTAAAGTAGCTGCACTCACAAGGAACATCTGGATACTATTGGACATAAGTAAATTATGTACAGTACTGTGCAAAAGTCTAAGACACCTATGCAAATTGTTTAAAGCCACTTCTTTTTTTATCAGTGTGATAAATTGCTTTCTGCTAGTACAGTTAACATTGGAATAAATAAAAACAAACAAGAAACCAGTAAAAAGTATGAAGGTTTGTTTTGTTTGTAAAAAAGTAGTTGATATTGTCTGAGCTGGTGAGGAGAACACAGGTTCGGTTCCAGATTCCTCCTCGGTTCCTCCAGCCTTTGTTTGGATTTGTGAAACTCCATCAGCAGCTCCTGATTTAATTTAATGAAGGACTGATCGACTCAAACCAGGTTTCTGATGGAAACTCCAGTAATACTGGAGTTCCACAAAGAACACACTGATACTGTACATAAAATCAATATTCACTGTATGATGCATTTGTATTGTATTTCGTTAAATAAATCATTTTAATGTGGAAAATCTCACTGCTCAACTAAACAGTTTTTAAATATTTTCCCCTGTGCCAAAGACTTTTGCATTGATGATCCAAATTAAACAAGCACTAATCATGTGTGCCAACTGAACCAGACCTGCGGTCCGAACTCTCGCTTCTTCTGTGTCGCCGGCGTCTGCTACGACTGCGGCTGCGGCTGGAGTAGCTGTCGTAAGTGTAGGATCTGAATTTGGGAAAAAATAAATAAACCGTGTTCCACAAATTGCCACGAGTACAAATTGTTCTTGTGGAATTGAAAACAGAAGCATGCAGTAAATTACTAACCTTGACCTCCGGCGCCCTCTGGACTGACTTCTAGAACGACTTCTGCTGTATGTGTGACTGGAGGATAAGAAAAATAGAAGGAATAGAAAACAACCAATACAGATTAATATATGCCATAAAACAAGTAATTAGATGACATAACCCCAGCAACTACTGATTTATCTCATTTATATCTTGCAAACAATAGTGCCTGTGTCCATACCATCTACATATTTTAGCATCTACATAAGTTTAATAGTGTAAGAAGGCATGTGTAGCGTTTGACCATGACAGCTGTACAATCGAATAAAATAATGCAAATCAAAATGCAAAAATCTTGTGGTTCAGATTAAAAGAACAGGTTTTAGAGAAGTAATAAGACTATGAAAAGAACCTATAAGTGTGGTGCGTTCCAGGACACCTGGACTAGAACTTGGGAAAACGTGTTTTATTTAATTATTTGAATGCACATGAACCAGACATGAAATGGTGTATTACCAAAACATGCTGATTTCAGGATTTATTTAATTAACACTAAGCTGGGACAGACTATTTGTGACTGACAAAGAGGGGTGATATAATCACTTATTATTTTTTTAAACCAGAAAATATGTGGTAATCATGCCTAGCACATACAGCCCGAGAACTTAATCTTGGCCCTCATGCTTTCACCCATTGCTGGCATTCTCCTACTTCCTATTTCATGGGATTGCTGTCTCCAATAACACTTCCAAGGTAATGTCGAACAGTCACCAACATCATTCACACTCACCTGCGATAGCTATGGTAGCTACTACTTCGAGAACGAGAACGTTCTCTATTGTATCTCCTTCTGCTTCTGCTTCTACTGTAGCTCCTGTAAGTACAAAGATTCGAAACAGGCTCAGAAACAGCTCAGCATTTACAGCATGATTGAGAGAACAAATGCTTGAGTACCTGGAAGAATAGCTGGAGCTCCTGGATCTACTCCTGGAGCAGGTGTAGGAGTGAGACCTGCCTCTACGTCGGGACCTGGGACTGGACACAGAACGGGACTTACTCCGAGAGTGCTTGTGGGACGCAGCTGGCTCTCCTTTAGCAGTAGGAATGTCCTCCTCACTGGAACTGTCCTGATTTCTGGGCCGCTGGTTCAACCGAGCCGTCTTCCGCACCTCATCAAAAAGGGACCCTGGTCGGACTCTGCTTTTGTTCTTGATTTCAATCTTGAGGCCCTGAGTTTTACCATCGGCCAGTTCCTGTGGCCTGTTAAACTTCATGACTAGAGGCGCTGCACTGACTGTTGGTATTGCAGTCATTCCTTTTAACGGTTTCCATTTGGTATCAACCGGTAGGCCAGTGCTGGCAGATTCTCCCATGTCTAACGCTGGGTTGGAAAGAGGTACAGCAGAGGGAGCGGCAACTGAAGCTTTTTGATCTGTTTGAGATGGATTGCCATTCTTAGCAATAGCTTTCAATGGTGGCAAGTCAACCATTGGTTTTTCAGTGCTGGTCTCTGTGGTGGTCTCTGGTGTAGATGTCTCCCTGTTCTCTTTATCTTTTGGCTGGTCTTGGACATGCTGGACGTTAGCATTTGACTGACCTGAACTGATCTGGAAATGGTCATTCTGTGCTGTTTTTTTGGCTACCTGAATATTTAGCCTCAGTCTGTGGTTTTTAGTCATGTTCCCAGAATCAGATGATATGTCTTTAGATGAATCGAGACTCACCTTTTCATGATCCTTGTTTTCGAGATCTAGCGACTTCTCCTGTGTTACTGAATTTGATGATTCTTTCTTGATGGTACTGTCCATCTGCTTAAAATGAGAACGTGAATCATCCTCTTCCACTTCATCACCAAACTCTAGAGGCGGCTGCCAGTGGAACGTCTCCTTTGGCTTCTGGTGCTTCTTCTTGGACTTTTTTGATTTAGTCTTAAATCGATGAGAGCCAGATCTGTCAGAGTTTTTCCTCTTGTGCTTGTGTTTCCTCTTTGCCTTTTTGCTCTTGTGCTTCTCAACCTTCGTGTATTCATCAAAATGCTCCTCATTACTCTTTAATTCTCCTGATACCCTCGAGACTTGGTTTGATTTGTTGAGTGCGGCAGGTTCTTCACTTTCAGATTCTGAACTTGCTTCCCCCTCCTCCTTGTCTGACCTTGTATGTTTAGTTTCACCAGCTTTAGTATTTGATTCTGGCATTTCAGACTCACTTTCAGACTCCCAACAGCGAGTCAAAATCTCATTTTTTTGCACTTCAGAAAGTCCACCTTCCTCCTTAGGATGAATTTGAATTGTATTAGGCTCAACCCCAGAGCCCACTTTGTTCAAATTATCACCATCGCTCTCCCATCCAGATCCCATTTTACAATTCATTAAAACCTTGTGTGAGGCTTTGTTTTCACTTTTGGAATTCTTTGCACTTTCTGTCTTATAGCTAAGATCTGTCACAGGGTCAAGGGCATGTTCCTTTGCCTCAGTAGTATTACGTTGGTGGATGGGACTGTGTGTACTATCAGTTTCGTTGTTTGAGTAGGGAGAGGATACATCTTTGCCATGGCTACTTTTTGAATTCCTGGTTCTCTTTTGGCTCCTTCTATGAGATCCGTGATGATGTTTTCGCCACTTTTCTGAAGACTCTCTATTGTATGAATCATAAGAGTCCGACCTGCTGGAAGAAGTGGGGGAAGTGGAAGATCTGTTTTTGTACTGACCAGGTGACACGGACCGATATCTTGAGTGACTCCTGCTTCTCGACCGACTAGATGAAGGACTTCTGGATGAGCCTCTTCGCAGGAGATCACCACGTTGAATGCTGTTAGCTCTATGCTGCCTAATGCTATTGGGGTTCCTTGGATTGTCCAACTGAGTCTGCAAACTAGACGGAGGTTCCCTCTCCAGATCCGCTCCTGGTGTCCGGTTTACAAGATCATGAGATGTTGAGTCAGTCTTTGTTTTGATCTCTTGGATGCGGACATAAGAGGGTTTCCAGGGTTTCTGTCCTGGTTTCCATCGAGATGGTGGTGGGCTATCACTCAAAGGCAGCACAGGGACACCCTCCAAAGATGATGCTGGAGGTGCTTTGGGTTCTGCAGCTTGAGTCGTGGTGGGTAAAGGATTGTTAACCTTCTGTGTGGTGCCCTCATTCTGCTTTGCTCGTTTAGGAGATACTGACCTATTCTTGTAATGTGAGGAAGGTGACCTGTACATGGACCTAGATCTGGTCCTGGATCTTGTCCCATATCTGGATCTAGAGCGAGAACATGACCTGGTAATAGACCGACTCCTTGACCTAGACCTCAAAGAGGATCTACACCTTCTCTCGGATCTTGAGCGACTTCTGGAATAGGATCGGCCTCTTGACCTAGAATAAGATCGGCTACCTCTAGATGAACGTGATGAGGAATGTCTCCTGTTTGAGCCTGATCCATAAGTTCTACGAGAGTGGTGTGAAGTAGAAGGAGAGCGAGAGCGTGATTGAGATCTCTCATGATAGCTGGAGTTTCTGGACCTCCTACTAGATGAAGCAGACCTCTCTCCCTTTAAAAGAGAGGGCTCTCTGAATGTGTTCTTTTTATGTTTCTTTGAATGTTTCCGTTTCTTTGCCTTCTTTTTTCGCTTGGCTTTTTTCTTTTCTTTCCTATGTCGGCGGTGCTGGGCAGAGTAATCTGAGGTCTGATCCGAAGAACGCTCCCGGGACCTGGATCGTGACCTTGATCTTGACCATGGGGTGTCACTTCCATCATCCCATCTGTTAAACAACAACGTTTTCATCATCCTTCCATCCAACAAAATAAACGATTATATAAATATCAAAGCTTGTATTTACAGTACTTTTATAGTCATTTTAAAACATCAACTATTTTCCATCTCGTGTAGCTTTCAATTAGTTAGTAAATTTAGTCAATTTATTGAGTGCTGGATGAATCTTTATGTAAAATAAAGCCTTGCCTTTCTCCTTTACTCCATTTCTCTACACTGGGAGGCTGGTAAGTTTTCGTTCTCTGCATCTCCTCTTTCCAGTGTGGGGGAGTCTCACTGCTCCCGCTTTCTTCCTCAGACTCAGAACGGGACCTTGACCGAGGAGGGGTATGGTATCTCTGCAGTGAAAAACAATCATACTAGCTCACGGACTTATCTTCCACCTGCTGTACAGACGGTGACTCCCTTTATTTTCACACTTTCTCAACATAGCTGAAATTGCTCCGATTACCTTGGATCCAGGGAGACAAACAGTTCAAAATCAGACAAAAGCAGTAAAAGTGAGAAGAAATAGGCAAATATAGAGACTCAGAAAGAGGGCTTACACAGACAGAGAGTTCAAAGAGGAAGAAAACGACAGATTTTACAGTGTGCCTAGAGTCTATTTTTGGTGAAACTCAATAAAACAGCCTCGTTCTATATTTTTTTCTGTCGTTACTGTTTGTGGGGGTCATACCATTGTGCCGCGGCCCTTGAGCTTTCGTCCAGATTTTGTGACAGCTGGCTTGGGGTCACTGGGGGCTGAAGCTTTCTCCTGCTCAATCCTAAATTAAAGACAAGGCAGTGGTGAGAGTTAGAGCAGGAGACATTTTATCACTATCATCAAGAGAATCACTACGCCCTTACTCTGTTTTAAAGCAACATGACTTTATAGGCCTGCTGAGTGTTTTATGCTCAAATTGCACAAAAAGAGACTCACGTGACCGCTATCTCTTCCTGAGCTGGCATGTCTCGACGGAGCAGGAAGCGGTTCTCTGGCACAGGCGGGATCTCCTCTGGTCGAACCACAGGTTTCTCTCTCTTCATATTCTGCTCTTTTTCTCTATCCCTTTCCTCTGCCTTCGCTCGCTCAGCAGGGCTGTGGATGGTCCAGGAGAGCATGTGTGAATTCAGGGCACTGATTCATCTCCATCAAGGATAAAAAGCAAAACGCAAACACCAACCTCCTTTGACCTGTCGTTTTTTCATGCCGTCTCTCCTTTTTCTCTAAATCTTTCCTTCTCCTTTTTGCGTGTTTGCTCTTCGAGGGGTTTTTCTTTTTGTAGCGCACATACTTTTCATCGGATTCCTCTCCAGACTCAAATGAGGAGTACTGTGACTCTGAAGAACTTGGCGAGTCATCTTCAGAATGGAAAACCTTCCTCTTCTTGCCTTCGAGCACTTCAAAAGACATCATCACAATTAACAAGCACATTCTTAACAACAGTTCTAGTTTAACATTATGTTGAGATTGCACACAACACAAATAGGTTTAATTCAAAAGGCTGTATCTTTCCCTTGAAAATCTCGAAATCCGTTTTCAGTCCATAACATTCCCTCTGCATAACAGAACTAAATTAAGTACTATAGCAAAAGACATTCATTTGTTTCGCTATGGCTACATATATATGAAAAAGTGCATTTAGATTTTCCCCAAGGCACAAATAGCGTAAATGTAATAGAAGGGTAAATTAAGTAAGAAAATAAAAAGGAATCCTTAAAGGCCAAAAATCAAGATGGGGTCAAAGGAAGGAAAAAAAACCAAAACAATGCAAAATACTAAACTTATGCTGCCTGAGGTACTGAAGCCCAGGGCTAACTCTGTGTGAGAACGAGGCAGATTCTTATCTCGCACCTCCTAGATACAATCCAGCACCTATTTTAGTGGATCCCGTGCCTCGTTCGCAGATTAAATACAATTATTCAATGAGCTGTACTGATGCATCAAGAAAAGTCTAAAATATTTTCCAACAAAATTGATAAACTGTGGAGAAAGAGCACACCATGACACACACTTTTACTCTTCTCCTTTTCGGGTGCAAAGTCACAACCGGAAAAAAAAGATCAATATCACACATAAATGTGGCACTACTGCTACAATTCTAAAGCATTTAGAAACTCTGAGCAAATTGTTCGGCACCGATTTATTAACTACTCTCAGTTTTGGGAAAACTCATACATTAAAGTATATTTAAGGCTTATAAGTCTCATGAACAAATCTTTTGGAAGGATCAAACATTAAACTCCCACCCGCGGGACTAATAAAGGGTTATCTAATCTTATCTTGTCTTATAAAGAAAGCTCACATTGAGCCATATGTTTCATGAGAGCTCACCATGCCCCATCACCCTACCGGATCCATCCTGAACGGTATTCATTTACTTTTCCGTCATTTAGCAGACGCTTTTACCCAAAGCGAAATCCATTCCCTAACTACAGGGGACAGTCTCCCTTGAGCAACTTGGAGTTAAGGGTCTTGCTCAGGAACCCAGTGGTGGTGTGCAAACCCATGACCTCTTGGTCCAGAGACAAGTATCCTACCCATTAGGCCAACACCACTTAGGTCTGTATGTCAGGTCTGAACAATTTCTAAGTGACAGAATTACCATCGTTAGCAGATTTTGTAATCAGCTGTCCGCAGTCAATCACTCGGACGTCAGCATAGGGTCTGCTGGCAGAGTCGGTCTTCAGGCCCTCGATTCTTTTTATCACTTCAAACCCGGAGATGACCAGTCCGAAGACCACGTGAACTCTACAGATGAGACATCAATGTGAAACATCATCTGATGGTGTTTCTTTAATTCATAACCATGACATTCGTCATGTAGTGTACAGCTTTTGACAATAAACTGTGCTTAAAATTACCCATCAAGGTGCGGTGCTGTCTTCGTAGTTCTGTTTTTGGAGAAATTACACAAGGAAAGCCACACCAGATCAGCCGACACACATGTAAAAAAGAGAGAGAAAGTGGAGAACAATTTAAGACAGAGGAAAACACTAGTCACACGACTTGTGCAGTCAATCAACAAGTGGAAAACTGGCTCCACACACAACAGTTATAATTCTTCAGAGTAAAACAATCACAACCAGCACAGTTTACACAGCATTAATCTGTTTCATCTTAACAATTAAGCCTAAATAATGATGGTGTGACTAGTTTGGAGTGTACACCGGACTTCTTAAACCAGTATACAAGCAAATATTTTCCAAACCTTCCTAGCGGATACTATATTCTATTGTTTTTCACAACTGTCAAAATAGAAGGAGAAATCAATCTGGCAGCGACCCTAAACATCACTGCTATTGGAGCTAAACTATCACAGTTAAGAGAACAACTCTCAGTTCTGCTACACTAGGAATGAAAGGTTTACCAGCTTTAATATGTATATCAGTGCAAAATTAATAAGCAAGACGTGGCAAACACTAGCTAGAACAGTCAGAAATACAGTCAGGAGAGAGAAGCACAGCCTTGGAGAGACACTTTACCTTGGTAGAGCAGGATGCTAGAGTTTCTGCAAATTTTACACAAAAACGGCAAGAGAAAAAATGTAATACATTTGTAGACAAAAAAGGAGTCCAATTTTTTTTTGTAATATATTTCTAAATACACTGAGAAGGGAAAGAAGAGATGAGCATGTTGAAGGCACCTGCATCACACATAAATACCGTATGCAGAGTCTCCAAAATTAATGATGGGGGGGAAAAAAAAAAAAAAAAAAAAAAAAAAAAGGAAAGAGGGATTTCAGTGAAAACGTACAGTGAGACTTATCTTTTTCTAATGGG
>JBBJLS010000001.1:512616-522618 GCA_037577275.1 Bryconaethiops microstoma
GTGTGTGTGTGTGTGTGTGTGTGTGTGTGTGTGTGTATATATATATATATATATATATATATATATATATATATATTAGCATACACACAAATGTCCATGTTTATAAATTTGTATTATTTTTATAGTGTATTTTTATACTATGCTGTTTTGTTGTATAGTTTTTATTCTATTGCTTTTGGTGCTCTTACCTTTGTACTCTCCACTTTCCGCTGTAACAATGCACATTTCTAATAATAATAAAGATTTATCTTATCTGATCTGGTCTGATCTCTTGAGACTTTGTTTTCAACACTATGACTTTAGGAGGACTTTTATTTTGAAGTTCTCCCCATGGCGAATCCGTTGTTCGTGTTTATCTGTCGATGCTGAATTATAAACAAAAAATATCAGAATTTAAGTGTTTTTTCAGTTCTTACGACGCAGGAGCTACACGAGTCAACAAAGCAATCTTCCAGCTTTTTCTGAATATTATAAAAAAGGAGATAAATCCGTAAAAAGTGAGGTACGGGATGGTTTTTTGCACCTGCTAGCTGGAGTAGAAGAGATGGAGATTATTTCTACATATATTTATAAAAGATAAGACATTAGAGCAACAATAAGAGATTGGCAAAATGTGGAGATTTACAAATAATGTGTAAAGAGATTTCTATGGACTAGGTCTCAGTCTGAGAGCCTCTGCAGGTGTGAAAGGACCTGATTAGCAGTCTTTAGAAGATGAAGTTCATGCAGGTGGCAACATATGGAGCATGTCCTTTATTAGACAGAGGTTTGTGTAGCCTTCTGATAGTCAGTATTGTACCAAAAAAGTAATAGTCACTGCTGAGAAGGTGTTTGATTGTTTCTTTCTTTCTTATCTCTGAATTCCTGCTTTTGATGATGTTGGCTGCTTTTCACAGTGCATCTTGGGAGTTGTAGTTTACTTATCCTGGTCTGGTAAATCCATTGGATTAAAGTAAAGTGGCCCGTTATAATCACTTTTTATGAACACAGCACAGCACACAGTGTGAATAATGTGAAATTCTTTCTCCGTATTTAACCCATTAACCAAGTAAAGCAGTGGGCAGCCAGGAACCTATCGCCTGGGGAGCAGTGTGTGGGAACGGTACCTTGCTCAAGGGAACCTCAGTGTTGATACTAGCAGTCCTGGGATTCGAACGCACCACCTTCAGATCGCAGGGGCAACTCCCTAACCACCAGACTACGAGCTACTCCAATAAACCTACTCTTAAACCTATTATTAAAAAATTGGGCAGCTGGTGCCCTAGTGGTTGCCCCTGCGATCAGAAGGTTGTGGATTCGAATACCAGGACTGCTAGTGGCACCACTGAGGTTCCCTTGAGCATGGTATCATCCCCACACACTGCTCCTCGGGCGCCACATCAAAGGCTACCCACTGCTTCACTTGGTGAATTGGTTAAATACACAGAATTTCACACTGTGTCCTGTGCTGTGGTGTGAAGTGCTGTGGTGTGAAGTGCTGTGGTGTTCACACTTGACTACAAGGGGCCACTTTACTGAAACCGTGCCTGCTAATACTTGTAAAGATCTCTGCCAGTATCATGTTTAAATGCCAAAATGCTGATACACCTTACTATGCTGTACTAACAGAGTAGTTCTTCTGTTTCTGTTTTCAGGATGGGACGTCCTAAAGGCATGTGTGCAGCATGGCACTGATCCTGTTTGCCTTTGTGGTCCGGGTCAGGGATGGACTCCCTCTCTCCGCCTCCACTGACTTCCAGCACAACAGGGAGCTCCAGGAGAGGAAGCAGCAGCTGAAGGTCATTTCAAAGTCCTTGAACTCGCTCCCTGAGAGAGGGACCATCAAGGGCCATGAGCTCCATATCTAGTGAGTCTCCGGTGTACATGCTGCCTGTAAATAGCCAAGTGTCTGTAACATCTATATACTCGTATTAAGAATGTACACACAAAGATCACTCTATTAAACTTAAAAAATGAAAAAAAGCTCTTTTAATTACAAAGTCGGGCTGCACGACATGGACAGATTATCAGAATTGTGATTATACCCCTCTTCCCTTGCAGGGAAAATAAGCAACAACAGCCTGTTTTAAAGTAATAGTTTTTGTGATGTCACTAAATATATCTCCGTAATCTGGCTACAGCAGTTCAGCTCCACCCATTCACGCACTGATTCACCAACACTTTTAATGGTTAAAAATTAGGACTTTTGTTGGATTACATGCAGACCTCCATTTATCAGAGCACCCAGTAACCCTCAGAGCCAGAAATACTGTAATTGCTTCAAGGCTCATTGCATATTGCAGCCTCTTGTGATATCAATATTGCAGAGACTGGTATCGTGTTGACGATTATCAGACAATATATATTGCAGCTATTTTAAAAGGCATCTGTTAAGATCTGCGGATTCTCTGTAGTGTACACACCTACACACACCTTTTCCTACATTATATTGTAAAATGTTCTGCAGGCATTAGAATGGATTTGAGTCCAGTTTTGGTTTCTGTTGCACTGTAGAGTTGCTGCTGGTGTAGATTTATGAATATCAACATGATATTCAGGGTTTACTCATCTAAAAGTCTTTAAAGTGCGGAATTCACAATTACGTGCACTGAAAAATGTTGAAAATGAATAGCAGTAAGGAAAAGCAGGTTGTGGATGTTCACTCAGGTCTAGCTTTGTTTACCCCAAGTGGGAGGGATCGGTGCTGAGCCAGAATATAGCCCACCCAGCCTGTGCGGTCATTTGTTTACTAAATGCCCTCTCTGTGTGTTCTAGCTTCCTCTTGTCAGAGGGTGTGGCCTACATGACGATCTGCGCCCGCAGCCTCCCTGTTGCTCTGGCCTTCTGCTTCCTGGAAGACCTTCGCTGGGAGTTCACAGCAAGCTTCGACAACACAGCAGTCGCCTTGGCAACCCGGCCATACCCATTCCTAGAGTTCGGTGAGTGTACAGAAGGATATGGTTATGTGTCAGATAAACTGAACACAATGAAACAATGGAAACTAGCAGATAATTTGACTGCATACTAATACTAGTAAATACATCATAACATATATATACAGTAACCCCCTGTTTATATGCGGTTCAGCAGTTGCGACTTCAGTCTCTCGCGAATTTTTTCAGAGAACCGAATTAATAATTGGTTGCGGAAACCCCCAGGACACCACAGATATATTTAGCTTTTTTTTGTGCTTTTGTGATGTCTGGGCCTTGTCCGCCACGCCCCCTCGTCCTCGTGCCGGTTGTTTATGTTTGGGCACGACGGTTAGCAAGGCAATCAAACACCCGAACAGAATGAACCCCTGCTGCTCAGCTTCGCCCAAATCATACACAACCAGCGATAAGCAGGGGATTTGCTATATATATATATATATATGTGTATGTGTATGTGTGTGTGTGTGTGTGTGTGTGTATATATATGTGTGTGTTCACAAGTGACATGGTTCACAAGTGACTTTCATTGTTTTGACCAAAAGGTTACTTTTTTATAGGAATTTAGTTCCTATCTTGATTTACCAAAACTTACCTGGAAGTATAATTTGCCAAGATGCTCATAGTGCAGTAAAATACTTTCAGTTTGGTCAGAAAGCTCATTTTTGTGTTATATTTTATTAAAGATCAGTATTGCTAAGGGCAATACTGCAACAAAGATTAACAAGCAGTGTATTGTGCAGAACTTCGGATACTGTCACAGAAATCTGTTATGCTCAAACTTATAAGAATCAAAAGTCACTGAAAAGCAGTACAGTGTCAAATGAAGTTGAGATAACATTGTTGTCCCTTGGTTGCATCTGGTGGCAAATTCATTCTGATAGCAGTGTAGGAGAGATTTGTGTAAAGTTGTAGTGTTTTTAAAGTTATGATGTCCCTTTCTGTGCATCAGACAGCATCATTCAGAAACTGAAGGAGCACTACAACCAGAGCGGGGGTCCTTCTCTTGGCATAACCCTGGCTGAGGTGCAGGAGGAGCTGAGTGTCAGTCCTCCTCAGGCCCTTTCCATGGAAGACATGCAGCTCACTAATGGAGCAGCAAATGGCCACATTGATCAACCGGCTACATCAGGTTTGTATCAGTTTCTTACAACTCAAATGCAGCCAAGACATGTGTGGTGTTCTAATTTTGCTCCTTCAGTACATAGTTAAAATCAGTAGTAGCAGTCATACAGCATCACAAACCACATAAGCGAGCCTATTTGAGATGGCTTGACAAATAGGATCAAGGTTCAAGGTTACTTTTTTGTCATCAGCAGCTGTGAACATGTACATAGTGCAATGAGACTTTTCTCCATGAGCCACAGAGCAACGTATAACAACATTCAACAGAGTACTAGTTACGACAGAAACAATACAGACAACACAATGACTAGACAGAACAATCTAACCGTAATGTAATATAACACTATTGTGTGAGTGGGGTGTAAACCTTCCAGAATGACCAGTTTTGCGCCATAAATATGATTATTGTACAGGAGGCAGTTACAGCATTGAAGAAAGGGCAAGGAATGACAAACAATGCAGTAAATAGACAATATAGCAGTTTAACAGTAGTGTGACTGGGTAAATCAGAGACAATACATAACTAGATAACACGGGAGTGTAACAGAAAAGTGGCAAAGGGATGTGAACCACCCAGAATGAATAAAATTGCACCATATGTACAATATTGCACAAGAGTAAAGTGTGAAAAGGATATTATGCTTTAAGAATGATTTATACATACATATAATACTGCACAAGGAGAGAGTGTCATTATAACTTATCAAATCAAATAGCAAGACATAGGAATACCTGTAATGCCAGTAAATAGAAGTTAAAATGCAGGTGCTTTTGAAAGTCCAGAGTGTAATATGAGAGGTGTTTAAGGTATAAGGTGGGGTAGTTCACTGGAATGTACTTGGTTAGGCAGGGACTAGATATTTATGTTCATTCAGAGCTCTGATGGCCTGCTGTATGAAACTGCTGCACAGACAAAGTTTACAGCAAAATTAGAATGGTGGATAAAAGCCACACTACTTGCTACAATGCATCTCTTTTTAATTGCCTCATGCTTCCAGAGCGAACGTATGATTTTTGAACTGCTGCTTTAAACCACTGCTGACTTTAGATGTTAACTGCAACCAAACCACTGGTTTTGAAGGTCAGAGTCAGCGACTGGAACCAGTCTCAGCTCCTGGAATCCTCTCGCTGGTGCTCAACATTATGTGCGCAGCCCTCAATCTCATTAGAGGCGTCCACCTGATCGAGTACACCTTCCAGGTAATGTCCTACTTCACCTGAAGTTACAGTGGTTCGGTCGTATAAACATTTGACATGACCGATGTTATTCTGTTTTCACAGGACGATTATGAAGGAATATGGAATGTAGTGGCGTTTCTTTTGGCATTTGTATGTTGTGTTTGCCAGGTAAGTTGTTGTTGTCACCAATCATCAGTAGTGTACAGTAGTGATCTTGTAGCTGCACTCATGATTAAACTTTGTCGCTCCTCAATTGTTGCGGCGCAATTTATTATCAACCCCCCCCTCCCCTCTACATTGTACATCAGTGGAAAGGGGCTGCCATAGCATGATGTTTGATTAACGCATCACTCCCAGCACAGACATAACTGGCTGTGGTACTGGTGTCTGTGTCCACCAGTCAAAAATATCCAGCAATCAGTGGTCCTGTGGTCAAAACTGACCATCATGACAAGAATGACTGCATGAAAAAAGATGCTTTAACGCAATGTTTCTCTAAGAATGGGACACTGCCCCCTAGGGAGCTGTGAAGATACTGCAGGTGGGCTGAGAGAGGCCATTTACAATAAACAACTTTTCAATTTTGTATTTATTTTGAACTATTTATATATCCCCATAAATGTGATCAGAACTAATAAAACAAAGCCACGGGGTTTGAATCACATGTGAACTACTTATTATTAAAAATCTGGCCACTTAAGAGTTCATAATTTGTTTATTGTTGGTTATTAATTAGATCATAAACACCATAATAATGATTAATATAGACTATTAATATAAAAGGCAAAAATTACAAGTTGCTTGCCTAATAGTGAGCTCATATTCTACACTGTTAAACCTCAGATCTTGCTGTTTCCTCACTTTTTCTCCATTAGTCAGCATTACTCCTCACAACATTATCAGACATAGTAGCAATGAATAATTATTTTGACGGTGTTTGCGGCCTAATTTATAGCCATTAATACACTTTTTTGAACTTTATAAGGGCCAAGTTATTATAAAATTATAGCTTATATTTAGGGTAGGTGTTTATGATAAAACGGACAATGACTGAAGGTGTAGTTAACTTAAAAACTGTCATTGGTGTTAAGACATTTGCTACATTATTGTATGTGTCAGATTTATAATAATTCATATTAAAACTGAGTAACAAAATTAAAATTGTTTTCCCAGTGGTAAACATGGGCTTGTCTAATAATCGCTGCCTCCTTTTTGGGGGCAGCTGGTGGCCTAGTGATTAGGGAGTTAACCCTGTAGTCAGAAGTTTGTGGGTTCGAATCCCAGGACTGCTAGTGGCACCACTGAGGTACCCTTGAGCAAAGTACCGTCCCCACACACTGCTCCCCGGGCGCCCCTTGTTGGTGGCAGCCCCTGCTTCACTTGGTGAATGAGTTAAATGCAGAGAAAGAATTTCACACTGTGTGCTGTGCTGTGTTCACACGTGATTATAAGGGGCCACTTGACTTTATTCATGTTCTTTCTTCCACACAGTGTCACCTTTACTTGTTCCACTCCTCCTTGAAGAAGCCCAAATCCTTCACCCTCCTGATCCTGATCATTCTATGCAACCTGTTCCTGTTCGGCCTGAGGAACGTGTGGCAGCTCGCCTTCCACATGTCTGTGGCGTGTTTGTCCACGCTGCTCTGCCTCGACCGCAAGCTACTGGACAGGAGCTCCGACCTTGGAGTGTGAGTTTACACACACAGAGCTTCTTCTGGAGCTGCTTCTCAGTGGTCTTTAGACAGAACACGTAACCACGTCTTGTCCTGGTTTACCCTGAGCTTGTCCCAGTGGAGTAAGACATAAAGAGCAGATGTACAGAGTAGACAGCAGTAGCTGGTCACTCTGAAAGTACAGCTAAACAGTGTGTACGTACATCCATTTCCAACAGGAGACCACCTTTAAAGACTGAAGATGACTGACAACAGGACAAAGTGTCTGAATGTTTCAACAAATGATGGTTGCAACATCAATTTTTTTTTTAGTTTTTTTTTTTTTTTTTTTTTAGTTTTACTTAAGCGTAAGCCTGCCACTATTGATTTTGTTTACCACAATTTTGACAGTCGATAATTTATTATTTTTTTAAGGCCCATCAGTAAAACTAACTGATACTGGAAAAAGATAAGCTTATATGCCCTTAAAAGTAATGCTATGTGACAAAAAAGGCAAACAAATAGGTGTGTCCATCAGTTCCTTACTGTAAGGAAGACTAATCATGACTTGATGATTGGTAAATGATCAAAAATCTTTTTTTTTTTACGTTACGTTTATTAGTCTTCATAACAGTGTCATAATGTTGAATCATTTCTCAGTTTTTGACTACTATGTGCAAAAATGCATCCTAGTCAAAGCTTTTATTCCAGGCTTTAGATTTTCAGGACATGTTTTGAATGTAGTAAGGTTAAGAAACCAATAAAGGGACGTGCATCGTAAGGGGTTGAGCTTAAATGATTTGAGTCACTAATAGCAAAATAGAAGAAACTGTATCAAGCTTGCATAAAGTGAAGATTTAACTAGGAGTAAAAGTGACTTTCTTCTTGGTCTTTTTTTTTGTTGTTGTTTTGCTTTAAGTCTTAACTGGTTTAAGCAGCCGACAGCTTAGGCTCTTTATCAGCTGACATACACGCATCATAGGACCTGGCTTACAGATTTTTCCAAAAGCTTTTTTTGCACTAAATCATTGTTTACAGATGGACAGAAAAATTGTGTTATTGTATGTTTGAGTAAGACTTTGCTTGTAAGTTCGATTTGTAGCTGATGGTGTTTTAATAAGGAACAGTGTCTTAATTTTAAACATATTGGGTCGGTTTCCCAGACAGGGATTAAGCCTAGTCTTGGACTACCCTTTCCTTTTCAATGGAACATCTCTATTCACAGCACCACATAATTTAGGACTAGGCTTAATCTCTGTCCAGGAAACCGGCCCATGATGAAGAAAGAATAAGCCACTGCAGTGTTCACCAGGGTCCATCCTATATAGGGATGACTGATAATATCGGCCAAAAATTGACGACTCCTGCTTGTATGAACATTGCTGCCAAAACATTGATTACTTTTTTGGGTCATGGCATCATTGAAACTTGAATTTCTACTCATTCAATAAATGAGCAGAACCCTGTTGTTTAACTGGGGAACCCTATTTAACTGTTTTACAGCAATACAGGTTCAATGTATGTTGTAATGTAGCCAAACCTAACCGTTAGCATGGCAATGACATGTTAAACATACAAAAAAACATTTTTCATTCATTCATGAAGTGAATGAATGAAAAATATATTTAAAAAAATAAGGAAATAAACAAACCATTAAAAATGCAATATTGAGACAATAAGAACTGACTCCTATCTGCCAATAAAACACTGTTTGACTGAAACTACTGGAATATAAAATAAAAATATAAATATATAAAATTATAAACATTATATTGGCCAATATTGCCAGTTATGGGATTTTTTTAACTTCTAAAATCATATCTGTCTGACCCTGGTTTTACACTGAACAGAAAAATGTATATTTTCATGCACTTATTACATATTTGTCATATCACAAATGCGGGGTTTAAAGAAAACCCCATAAAACTCCAGTTCATGAATGTCATTTTATATTACTGACCTTTTTTCGTGTTCACAGATGGGCCGTACAAAATAAGCTTTGTTTGATCACACTGTAAATGTTGTAGTGACAGTCGGCATGTAATGCTACGTGCTTCAATATTTAATATAGCATGTGGTGCTATATGTAGTGAAGTGACTGATGGCAATGCCTTATTATTACAGTATGATTCGCATATTCAAAAATGAATTTTGAAGTACAGATATCTCCCAAACTCAAAGGGCTCAGCTTCACTTTCACGGTTTTTGACATTCTGCTGTAAAATTGACATACTGAGGGGAAAAAAACATCAAATTTTAAATTTTGACTATTGTGCTTTAATATCAGGATTTAAACATTTCAATCTGACGTTTTACGGCAAAACTTTTTGAACTCTGCGAATGCATATTTGCTCATTATTCACGTCCGTGATTCTTAAAGTACTGTGTATGTTGAGATAATAAAGTATTTTTATAATCTTACATTTTTAATGTTTAGTTGTAGTATACTGTATAGAGTAGATGACTGAACTAATCAAGGTTGAGTTGCACTAATGTACTGCAAGGAAATGTTCAAACAGTTTGCATTTTAAAACATTTTAAACATTTTAGAACTCTGATGATGTAGGTGATGTACAAAGTGTATTATTTTTACTTTTAATTTATTGTTTAAATATTCATTTTGATAAATGAAGGTATGTTTCAGAAAAGAGTCGAGACGTCGCACATCACCGCTGACGGAGCACAGACTTGTATCTCTAAAACCTCCTTTATAGGAGAAGATAATTCATAAGATGATTTTAATTGTAGACATCCAGTCATAACAATCTTCATGCAATGTAATGGGCCAAATTATGAAACTAATATGTATGTGTGCATATACACAGCTCTGGAAAAAAATGAGACCACTGCAAAAATTTTGTCTTTTATAGTTGCAAGTATTGAACTGAACAGCTTTGCCTTAGTTTTTAAGAACTGTTAATAATATTTCTCCCAATTTCCAAATAAAAATATTGTTCTTTAAAGCATAATTTTAAAGGAAACAACAAAACATGAAAATATGAGAAATGACGCAGTGTTTACAGAACTTGAATAATTCAAAGAAAACAATTATCTCGTTCTCTCTTAAACAAAATGGCAATAATTACCTTTGACGAACTTCTAGTAGTGTTTTTCCATCCAACTGGTCTCATTGTGAG
>JBBJLS010000001.1:522718-548426 GCA_037577275.1 Bryconaethiops microstoma
CACACACACACACACACACACACACACACACACACACACACACACACACACACACACACACACACACACAAACTAAGTAGCATTGCTTACTGGCCGCTCCCCAACAGTGCATTCAATTCACAGTACAAGTACGAGTTATCAAAGTTGCATTGGCTAAAAACAATCAAATGCCCAAACTCCAAAAAACTCACACCCAAGAGGAAAGTTCTGAGTAATCCAAAATTGCGAGTCATAGATTAAACACCGTGGTTTGCCATCTACATTATAGTAAGACTATTATTACAGCATCTCGTTTGGAAGATTATGTTGCCACACCTATGACGAAAGTAAATACTAAGGAATAAACAGTGAAAAGTTCAAGTCTTTTTGGGTAGTAAACTATTTTGCGTTTTATTTTAAAACATGGTTGGTTTTGTTTGATGCCTCTTTAATCAAAGGCACCATAAATGCTAATTGCTCCCCCTTGTGGACAGACTTGAGCCTGCTAAAAGTGACTGAGCCAGGTGCATGGAAAAACAATAAAACATCTGTCAATGTAGAAGAGTTGGGCTGGAATACAGCTAAAGACAGCTGTGAAAAACATTAAGCACTGAATTATTAACTCGGTTGGGCACATAGATTGAAAATGTAAGTGGATAAAGTGAGAAATTTGAATTGGAACGATGGTCAATGTGGGTGCAAGGTAAAATTATGCCCAGTGGCCCTAAATAGTTTAGGGTTGCCATTGAATGCTAAAACACATTTTATGATCAGTAGGTTTAATATGTGCGTAAATGGGAGGAGATTTTATGATCCATAAAATATTAGCTTTTTGGGAAGGATGACTAAGTGAAGAATGAAGACTAATTTCATTATAATATGTTACATTTGCACAAATTAATCAACTGAACTGAGGTGATCAATGCCCAGTTCTGACCTCCTGGCACCCAGAGGGCTGATTACAACACAAGGACTGTGTGCTGAATTTGAGGGTAATTTGTGGAGATTTGGCCACATGGTAGTGGAGCGTCTGCCATCAGACAGTTGTCACTGATTTCTGACGTGCCAGTGGAAAAGCACACATTGTCCTGGGAGTTTAATGCGATTATTTAATTGAGTTGACTCTCTCTGGAGCCATCGCTTACTGGTTATCCGTTTAATCTGTAAACTCTGGTTCACAGCTCCATGCCAGCGCAGTGCCGGGCTGGGAGCTGAATTTCAAATGGCCTGTTTATCTTTGCCGTTCACAGCAGTTTGGATGAAACAGGTGAAAAAACGGTCATCTCGCAAGCATGTTTGCCAGCATTATTTAATTATTACTCCAGCACTTTCACAGCCTTTGCTGTGGGCTGCACTACTTTAGCTTTAGGAGGTCCTGCCGGCCTGCTGAGTGAAGACCGTTTCAGCAGTGTGTTCTTTCAGCCTGAGTCCATCATATAGCCCTGATAATCTAGAGTGCACTGTGAGGAAACCTATGGATTAATCACTTTGCTACCTTCCCTTGGGCAGTCCACGTCTGATAAACCGTCCATGTTTGATCTTGGAGCTCCGCTTCATCCATGTGTGAAATCCCCCACTTCTGGGGAAAAAAAAAAGAAAAATCGAACGTATAAACCCACTAAAAACTTTTCCACGTTGCGTAGTGTAGCTCCTCGCCATCGAAGGCGCCTTTCTATTTTTTCCAGGCTGAAGAATAGACGCAGCCCTCAGCCTGGAGGAACCACTTGGGATATTCAACATTTCTGCCCTTGATCTTATTAAACTGGCTTTTTAACTGACTGCCCTATTTGGATCTGGCTTCAGATTAAATCTGGGTTCCGAGCTACGTTTGGTGATACACACTTATTATATGAGAAATTTGATTAAAGATGAAAACTGTAAGGCAAAGTGAATAATTACATGCATATCATTTGAGTGACTTGCATGAAAATGCGTGAAGTTACACATTGAGGCAGAGGTCGCTTCATATAAGAACGTATTTCTGTCTATTGTCGTTATTCGCCTCAGGGTGGATGAATTACTTCACTCAGAATTGAGTTTCGAATGTGGCATCAGACATTTAGGGGCAGATTTCCTAAAAGAGGAGCTAATTACAGATACACTGTATGGACAAAAGTATTGAGACACTTGACCATTATACAAACAGGGACTTTAAAGACATTACATTAGATACATAGACATAGACAATATGGAGTTGGTCCCAACTTTGTAGCTATAACAGCTTCCACTCTTTATGGAAGACTTTCCACAAGATTTTGGAGTTTCCGTGAGAATTTATGCCCATTCCTTCTGTAGAGCATTTATGAATTCAGGCACTGATGTTGGGTGAGAAGGCCTGACTCACAATCTCCATTCTAGTTCAGCCCAAAGGTGCCGAATGCGGTTGAGGTCAGGGCTCTGTGCGACCAGTCAAGTTCTGTCTTTATCCAGCCACGTCTTTATGGAGCTCGCTTTGTGCACTGGGATACAGTCATGCTGGAATAGAAAAGGTTCTTCCGCAAACTGAGTCCACAAAATTGGAAGCCTGGTGTTTTCCAAAATGTCGGTCTGCTGAAGCATTAAGATTGTTCTTCACTGGAAGTAAGGGGCCTAAGACAAAACCTGAAAAAACAGGTCCCACTACTTTTGTCCACATAGTTTACTTTGCACTGGTGAGGGTGCCAAGTTTAGCAGGGTATTTATTAAGGACTTCCATGCAAATGAACACAGGCGCAACTTAGTAATTCACACACAACTAGCACAAAATAATAGGCGTAACTCTTGTTGACAGCACTGTTAAGCTTTTATGATGTGTGTCTGTATATGTGTGTGTGTGAACTGATATATAAAGCATTAGATATCATGCCAATACGGTAACTTTGTTCACTTTTATGTCTCAATTGATATAAATTTCAAAATGCAAATTTCCCACTTGAGGGGACAAATAAAGATTTATCTTACGTATGTAGGATTAGCCTCCCGTCACTCGAACCCCCTCACTGTCAGACCAAATAAACTCCACAGAAATGTGGATGCTGATGTGGATATAAATCCAAGACAAAATAACAATGATCTCGCTGCTTGCTGTAGCCAAACTTAATATCTTTAAATGAATACCTCTGTCAAAGTGCTACCTTAGCTAAAAAATGAATGAAGGTGAGAAGCTACCTATTAGCATTTTGCAGAAACAGTCATGCTGATTGGTGACTGCTAGCATCCATTTGTATTTAGTCGTATTAGGAGCAAGCAGTTACTAATTATTCTAGCTAGTTTATTACAGTTGAATGCTGGTATGATTAGTGCTTGATGTCTTTATAAATACAAGTCATCTCTCTTAACCATCCTAAGAGCAATTTAGCATTAGCATACAAAAGTACGATGGATTGGGCCTCCACACTGAAACCTAAGGTCATGAGGACATGGCTGATACTGCAATACTGTTTTTCTGATTGCACATTTTTCATCAAGCATCTAGGCATATTTAAGAGAAGCAAATGAGGCTTGAGCCCCCTCTGTGACTCTGTACCGAAGTGCCTCCACTCAGGATCCCCACACGGCCTTGCCTGTTTCCAAGCAAATACAATTACAGAGAATACTTAAAACATCCGAGTCCTCCAAAGATGATAACAGACTCACGTGGCACTTTGTTGTTTCCAGAGTTTTGCGGTCCGTTGGAGTTGCAGGTCAGCTTTCCTTTGATGAAAGTTTGTTCCTGAATGCATTTTGTGCTGCGCAAGCTTGTCCTTTTCTCACGGCTTTGGGCTCCTTTAAAATGTGGAGAATATGCAGATTGTGTGAAATGTGAGTGTGCTATCATTCTGCCAAGCTGAACTAGGGAGACGTATTTGTTTTTTTACTAGTTTGGAAGGAGTAAGTCAGAATCAAAGGCACACCAAAGGAGACGCAATTTTCTCAAAATTGGTCATGCCATAGGACTAAGCACAGGTACAGGTCTAATTTTAGCTTGAGCAGATTGAGTTTAAATGTACAGATTTCCAAACCTGATAACTGTAAGGTTATTTTAAGAGTCTCTGAATGTTGGATTTGCCTGGGAAAAAGTCAGATTCCAATCAGATGTGTGATTCACATGAAACCTGCCTAAATAACAAGGGACGGAAAAATGCATTGAGCAGGCAAACACATTTATTACAGTACAAAGGAGTAATAGATAGGGTTAGATTACAGACCAGGCCAGTGGGGCTTTTGTCCTGGACTCTCTAACTGCAGGGCAACCTTATGGGACCTCTTGGAAAACCCAGCAAACACAAGATTTCTACTATAAATGCAGATTGCCTGAAAGTGGTTCCTCAAATTGTAAGTCTTTGTGGATAAAAGTGTCTGCCAAATGAATGTAAAGTAATTGTATTATATTGTAATTATGCCAGTTTCATATTGGTCTGTCCAGAACCATATCTGTATGTCTGCACATCAGTATGAGCAAATCAGGTTCAGTATTCTAACATCTGACTACCACCCTTCTGGGACGTCAATATTCCATAATATGAACATCTGGCAAGGACATTTTTTGGACATCTGTGGACGTGCAAGACAGGTGCAGGAAAATGATGAAAGCTGTCAAAATCAGTCGCAATACAGTTCCCTGTTGTAGCACGATATTTCTGCTATATTACTGCTGTCAGAAAATACACATTTACAAATGTACACTTAATTTTTCATGTAAAGCTGTCCTAAAAACTTTCATTCCACCTTCTCAGGGGTTGTTTTTTCAGTGTGCAAAAAAATGCACACTGCTCAACATAGCTATGTTTTAACACAGCTCAACATAGCTATGTTATAGTCGTAGTTATCAATGGTGGACGTAAAGATTAGATACACAAACGTGTACGAATGGCTAAATAAATAAAATAATAAAATAGTGCGTGCAGGATGGCTGTTTTTTTGTTTTTTTATCATGACTTCATGTTTGACATTATAGGGAAAGGAAATCATGGTTGTGTGAGGTTCTGACCAAGATAGACCCAATCACAGAGTAAAACAGGTTGCAATATTTATTCCATAGATCAGAAGAATACAAAAATAAAATATTTTTGTAATTCATGCAACGCGCATGCATGAATTACAGTACAGTCTAAATAGGGATAATATAGGTATTTTACATTCTAGCACTTTGGGAGTTCAGTGTAAACTGTACGGTACGGATACGGGTTTACATTTACATTTTCTTTAAGGGTAATGTATTAAGTTTAAAATGAAATTAAAGTGTTTTGGGAGCATATGTGGGGGCATATTTAGGGTTTACACTATAAAAATAGGCATTTTTTAAAACACATCACAATATCGCATTTTTTCACAATTTGCGGGTGCTCTTAGAGCGTAACCCAAGCGAATTTTGGGGGTCTACTGTAGTCCGAATCCAAAAAGGCAAACCGAATCAGAGAAACAAACAAAGGGGTAGGAAAGACAGGTGGAGGAATTCAGATCAGATCAAATAACTAACTACTCTAACTAAATAAATAAATCTAAACAAAAAAACCCCAAATGCTCAGTATGCAGAGATAGTTCATGGCAACACATGGCACACAGAAATCTGAATGTGGACATCTGAGGTATGTATGTCCATTAATTTGAGTCATGAGATTAGTTATTTGTAATTAATTAGTCATGTTAATTAGATCTTGGGAAGGGGGCGGAGTCATGGTTTAGTGTTCTGATGAGATCTGACAGGTTGACTTTACATTTTAATAAACACACACTCTTCCTATGTATGCCCTGGAGGTGGGCTATTATGGCGAAACTATAATGATGATACTAAATGAAATGTTCCCAGTACAGGGGGTCTTTGGGTTATGACACAGATCCGTTCCTAGGACAGTGATGTAACCCGAATTTTGGTGTAAGTGGAAACACACCCTAGCCTAAGTCGCTTACTAATCCTCACACAGTTGTAAAATCATGATCTAGAACATGAAAACACAACTAAGCCACAGAAAAAGGAAAAGGACACATTTATCAGTCCAAAAGGGTGTAAGTAAGCGCACTGAGGGACGCCGACTCCCTCACTCATACACCACGTAACTGCGAATTCTGCGTAAACTGTGTATAGTTCCAGTTCAGCCACGTAATCCGTAAGTATGACGCTAAGGACGTACACCGAAACACTCACGTTTTAAAAAGTTTTTATGGGAAAGAGCGTCGTAAACTTGAAACGTCGTATGTTGAGACTGTCGTGACCCGAGGACCTCCTGTAGTTGCTATCTTTCATATCTTATAAGTTACCGGCACTGTACAAATGACTCATATTCATCATTTCACACACTGCACTAAATCCAGTTAAACAGGATGGGTTATTACAGCTTTAGGCACAGTGTGAGGCAGCCAGTGCTTTATTGCTTTAGTGAAGTCAGACTTCTGGACAGTGATTCCAAACTTTTGAACAGTTGTGTACATTAAAAAATCAGTGCACGGACGAAAACAGTGGGGAGTGTGGATGGAATCTCAGCATGTACGAAGCTGAGGCCTCCTCCCACGGTGACTCACCCCGGCACTAACCCAGCCCAGACTTCAAATAACACATGAATCACACTTGTGCTGGACGTGGGGAGAGAGAAACAGCAGCCGTGAATAATGTATTTGGCCAAAGGGGGGGAGCAGAACCCACTTTAATTGTATTAATTTTTCATATCTGTGTGGATCCATAACCTTGGCTGCAAAGGCCGTGAGAGCCAGTCATGAAGGCTCAAATGCCAGCGTGTGGGGAAAAGAGTTTATCGTGACATCAAGACACACTCTCAGTTGGCTACTGAAAAATAAGCACAGAGGGACCTGCCTTACGCTTCACAGGTTGTTTGATCCGTGCTGTTTTTACAACGTACAGGAGGCAGCAAAGTTTCAGCCCACTGGGGTTTCGATCAATTAGTCTGGCCAGTCAGACTAATTCACTTAGAGAAATGCTTAAATTTGAATAAACACTAACATTATGACTAAGAATCTAAAAATACACCAGTGCATTGTGATCTGAAGGTGCTGATTCCACTGCATCTGCTCTGGTTAGAATTGATTATCATGGATTCATCAGTTGTTTATATTATTCAAAAATTTAGCCAAAATAAAATTGACAGGTTTCAAGTAACAATCTAAATCTGTCATTGGTGTATTGTTTCTATGTCTATATTATACTATATTTCTATATTATTGCAACACCCCTGGTCAGCGGCCGCTAGAGGCCACCCTGGCCTGACTTGACTTTTATTTTGACATTGTGTGTGAACACCGGTCGGGTGAGTGTTCACAGCCAGCCGGTGTTTAAGTTAAAGTGATTGTCTGTTCTTATTGGTAACTGTATTAGTCCTTTGTGTATTTACAGCTTCCCCTGTGTTGTATCCCTGATCCACTGTCTTCTGTTAGAGTTCAAACCGTCTCTTGTGTGTTGTCTGCCCTGGATTCTGTAGTTTTGGTTTTCTTTGTGTTTTGGCCCTCATGCTTTCCTTGTGTTTAAATAAAGTCTTTGAGTCATGGAAGTCTGCATCTGCGCCTCCCTCTCTCATGGAGACATGCAAACCTGACAATTATACATCTATATGCATTATATATCATTTATATATTTTATATATATATCATTTATATATTTTATATATATAAATATAAATATATATATATGAAATATCTATTTAGAGCTATTTTAATTGTATTAAAAATAGCTCTAAATAGTCAAAATAATTGGACAGAACTGAACATTGGTGAAACATAATTAATCAAGACTTACTGTGAAATCAGAGCAAGACTCTTATTCATTTAGACCCCTATTAACACACATTTGGACTCCTGTTAACACATTCAATAGACTTGATGTGGGCAAATGTGTTAACCATTTCCAAACCTGTATTTACTGTCACCATTCATTATCTTCTGGGCTATTCAATCCTTCATTAAAGGGCACATTTGATGTAAAACTTATTTTCTTGATAAACATAAACTACCTGTTAGTCCATCACTCCATAAATGAAAACTAAGTTGAAAAAAACTGCCTGTCTAGAATCCATTATTTTCATGGCATCACAAAAACCAGCCCTTTCAGATACATCCATCTTTTTAACCTTCAAGTCTTTAGCCCCACTCATATTTACACTAAACTTATAAGGAGTGTTTTAGCCCGGATTGCTTTTTGATTTTGGATTAATACAGGATAGCCCATCAGGAGAGGTTCTTCACATTGATTGGTCTTAAAGACAGTAACAAAAACAGCCTGTTTAATTGAGAAAGAAGTGTTGAAAAATTAGCTATATAAAATAAATGCTGGCTGTTTAAGAGTACTGGTTTTAGAATCAAGCAAACCTTGGCTGGAACTGCATTAAAAAGAAGAGCAACTACACCTGTGTTCTACTAACAAGCTCACAACATAGCAAAAACAATTATATTTTTTACTTTTTACTTATTTGCTAAGTTTGGTTGCATTTGTTATAATGCATAACATTTTACAAGCAAAATCACATCTACAGGCTGTATAAATAGTTAACATTTTTCTTTGCTAAGTGTAAACACTGTACCGTATGTGTGTAGGCCGTTGCGCAATGCACAGCATTCCAGTTGCATGCAGTCATTATCTATATCATCAGAGCCACTAAAGCAGTCGTGCTTCACATCAGACCAGTGCTGCACTCAACATCCACTTGTGTTAATCACAGCCCGAGGCTTGCTGTGTGATGTCGGTGTGGAGTTAAAAAGAGTTTCTCAGTGACACACCGAGGAGCTGGAAGGTCTTACACCTCCTCTGATTGCACTCACTTCAGCCAAATGAGCTCCAGTTGGGCTCCTTAACCACACCTGCCTTGAAAGAAATTGCAGCTGAACATTTGGTTAGGCTTGCAAATTGTCATCTCGTCTCCATTTTCTACAGTGTTTCAGGTAAACCAGGCTGCATGACACTGTCAAGGCTACTGCAGGTGGGATGAGACAGAAAAGAGGACTGTGGAAAGTGTTGATGCATTGTGATGCATCTATCACAGATTCGGCGGCATCTATTTACAAATGTTAGAACGAATTATGAATTCTAATTACTTTCAATAAGGAATGTGATTTTGTTTACTGGCCATAATAAAAGACTAATGAAAAAAATAACAATACTACTACTACTACTACTACTACTACTAATAATAATAATAATAATGACAATACTACTACTACAACTACTACTACAACAACTACTACTAATAATAATAATAATTACATTAAATTCTATTCTATCTAAATACCACTTTTTACAACCGATGTTGTCCCAAAGCAGCTTTACAGAGTCCAGGTTTGAGCGAAAGGCGACAGAGGCATGGAAAAACTCCCTCAGCTGGACAAAGAAACCTCGGGAGGAACCATGACTCAAATGGGGGACACATCCTCCTCTGGTCAACCCAGAGAGAAAGAGAGTCTCTATGGAGATAACTAACAACAGAAGGCCTTTGTGTACAGACTTAATCCCTGATTAACAGGTCAGGCTCTGTAGCTCACAGTGTAGGTACAGTTACAGTCTGTAACGGTAGTTTGTGTTGGAGTCTGAGTGAGTGAGGAGGAACAGTTAGAGTCAGGAGAGGTTGTTTATGTTGGAGTCTGAGTGAGGAGCAACAGTTAGAGTCAGTAAAGGTAGTTTATGTTGGAGTCTGAGTGAGGAAGAACAGTTAGAGTCAGTAAAGGTAGTTTATGTTGGAGTCTGAATGAGGAGGAACAGTTAGAGTCAGTAGTGGTACAGCTAGATACACTCCGATGTGTATCTAACTGTATAGATACACAATGGAGTGTCCTTGGCAGGCATTGGCAAAACAGTAATAATGTAACAGACAGACTGAACATGTTGTAGCAGAAAAAAACACACAAAAACTGCACGTGTCCTACCAGAATATTGCACACAAGAGAAAAATACTGCACAGAAGAGAAACTTCCACTTATTAGTCCATGGTGTTTGGATGTGTGTGTTTGTGTACATTCAAGCACAGTGCAAAATGTACCTTGATGCACTTATAATGTGGCTGATATTACTGTTCACAAACTGCACCGATGCTGAGCAAAGGCTTTCCCCCTTTGTGAAAAGTCCTTTTGATTGCTTTTAAAAGGCATGTTCCACTCCGCTCATCTAATGATAAGCTAGATTTTCATATTAGAACACCTTTTCGGATCACAATCAGTTTAGTCTGAAATGCCACCTGTCAAATAAGGCCCACATTCCTTCATTAAATACATATTTTGTCACATTTTGATCTTTGAATCATTTTGATATTTGAATAGTTATAAGTGATGAATATGTGATGATGCATGATGTGAAAGATCCATTTGGAAACAATTACCACAGATGAGCTGCATTATGAATAAAAGAGAGATAAATAACATCAGGGGTGTTTGAGGTGTTGATGGAAGCTGGGGAGAAATATTGGTAAGAAATTGGATCTTTTTGTGAGTCATGGCTGTACAGTGTCACAGTCTTTATGAGGAGCCTCCATCTAAAGTCTGTATGCTGCTACTGTTGGAGGACGTCGCCCAAAATAGACCCTACTATTTAAACACACACACACACACACATTTAAACACACACACACACACACATACACACACACACACACACACACAAACACATATATGTATGTATGGACAAAATATTTACTAATGACTATAATATATATGGACAAAATATTGAGCGTGACGTGACCATTACAACAATATATACATACTGTATATACACACACTCCTTAGTAAACAAAGCATTCATAGAAACTGCTGCTAGTTTGGACAGGTTGTGTTTTCAGTTTTGGTCAAAATATCTACATTTAGAGTGCATTATTAATTACAACTGAGATTTAATTTGCATTGTTATGAAAGGTCCCACTAATTTATTTGTCATGTAGCCATTAGCACAGGAGCAAATTAGAAATGGCAACTATAGTAACTCTGAACAAAATCACTGTGGCTGAGGTTGGGTGATTTTTGCCAGCATTCTGTAAATCTTGGACAGGTCACTTGTTTCCCCTTATAAATTGAGACTGTTATTTTTGCACATGGAGGCTGACAGTGTACCATTAGAGATGCCACATGCTGGGCCTTTCCAGACATGGGGTCCAGCTCAGAGCTTTTAAACTTGTTGAACAGTGGTACTTTGCCCCATAAATGTTTCAGCACGCATCAATACTGCAGGATGCTCTAAGGCAGGACACCTGTTTCAACACTGGAGCTCCACTGAGGAGCAACAAATGATGAGCTTTCATGAAGACTGTCTTTGAGAAGATTCTGACCAGTCCTACAGCAGAGGTGGCCAGACCCTGAACTGCATATTTCTTTTCTCTGGTCCACTTTTTGTCATTTTGCTGTTATGATGGCGAAGTGAAAGGTGAAATGGATGTAGCACTGAAACCCAAGGACAACTGGGAACGCTGGTGGGAGGTGGAGGATGACGTTCTGTTTACAGCCTGAGGAGGTAAAACCCATAAGCAATTTTCTTGTCATTTGAGGTGTGGAGCACAACATACCATCCCCCAAGCTTTGACTGGAGCAGAGACACATCACCCTCCAGAATTACTGGCAGCCTTGGTAAAAATGAGGAAAAAGCAGTGATTTTTTAAAGACCCACCATGAGACAAACATGAGACAAATCTAACCTTTACCCTCACTTTTACTTTGTGGACCCCTCAGTTTGTCAGTCTAAAGGGAAAATTGCAGTGCCACTGGTGTTTCACCATTATAAAAATCAGATTTATTCTAGGTTTAGATTTGATCTGGCTCTGGGAACAAGGCCGTACTTGTTCTCTTGAAATGCTGAAAGAACATAAGAATATAAAATCTTATACAAAATCTCTCCAGATCCTTTTGTTTCTTGGGTTAACTCTTGCAGAATCTCATTTTCAGATCACCCTACAGATTTTCCTAGAGTCTTAGGTCAGGACTGACATAGCCACTGAGACAGCTTGAGTCTGTGCTTAAATATTTTGTGTGACTTTGGAGATAAGCTCCAAATCGTTGTCCACCGGAAGATCAGAGCGTGACTTGGACTTTGTGAGATTTTCATCTAAAACCTCCTGGTTTTGATGGATGATGCTTTATGTCCAGGGCTTAATCCAGATCCCGCACCTTGCAGAATAAATCTGACACCTGTTTCGGCACCCTACCAAAAGTAGAGGGCACTGTACTGTTTTCTCAATATAAATGTGTAGAACCAAGAGCTGCAGATGCATGAATTAAACTTTACCCCCAAAATCAGCAATACCAGCAGTTATGGTGTCCATTAGACTGTACAGTAATAGAGTGAAACTGGAGTAATCCATCAGGTCCCTATCATTTAGATTATCTGACATTTCATTTTGCTGGTTCTAATAACCCAGACTGTAGCAAAGTTTTACCTCTAGGTCATATTTCAGATGAATAGAGAAACAGAACCTGTCACACCTTCAGTCTACAGAAGTATTATCATGAGAATTCATGAAGCAGAGAATTATGCTTAAACTGGAACAGGGAGGGGCCTGTGATGAGAAACCAGAGCATGCAGAGCAGAGAAACAGAGGAGTTTTGTCCTGAGGAGTTTAAAGAAGTACAATCACTACACTTAAAATCATGTGTTTGATTTGTGAACGTACGGATAGATTACTGGCCTACAGTCCTGGTCACACTACAAACAAAGAAAGGTGTTTATTAAAAGGCCCTTATGATGAAAAACTTTTTTCCTCACTTTTTGATGCAGTATGTAAACACTGTTAGTTTTACTATACATTATGTACTGTTCACTCCCCAGCATGTACTGGCCATTACAGTTCTGCAAAACAGTTTCAACTACATCCACTAACTAGGAGTCCTACAATCACCAACACTGGGAGGGTGAGGATGAGGGTGACTTTGACTTGCTTGACAGGATGATTATGTTTGTTGTACAACAGCACAAGCTTTGTTTGCTATGGTTGAAAGTTATTCATGAATAATGAATACTCGATAAAAACAATTTATAAAGGTGTGTAACAAAAACAACAGCTCTGCACGGTCATTTGTCGGTTTTATTTTGAGGCGTGCCAGGAGTTGCACAAAATGTAAAGTTTTGTTTTACAGCGTCAAATAGTGACAATGCGTTTCTTATTGTGTGTGTTATGCTCTTGAGTGTCCTGCACTGTGCTCCGTCTGTCAGTTAGTCTGTCAGCTGTTCGGATGCAGCCCGAGTTTAGAGTGATTTAGTTATTGATCAATTGTCAAATGTAAAAAGAAGTATAAATATAAATCTCAGAGTGTAATGATTACAGCACATCAGCTATAAAACTTGTATGTCAGCAGTTAGAACAAGTAAGAATGTTCGTTGCTGAATGTTCCAAAACACACCACTGTGACACTACGCTTTAAAGGAAAGTAGTCTGTGACACGCCAGTTAATTGTAACAAGTTAATTGTATTTTTTTACATCACAAAACCAAAGCATTTGCGTGTGTCTACCTATTTCATCTTCAACAGTTTAGCCAATTCGCACTGAAGTTATACTTGAAGTGTTGCAGCCTGACTGTTTTTTGAATGAAGCACACAGGGCAGCAAGTCAGAACACACGTTATCATTAACAGTATATCAGGTACATAAAACCACACAAGCAAGGCCCCTCAAGGAAAATGTGTAGTCATAAGAAAAAGTGCAATAAAAATAATTGTCAAGTTCAAAGGAACTGGTATGACCATCCTAATAATCATTCTAAAATTCACAATAATATGTAAATATTCCTTCAGTCATATTGTTGTCTTTTAGACAATTTACGAGTCCATCAGTTCAGAAGTGATATCAGAAATTTACTCCACAGATGAAGTGCAGAAGTGACACTAATATAGTGTTAATGGTCTGGTGAAGCACATAAGTGCTTGTTTCATTCATGAGGGCACACAATCAGAAAGCCGTAAAAAAATTCAGTAAGAGTTACAACTGGTGCCTTCCTGGGAGCAACAGCAGAACAATCCATCTCAGTCACTTCCAGGATAAGATGATTTCTAAAAGTGGAGCTTCTGAAGTGTTCAGAGCCTCGGCTTATTTATGCTGGATGATGAAAACTGAGAAAGACAGTTTCTCATGTAGGGTTTAACCCTGAGAAGTTCCAATTACTGCAGGAGGAAACAACAGCATGATGTAATTTGATATTCTTTATTTCTTACTTGTAGTTCAAGAGTCTGGCAATACGACTATCATCACCGGGATAAATTATGAGTCATTACATCACAGCATGCTTTCTAAATGTATCGTGGACACTAAAGATCATCATTATCCTGTTGAACTGTATTCAGTGAAGTGTGTAGAATATGAATAAGAATGGGAAGCACCACTGGTTCTTTTTTGTCTGTTCTAATATGATGTTTGAAAAAATACGTAACGTAAGTATCATGATATATGAATGTTGCCATGTTTCTTAAAAAAACAAGTGGTGCAGAGAGTAGATTAGAGTGTTCCTTTGGGTGGTCACCACCATTTTTCAAAGTCTACCACCAAGTTACACTTGCTGTGACATTTCTAGACAGTTTGTCTTGTCTCTGGAAACTATCCCTTTCAGGCCACTTCAGTTTGGTTGAAACTTGCCGAGACCACTCTGATGGACTCATGTTAAGTAATTTGTATTCAAACTGCAATGCAATCTACATGGGTTCTGGGTGGGCTATCACTGATGTGCATTCATCATACATAATCTGGTGTAGTTTCGGGAGAAATCTTTGTGCTATGTTCACATATTGTCATGGTAGGACTCTTTCCGAACTCAGAGGAAGTTGAGACACAGGAGCAGACTTCCATGATTAAGTGCGTTTATTTACCACAAGCAACACAAACGGAAACAAACTGGCACGAGGGCCGAACACGAACTTAGATAATTGAGAGAGTTCAGACGAGATGAGTCGAGATAGATGACAAGAAAGTTGAGAATGAAGAAGGTCCAACTTAGGAGTGTAATGCTCCACGCCACAGCTGAGGATCAGAGTCCCTTAAATAGTCAGCCTGGGGCTAATCAGCCCTCTGCTAAACTATCCTCAGCTGTGGGTAGAGCACAGTTCACGGTCCCGTTGCGACCCCCAGCGGCCGCAGACCGGAATCATGACAGTACCCCCCCCAAAGGCGTCACTCCGGGGCATCTAAGCACACCCCCAACCCACATGACCAAGGAAGGGGAAAAGGAAGAGGGGACATAACTTCCAATCTCCAAGGCGGTGGAGGGTGAGGTGGCGAAGGAGGTGATCCCCCTGCAGCAAAGAAAAATGGAGTAGGAGCCGGTGCAGGGTCAGGTGCTGGAGTAGGGTAGTCCGGTGTTGGAACCGGTGCCGGGTCAGGGACCAGAGCAGGCAAGTCTAGTGCGGAAATCAGTGCAAGGTCCGGGACCTCAGCAAGTGAGTCTGGTGCAGGAACCGGTGAAGGGTCAGGAGCTGGGGTCGATGAGCCCAGTGTGGGAACTGGATCAGGAGCTGGGGTCGATTAGCCCGGTGTGGAAACCGGATCAGGACCTGGGGTCGATGAGCCCGGTGCGGGAACAGGATTAGGAGCTTGAGTCGGTGAGTCTAGTGTGAAAGCCATGGGGAGAGAGCCTCTGCGTTCGTGAACAGCATTGCAGGAGACTGGGTTAATTGGAGCTGAACTGACGTCGGATGCTGAGCGGGGAGGAAAGGCTGAGATGCGTAGAGGAGTTGAGCTGAGTGCCGGAGTTGGGGCTGGACTCAGTGCCGGAGTTGGGGCTGGACTCAGTGCCGGAGCTGGGGCTGGGCCGAGAGCCAGGACTGGGGCTGGACCAAGAGCCGGGACTGGAGCTTGACCAAGAGCCGGGTCTGGAGCTGAACCTGGACCTGGACTAAGTGCCGGGACTGGAGCTGGATCTGGGCTTGGACTGAGCGCAGGAACTGGACCTGGGCCTGGACTGAGCGCATGAACTGGACCTGGACCTGGACTGAGCGCAGGAACCGGATCTGGACTTGGACTGAGCGCAGGAACTGAACCTGGACCTGGACTTGGACTGAGCGCAGGAGCTGGAGCTGGACCTGGACTTAGACCAAGGGCAGAAGCTGGAGTTGGACCCTGATGGAGCGCAGGAACTGGATCTGGACCTGGACCTGGACGGAGCGCAGGAACTGGAGCTGGATCTGGACTTGGACTGAGTGCAGGAACTGGAGCTGGACCTGGACTTAGACTGAGCGCAGGAACTGGATCTGGACCTGGACTGAGCACAGGAACTGGATCTGGACCTGGACTTGGACTGAGCGCAGGAGCTGGACCTGGACCTGGACTGAGCGCAGGAACTGGAGCTGGACCTGGACCTCGACTGAGTGCAGGGCCTGGAGCTTGAGTTGGGCTGAGTGACGCTGAGACGGCTGGAGCTGGGCTGAGTGGCGCTGAGACGGCTGGAGCTGGGCTGAGTGGCACTGAGACGGCTGGAGCTGGGTTGAGTGGCGCTGAGACGGCTGGAGCTGGGCTGAGTGGCGCTGAGACGACTGGAACTGAGATTGAGCCAAGGATTGGAGGTTAAACTGAGAGGCGCTGAACTGAGAGGCGCTGAACTGAGAAGCACTGAGCTGGGGGCTGGAACTGAGCTGAGGGTTGGGACTGAGCTGAGGGCTGGGACTGAGCTGAGGGCTGGGACTGAGCTGAGGACTGGAACTGAAGTTGCGCGGCCAAGACGAATCTCCAAACGGAGGCTGAGCTCTATCATACCCTGCAGTGTTATGGGAAGTCCGATCTGGGAGAGCTCGGCTTGCAGGTGGGGTGCCAGGCCCTCATAGTACTTGTCGCTTCTCCCCGTCCAGGTCGTCAGGGTACGAAATTCCGCCGTGTATGCCGGAGTGGGTTCCCTGCTTGATGTAGAATAACCAGTTAACAGACGACTCACCGAGAGACGTAGACGGTTTGTTGGAGATGCTGGAGGAGCTGGAGGATGACCTGGCGTCGAACGGAGAGCTGAAGGATAGGCTGAAGAAATCGGGTAGTGTTTTTCCGCTGCTAAGGAGGTAGCCATCTTGGCCTCGTTGGGCTTGGAGTGAGGAGGAGAGACGAGAGGAGCTGAATGACGGGCCAAGGAAGTCTGCTGTATCTCGTCGGGTGGAGCATTCTATCATGGTAGGACCCTTTCTGAACTCAGAGGAAGGTGAGACACAGGTGCAGACTTCCATGATTAAATGCATTTATTTACAACAAGCAACACAAACGGAAACAAACTGGCGCGAGGGCCGAACACGATAATTGAGAGAGTTCAGATGAGATGAGTCGAGATAGATGAGAAGAGAGTTGAGAATGAAGAAGGTCCGACTTAGGAGTGTAATGCTCCATGCCACAGCTGAGGATCAGAGTCCCTTAAATAGTCAGCCTGGGGCTAATCAGCCCTCTGCTCAACTATCCTCAGCTATGGGTGGAGCACAGTTCACGGTCCCATTGCGACCCCCAGTGGCCACAGACTGGAATCATGACATAATGGTTAATAGGGGTTTCGCTACATGAGGTGACCAGAAAAAAACAACTGTTTAATTCAATATGACAGTGCCTATTTAGCTAGCTGTTAATGTTCCAATTGAACAGGTTACACTAACCATCATCGCACCAGTTGCAACCACCCCCACCCCCCGCTCCATGTGAGATCGCAGGAGCCGCAACTAGATTCTAAATTCATACTGCATACTTGTGTTTGAAAGCAGGAGATTTTTATTATGATTTAAATTTGATGATTTGTTAACCACTGTAAATTGTCAATTTTTTGCCATTTAAACAAATGGAAAAACTTGATGTATGTAAACTGAATATAAATGCAATTCACTACATAACTCACACTGTATGTAAATACAGTTACACTGAAATAGTACAGCTGCACTCATGCATTGCCTTTTCTGCTTCTGAATTTATTCCTAAGCAGCAGTTTGTTTCATTTGAAGAACACAACAGGGTTTATTTAGTAACACTATATAATATGTGCAGTAGTTCAAGTTGTTTATTAGCAATGGTTTGGTGGTAAAACATCAGAAGAATATGCATTTCACCTTTGATTTTACAAAAATACATATACAACACATCAATACGAGTGAGTATGTTCGGACCTGAATACAAAAATAATCAGTGACTATGTGGCTGAAAAATGACTGAAAAAATTGCCGTATTGTTGCACAGTGGTTGTGATCTAGTCCTGTATATTGCATGTGCAGCATGCATTATGCACTGAATGCTTTTCTTCACTTTTACAATACACATTTTCACTTTTACATATACATATTCATTTACACAGCGTCTATTTCTTTAGCTGCTGGTCAACAAATAATAACCATTTAATACAATTTACAAGAAAACAACCCGTACAGCGTAGCTGAAATGATTGGCACCTAGTCCTCTGAAGACATATTTACAAAATTCACAAAAATACACCAGTGTTTTTAATGAAACAAAGTTAAAACGAACCTTCAGCACTATTCAATATTACTTTCTGATACTCTATATAAGCACATTCATTCTTCATGATAAGGAATGAGACGTCATTTGGTTCTACACCTTGTTAAAAATGAATGCTGCAGGGCAGTGATTTGAGACTTAAACAGAATCTGTGAAATATGCTGAACATTCAGACACGGCTATACACCTGCTTTAAATACACTGTGAAACAAAACTGCAAAAAAGTTCAAGTTGTCTGACATTGTACAAGCACAAATGACACGAGGGAGAACATTCCAAGCTGAAGTGACCCAGTTTGAAAGATTATTAAAACTGAGCTGCCTTCCTGGGCTTGAGCTAGTTGCTAGTTCGGGCCCTTAAAACCACGAAGAACGCAGCAACCGGCAGGCCATGTAGTCCTTATTTCAACAGTTAACTTTTACCTTCAGTCAGTCGTAGTTCACCAAATAGCTTAGCCACAAATAAAAAGTAGATACAAAAGAGCTGTCTTTATACATTACAATATAAAAACACTATTATTGTGTTCATGATGAGTTCAGAGATGCTCAACTGTTAAACATGATACTCTTTAGTATGGACAGTTTGCACATGTAGGTCAGATTTACTGACCTTCCACAGCCATTCTGGCTGTTGGTAGCAGACAAACAAGGGAAACTGTATATATATATATATACACACACACACACACACACACACACACACACACACACACACACACACACATGAACACACACACACACACACACATATATATACATACATACACAAAGTATGCATTTGTGGTCTGTACTGTGATCTATGGTGAAAAATAAGTATAATTACAATTATTTTGTTTCATTCTGGGGCTGTACAAGACCCCTTTGAAAAGGGAAACACTTCCAGTGAAAGGACACACCATACGGATATAACAATTCTAAATGCATCGTAAAAAGGGAAAATCTGCAGGTTTTTCAAAACAAATGAAATCATTATCATGTAAACGAAGCCATTCAGAGTGATTCAATGTGAAATCAAAAGGAATTGTTCACTGTGGTGGTGAATGAAACCATGTCTGAAGTGTTTAATGCCTTTTAAAGCTCAGGCAGAGAAAATATTTACACAAATGGTTATAAAGACACTGATTTGCTTTATGATAGTTTTGAAAAGGATTTTGGTCTAACTCATCTATCTTGTTTTTTATCCATTCATGATGGCATCAGCTTTGCATTATCAATAGAGAAGGCTGGTGGTATTAGATATGTGACTATACTGGGGGTCCTCGGGTTACGATAGTTTCGAGTTTACGACTCTCACGCCCATAACTAGTCTGGTTGCACACGGCGGAAGAATACACAATATATGCAGAATATGCAGTAACGCAGCGTATGAGTGAGGGAGTTGGCGACCCCCAGTACTCTTACCGCCGCTATTCTGGACTGTTAAAAGCGCAAATGTTTTTACACTCATTTTTTGTCATTGTTTCTGTTACTACAGTACAGTGTACAAGTACAGTATATTTATGTCCTTTTCTTTTTCTGTGGCTTAGTTTTTTTTAATGTTTTTGTAAGACCTGGAACGGAGATGAACTCCAAATCCAAGAGGCATGAACGATCCAGATCCAGATCCAGGAGTTCATCCAGACCAATCAGGCTGAGATCACCTTCACCTGAGTTCTAACCCCTTGGACTATAAAAGCACTCTGTCTACACGAAACCAGTGCGAAGTATTCTAGCCCTACCTAGTTACTGAGCGATTCCCCTGTTATATTGCCTCTCTCGTGTTTTTGACCTGATATCGCCTTTGGATTACTCTTTTGCCTTGCCCCTTGGATTTTTGCATAACGGATTTACGGTTTTGGACTTTGGTTTTGGACTCTGGTTTTTGCCCTGGTGTTTGGACTCTGGTTTGTTTTCGCTCGGTTTTTTGGACTTCCTCTTTGGACTTTGGCTTTCCCCTTTTTTGCCCCACGGACTTTATTCATGCGAATAAACTTCTATCATTCTGCAATTGGATCTTTTCCGGTATTCATTACAGGTACTGTTGCCATACATGTCACTGTGCTGGATGCTAATGATAATGCTCCAGTGTTTAGTCAGTCAGTCTATAAAGTCAGTCTGCCGGAAAATTCTCCTACTGACACGGTAGCCGTTATAGTGAGCGCTACTGATGCAGATGATGGTGCCTATGGCCTATGAGTTTGGCCATTTATCTGAAGATTATACCAAATTGTTTTCCCTTGATTCTAAAACAGAGGAGGTTCGAGTTATTGGACAAGATGATTATGAAGAGGAGTCCCGATACATGAACTTCGTGTCCAGGCAAAAGACGGGAAGGGTTAGCTTCTTACTCTAATTTGCATATAAACATCATAGATGTGAATGACAGTTCTCCAGTTGTCGTTATCAAATCTTTGAATAGAATATTTTACCTGCTACCGAGATGGGAATCATTAATGTCCAGGACAGGGATTCTGAAAATAATCAAACGGTTCAGTTCCACAGAATGTTCCATTTAAACTTATTCCATGTATCAAAAAATATTATTATCTGGTTGCAAGAGCTGAATTAGACCGTGAGCACATTTTTTAATATAACATTACAATCACTGTTACTGATGAAGGCTCTCCATCTTTTCTTCTAAAACTGTTCACTTTTCAGTGGCTGATGTGAATGATCCACCTCTATTTGATGAACAGTTTTACAGCACTCATGTAACAGAAAATAACAAACCTGGCTCATCTATTTGTACAGTGAGAGCATCAGATCCAGACTGGAGACAGAATGGTACTGTATATCTGTTTATTCTCTGTTATCCTCTAACATTAACTGAACACCTGTATCATAATTTTTATCAGTTAATGGTGACACAGGTGTTATCCACGCAGTGAGATCTTTTGATTACGAGAAGTTCAAAAGTTGTAAAGTGTTCGTTTTAGCCAGAGACAACAGTTCTCCTCCACTTAGCAGTAACGTTACTGTGAGTGTGCTCATAACTGATCAGAACGATAACTCTCCACAAATATAACCCTTTCCAGAAGGAAACTCCTTCATGACTGAGATGGTCTCCAAAACTGCCCAAGCAGGCTCACTTATTTTGAAGGTAATTGCTGTGTACGCTGACTCTGACTCTGGACAGAAACCTACTACACTGTGAAAGCAACAGATACTGGACTTTTTTCAGTTGATGCTCACAGTGGAGAAATCAGGATGCAGTGGGACATTTCTAAATCTGATAACATGAAACATCTTATTGTGTCCGTAAAAGATAACGGACAGCCCACTCTCTCTGCTACATGTTCAATGCTTTTACTTATTTACAATAATTTGGCTGAAATCCCAGAACTGAAAGACATGTCTCATGATGAGAGAAGCTCAAAACTCACCTTTTATTTGATCATCGCACTGGTGTCTGTCCTTTCTTTCTTACCTTCATCTTCATCATCCTGGCTGTGAGGTTTTTCCACAGGAGGAAACCCAGACTGTTTGATGGAGCTGTGGCCATTCCTAGCATGTATCTTCCTCCAAATTACGCAGAGGTGGAGGAAGTGGGGACTCTCTACAGCACCTACAATTACGATGCATGTCTGACCACAGGATCACGAACCAGTGATTTCAAGTTTGTCACATCTTACAGTGATGGAACACTACCTGCTGACCATACATTGAAAAATGTCCAGTCATCTGTGGAGGGGAATTTATTGATTAACCTGTTTTGCAGTATTTTTATTCTCTATAATTACATTCTCCTATGCGTATGTTTGTTTTTCTTATGTTCCGTTTAGTCTGAAATAAAATCTGTGACATTTAGGTTTTTTTACCTGATGGAGGAGGGAATGCTGCTCAGAAAAAGGTGAGGGGCTGAGGACAAACACCTTCCTTAAAGGTCGTAAGCTTAGAATAGATACAATCAGATGCAGGTGTGCATCCCCAGTAAGAACCTAGCAATGTCAGCATGTTCTGAAGCACAAGAATGGGAAGAGGTGGGCGTTCAGCCCCAGAGCAGTAAAAGGTGACTATAAACAGCCCTAAAACTTTCCCTGAAGCAGCCATCTCTCTCAGGCCACTGAACCTGGTGTACTGAGTATGGATTGCTCTTTGCCTGGCAAATGTAAAAAACTTTGATTTTAAAGTCCCACTGAATCTTAAATCCTGCTTCTGTAGAGTCCAATAATTTTTGGGCCACAACGATCTTGAAGGGCTTGATGAAGAAACTAATGATTCTGCTAAGGTATGATACATTTTTCCATTGCCCTGATCTCTCCTCTTTCAAATAAGTTGTTAATCTAGTTTTTTTGACCTTTCATTGTGCAATGAGTTTGTTCCTGGGTGGTATATGATATTTTAAACGCACTAGTCCCATACTGAAATTTTTTCTGTTTGGAACAATATATTGACAGTAAATATTGACTGAACACATTTTTTAACGAATGTCCAATATTAGATTTTCATTTGTATGTTTTTGTATTTCTTCCCAAGCAAATGTCAGAATGACTACTTTTTTCACATTGTAACCTTTTAAGCTTCAATATATTTTTGTTTTTGAAACTTAAATATAAATTAGCATGTTTTACTTTACATGTTTACATGTTTTACTAACATGCTTGTCATTTAAACTCTCACCCAATATTTCTAAGATCACAAATTATTTGTCCAGTTACATATTTCCTAATGTTTGTTACCCTTCATTGTGGATTTAATGAAAGTCTTAATTATGGGAAATCCCCTTAATCTGAAATCTGGTTTTCCTGTAGCAATGGAACATATTAATTGGAGTATTGTTGTTGTCCGTGGTGCTGAAGCGATTCTAGCTGTTTGGATCTTTTCTGTGTGAAGTTTCTTCTTCAGTTGTGCAATTAAGCTATGAAGATAATATAACATGTCTATTTACATTACCGTTTGCATAGTATCTACTTTGTAACGCCATAAAAATTGGATACATTTGAAATAATGGAAAACTGCGTTAAATTATGTTCAATTAGGATAGTTTGTCTCAATAGCGTTTCATTTTGGGGACTTTTTGACTCCTAGATGAGATATCTGCTGCTCAGTTCATTAGCAGTATCTGTTCTTTTTGCGTCCTTCTTTGCTTTCTGTCTTTTTTATAACATTTGGATTCGGTCTGTGTTTCTCAGTGTGACTCATGGCGTCGCTGTTCGCCCACAACAATGCTTGAATAATCATATTGTTCTTCTCTCCACCCTTTCGCATGTCGTCACTTGTAGGGTTTGACTTTTTTTTTTTTTTACCAAAAAACCTCCACCCAGTTTGGGAGGTAAATATTTTTCCTCCCGTTTTGCTGGGTTTTTCATCGTCCTTTTGGGTGTGGTTCGATGAATAATCTTAGTCAAGGACTTAATTCGTTCTGGGTCCAAAATGTTGTTTGAGTGCAGGGCTGATTCGGAGTTTCTGTTTCTTTGTCCTCGTGGCGCATACCAATTTGGGAGACATGAGCTATTCTTTTCCGCGGTTCTGTGATTGGCTCTGGAACTCGGTGTGAACAGACTGTCAGCTCATAAGGCTCGTATTGATACTGAAGGTAACAGAAAACGCTACTGCGACATTAATCGGAGTACTGGAGAATTTACTGTAGCAAAAAGGATTGGCAGAGAGGAAATATGCAGACAAGGTTTCATGGAGAATACACCCCCCTATTTCTGCAACATGCTTAATATTTAGTAAGTTGCAGGGATAGGGGGGTGTATTCCCCGGAGCACATACAATTACGATGCACGAACGAGTGATTACAAGTTCCTCACATCTCACAGTGAAGGGAATCTGCCTGCTGACCCGACTCTGAAGAAGACTGATTGTGCTTTTGATTAACTCACCAGGCTTGAAGAAGATTCTGCTAAGGCGTAGTATATTTTATATTATTCTTCACATGCGTTGAGCTTTTTATTTGTTTTTAGTTTTTTTTTTCTCGTATTTTTTTCTCTAGGCTAAATGTAGAATTAAATGTGTTTAACAGCATGTATTACACTGATGACAAGGAAAGGTGCATACACACGTGAACACGGTTAACAGATGTTCTTTATATGAGTTTCAGTCGGGTCTAGATTTATTTCAGTCAAGCGTATGTTATCGTGATCGTTTTATTGTCATTGATGTTTTTTTTCTTATTTTAAACTTACGGTGTATAGACTTGTACTTTAGTGTGTTTAGTATATTATGTGACAAAAAAGAGTTTCGAATGTGATGTGAATTGTTTAGTTCTTGTAATATTATTGATAATACTTTCATTTAGCCTAAATGAATTTCTGTGATGGACACTGTACAGATAGCTGTCATTTATTTGAAATTTATGCAGTGTAACACATTATTAAAAGCATTAAACATTAAACACTTAAACATTTTATAAGGCTTGTTACAACAAGCATCAGTTACAGAGCTTTCTTTTGTGGCTTCCGTTGTCCTTTTAAATCAGTAAACATCATAAATAATTATCATTAAAAAAAGTCTTTGTAAATGTTTTTGGGTTTATGTCACTTGTCATGTAAACTCAGTTTTCTTACGAATACTTAGCTTCAGTGACGTGTCACTGTATGCAGAATTTCAACATGAAGCAAAATATTTCTCATCGGTACAATTACATTTTTGGTGCTAAGCTAACGATATATTTTATTCATGACTTATATACAGTCAAACCCGGAATTATTCATACCCCTGGCAAATTTTGACTAAAGTTACTTTTATTCATCCAGCAAGTTTCTTTTTGATTGGAAACGACACAGGCGTCTCCTAGAAGATAAGACAATGTACAATTTTTATTTTTTTTTAAATTTATCCTTTATTTTACGAGGAATGTCCCATTGAGATACATTATCTTTTCTTCCAGGGAGTCCTGGCCAAGGTGGCATATATTGTCTATATATGACATATATAGACAATATACACATAACATGCAATGTTAACACATATAAACATACAGACATTCCATTATTAACACAGACTACATGCTAAGCATATGGAAATTCCAAATGTCAAAAAGAGACAAAGAGAGATTGCGACAAGAAAAAGAGAAAGAAAGAATGAAGAATTAAAAATATATGGGTATATGGACTAAAAATTACATAAAAAAGCACTGTTGTATACTGAATTTGAAAGATTTTTGTAGACATTTACAGAGGGTAGGGAGTCCAAATTTAGGATATTTTGTAATGAATTCCACTCATGTGGTGCATTTTAACAAACAGCAAATTTGCCCAGCTCTGTCCTGAGCAATAAAAAAGCTTAGAAATATTTTTCCACAATGACGCCTCTTGTTCATCGTCTTATTATCTTCTGGGAGATGCCTGTGTCATTTCCAGTCAAGAAGAAACTTGCTGGTTGAATAAAAGTAATTTTAAGTCAAAATTTGCCAGGGGTATGAATAATTCCGGGTTTGACTGTGTGTGTGTGTATACACACACACACACACACAAACACATATAT
>JBBJLS010000001.1:554888-571975 GCA_037577275.1 Bryconaethiops microstoma
CTACAAAACACAATGTACTTAAAATGTGCTTAACCCTACCTTAATTTACCCCTGAAAATACACCAAACCCCTTCATTATAAAGTGAATAAAATGGCCGTCAATTTGTAAAACTGACCTCTTAATTTTACCTTAAAATTAGATTTAAGCCATGAGAGTGAAACCCCTTAATCTTAAATTTAAGGCATTAATTCAGGAGGTTCTATTATTAAGGGGCAAATTTGAAAAAGTAAGAGGAAAACTCAGCAGTTTTACCCCTTAATAAGCCTCAAGCTATGCACTTTTTCCCTTAGTTTTCCTTAATCTCCTGTATGGAAAAATAAGTTCAAAATTAAAGTAATTTTAAGGGGTAAAATGACGGCGTTTGGTTTCGTAGTGTGTAGTAGTATTAGAAGCAGCAGTAGCAGTAATAGTAGCAGTATACTTTTATTATTATTAAAGGAGAAGAGCAGAATCAGGCAGCAACTGATGCTTCTTTGCATGAGTAAATTTAAAAGATCACCACTCTCCAGCATGGCTTTCCTATCTACTGCATTTCTAGAGGTAGCAGAAGCTGGAGTGAAGGACGATTAGGAAATCATAGCTTAAAGGTTGATGACACGCTTCCCTACAGACCTTCAGGACAAGATTAGCTAGAGCAAGTAAACTTTATCCCCCATCGGGTCCAGAACTGCTCGCCTTGGTGCTAATGGAAAAGTTCATTCAAGTTATTCCAAATTTTTTTTGATGCTATTTTAAAACACTAAATAAATAAAAGAATTAAAAAATAAAAATGCAGACCGGTCACCCACCTCTCCATTCAAGAAGCAGTACAGGACGGCCACCACGAAGCCCTGTAAGCAGAGTAAAGACATCTAATTTACACTCGGATCAGGGAGGGCCGTTACAAGCTCATTCATTCAGGATCACGCGCACTAATTACACCGTGCTGGATGACTGGGGACGCCTGCCAGTTCATTTATTCAGGGGACACGACTGTGACTCAGTGTAATTAGAATACGGGAGGCTGTTCCTCCACAACTCCTAAAGCGGACAATGAGCCGATTTGACTGAGGGGACACATGGCCTCCCAGAATGCAACACTCAGTCAGAATGCCCGCCAGTCTGGAGGCTCTGCCCAAACCAGACTTAATTATGGCCCTGCTCTGAGTTCAAAACAGAAACAGAGGAGTGAAATTAGGAAACAAATGCAGCTGGAACACAGCCAAGGTGTGCCAAGCTGAGATATTTACAGTTCAGGGCTTGTGAGTGAGGCTTCAAACATTTCTATCAAAAGATGATCTGGCTCAGGGCTGCGCAGGATACGAGATACATTGCTAACTGACAGCATGATGTGTGTGTGTGTGTGTGTGTGTGTGTGTGTGTGTGTGTGTGTAATATTAGAGAAGAGTATATTAGAGTATCCCGACCAAATCATAGACATTCTGATCAGTCCATTCTTGTAATTCTACGTGTGGATATAAATACACATACATAAAGATTACCTACTAATAAATAATGTTCTAGATACTAATGCTACTCCTCACTGTAGCAATATGAGTTGAACATCAGAATGTATTTGTTTTTTACAACAACAACAATAACAACAGTAATAATAAAAATAACAATAATAATGATGACAATAATAATAATAATCATCATCATCATCATAATCATAATAATAATAATAATAATAATAACAATAATAATAATGCCAGTCAAATATCCTTTAACATGGTCAATTCCTTCTGTCGCCATATCAAGTTCAGCTCAGTTTTTTCAGTAGTCATGGCTGTTTACGTGAAAACACCCTTCAGTGACAGGTCTGAACTATGATGTAGGTCTATTTTAACTCTCTTCTTTAGAACCTGTGGATCCGTACCAATGGATCAGTGTTATCGGTAATTATTATTATTATTATTATTATTATTATTATTATTATTATTATTATTATTATTTAATAGAACTACTCAAATCTTATACTTTCTTGGTGTATTGCTACAGTTATTTCAGTAAGAGCAGGATCATCCTGAGGGCCTTATAAGTGTTGCTTAGTGATCCAGCTTAATGCTTCAAAAAACCCGAGAAACATCCCGTACCTGGAACGACCCCAGGATGAGATCGAACACCAGCCTCAGCTCCGTTTTTATGTGCTCTGGAATGAAGGCGAATATGATGAAGTTTATCCCGAAAAGCGGAATCAACAGCAGCGTTGATTTAGCCAGCCTCCTGTGGAGTGAAAGGCAAAAAACCCCCCAAAAAACAAAGGGCTTTAGGTGAGAAATTTCTTTCATCTGTAACCTGCAGGCATTAACAGACCAGGGCTGCCTTCCAAAGCGCAGCGTTACCATCAGTTTCGGAGACAGAATGTGTAATATTGTAATAACAACATCAGCGGTGATGGGATGAAATTGCAGGGGCTTTAAGTAACCAGGCTCACGAGTGCTGCATCACAGAAAGCTACTTAAGGACAAAGGATATTAAATCATGTGGATAGCTGTGGCATGAGCCACTGACATTTACAGAGATGAGACCGTAGCGCGGCGAGCCTTCCCTCACCGCTGGGTGCTGAGAACGGACCAAAATGCCTTTTCCTTCTTGTGCCTTGCATAGCTTTTGATACATAGAAAGAGTTTTAGCTCATGAAATCACAATGCAAGTTCACTGTAGTTTTAGAGGTCAGCTAAAGAAGATATTAGGGTCAAATATACACATAGAAAAAAGATCTTTGTCCTTTTCCCCCAAGAATTGACACTGAAGGGCACCGAAGATGCATTAATCCCTACTGGGCAAATTATACTCCTGTGAACATGTGCGGACCTTCTGACCATAATATGCACTAGAGAACACTGTTCAAACCAAAACATATAGAAGACAGTGCTGAAGTTGCATGCAAAACTTTGGCTGCTGGGGGTTACTGGTCAAATTTTTGATGTTTTGATGAAACATAACTGAAAATAAGTTCATGAGTTCATATCTTCTACGGAAAACCCATATCTATCCATTTTTGTTACAGATTGCTATTTATTTTCTGAAGTAAAGTGGGGGGAATATTTGCCATGTATATATATATATATAAATAATATAATATACCATATGTAACTTTTTTCAAATGTAAATAAATAGAAATAAAAAGAAACTGTGCAATATAATATGCATTAAAATGTGTTTGCATTCAAATGTTTTGTTTTGCAGCAAGACAAATATCCTTGACAGTGTCATACTTTTATCATTGAACACTTAAATACAGAGGAATTTTATTTTCATTTTTGTTTATTGTGTTTCATTGTGTAATTCAGTGTGCGTCATGTCGCTACATTGCAAGCTGCTGACATTATGTGATTAGTTTTGAACAGTAATGATTTTATTTCTGAAGGTTAAAAAAAGTCAAACCAGGCACTTACGAATATTGGTTGGACTCGTTTCTGCCGATATCAGGGCAGTTGATCTTCTGCCGCAGTATGCGAATGATGCAAATAAACAGGATGAAGTTCATCTGTCATCAGAGGACAAAACAGCGTTATCCGAGCGCTCCACACCTCAGCGTCATCAGGTTCTATATGTTACAGGTAGACTGCTAGACTAATGGACCACTCAGAGCATAAAGTGTACTCCTATTAGCTCAGCAAAAGCCCAGGCTGCCCTCTATTAGTGGAGGTACAGGTAGCGCAGAGACCCTAAAACAATAGCAGGCATGCACTTGTCGAAAATACGGGGCTAATGGCTTCTCCCTCAGCGATGTACATGTAACAGCTTTTTCCTTGCTATTCTCAGTGAATAAGGGTATGAGTGGGAAGCATCTAGTCCATCTTTTCATATCTCTCAAATTACATGCTTGCCTAAGAGTGAACATCACGGACATAAAATCTGCATAAACATTCAGACTCATTTTCCAACTCCAGCTATCCACACCTCTCCACCATTCTCCATCCCCGTCCAGGACCATGAGGACGCCTGAAGCTTTTAATTATGAGTACGATATGCACAGACGAGCCCCAGCATTAGGTCCGCCTACCTTGTATCTACATTTATTGTCCCTCCACTGACCATACAGGTGCACTTTGCAGTTTATAGTAGACTGTAGTCCATCTGTTTCTCTGTATTGTTTATTAGTCCCCTTTGTCCCATTCATCAATGGTCAGGACCCCCACAGGACCACCAGAGAGTGGGTATTGTTTGGGTAGTGGAACTTTCTCAGCATAGCAGTGACACTGACATGGTAGTGGAATACTTATGTGTGTAAAGTGTAAAGTGTGTGTGTGTGTGTGTGTGTGTGTTTGTGTGGAGTAGATCACACACAGCAGTGCAGCAGGAGCTTTTTTCCATAATGACCTGTCCATTTCTCTGTTAATCTGAAAACACAGCTTGCTCTCTGGTTCATATTGCTGTGGCGGCCAATTTCAGCAGCCGGACTATGTGAACGGAGCCATGGTCAATATTTTTGGTCAATAGCCATTGCTTGTCAGTTGGTTTAGCATGGCTTCACAGTGCGGGATGATGTTTGTGTCGTGCTCCTGTCAGTCCTGGCCCATTATATGATGTGTTTGTTTTGAATTGGTTATGATTTTCCTATAAACTTTCAGGATAAACTTTCCAATAAACTTGGTGTCTTGTAATGCAGCGTGGCAAAAGACAAGTGGTTTTGTTTTTCATCCAGCCTTCCTATCACTCGTCTCTTTGCTCTGCTTCCACCCTTTTCTCTCACTGCTCTCTATCTCTCGCTGCCACCCTGCTGGAGGCTGAGTGTGAAAGTGTTCTTCACACTTTTGTCCTTATTGATATTTCATGTATGACCTGGTCCCATGAGAGCCAGCCACATCTGTCACAAACAAAGCTGTCTCAGTCCAAAACACAACTGTGCCAAACGATTCTGCAAGCAGGTCAAAATTAGCCAAAAAATATACTGCTGCCTTGGAGCATGAGCATGAATGCAATTCACAAAAGTTAGAATCAATATGCAACAATTTTTCCATAACATACTGGTTATTTCTCCATGCAAAAATAAAAGCTTTGTCTTTACCGGCTTTATTTCACAATGAAACGATACATATTTTGAGGTCTGATTTGATTGTTTTATGTTAAAATATCCTGATTCTACAAAGGATACTCATAGTAATACAACAGCACACAGTAATGTTCACAGACAATCCACAAACATATACATCCATGGAAAAAAATAAGAGACCACATCATTTTTTTTCCTGGTTATTGCTTTTGTAATTTGTGAGAGTGTCTGTGTAAAATGTACACATCACTATTGTTTTATACACTATTGACCACACTTGATTCACAATTCCAAACAAAAAAATGTTTGGAGAAAAGCAATACATATAAAAAATTGATCATACCTTAAACTGTACAACACTCTTACAGTATTTTACAACTGCAACAATTAAAATAATAATGTTAAGAGCAGAGTGTGTGCATGTGTGACTCTGATTTATCCATCAGAAACTGAATCAGGAGTGAAGCTGCTGGAATACAGCACATCGAAAAGCTGCTCTACAAACACTACTGCACTGGCGCACACACACATATGGAGGCGTTACTTATTTTTTACACAGCTCACACTGCAATAGTTCAGAAAAGAATATCAACCTGTGCATTTTACACACACACACACACACACACACACACACACACAGACAAACACACACACACACACACACACACACACACACACACTGCCACAAACTGTACAAAAAGTGAACAGAAAAAAAGGGAAAAGTGGTCTCTTATTTTTTTTCCATGGCTGTATATATATATATATATATATATATATATACACATATACACACACATTACTGTGTTCTGTTGTATGACTGAGTATCCTTACTTACTAAGCCTTGCTTATGTCTTGCTTCAATTCTGTGGAATATCTGATGTTCTGTGTTACCCCTGGACCCATCCTTAGTGTTTCTGTTTTGTTTTGTGTTTGTTAATTAAACTTTTGGGATTTCGCACATACACCCTGTCTCAGACCCCATCATTACACACCTGTCCTCTACTTCACTGCAGAATTTAGTTCCAAGATCTTGACTACCTCCCCACCTCCAAATATCTAACACTAATACATCTGATCTAGCCCAACAAGAACATTTGAAGTTGTTCATTAGCTGGCGCAGGAGTGGCAGATTTCAGAACTAGACTACGCAGGAATGTGCATCTCCAGCTCCAGGGTTGGTGAATAACATTGATGAAGTGAGTAATACTGCTGCCCTCCAAGAGGAGATCGAGGCTCGACTGCATGCCTGAGCAGGTACATCATATTACACCAATAAGAGTCCTAATGCATCTGTAACACGACTGAACAGTAAATCTCTCTGGACAAGTGCATCTAATAAATGTAGAAATTCAAATTTAATATCTAAACAAACTATTGCAATAGTAGCGAGTCCTTGTGTTGCCTAAAAGGTGTGACAGAACTATGAACAATAAAAAAATTAAAATGAAAAATAACGGACCGTCAGAAGAGGCCGAGGGGTATCAGCGAGAGTTTTGAATGCTAATACAATGCTTTGAGCATTTTTGATACTGTATTGACAATTGTCAAAAAGCAAAGTTCCTCATTTATATATTTAGTGCAGTTTTATTCAAAAAAGGAATGAATCGTAAAATAAACAGTATTAAATATTATTAAGCACTCAATCGTTTCTAAAGGAATCATAACTGAATCAAACTATCATAAAAAGTTAAATGTATGACTGTCTGGTGCAAAAAGTAGTTAGTGCTAGGGAAAATGTATGCAGTCATAACTGCGTGGATATGTGAACAGATTAGCCTTTCGATAAGTGTTTATAGAAACTAAATTCAAAGGCATTATCTAGATTGGAGTCTGTGATCTTCCACCAACACACCATCCAAGACCAACTGGCTCTCGTCCATCGGGGCCACTATTACAGCCGATGATGAAATCAATAAACAGTTATTGCCGTTCGGGTACTCTCTTGAAAGTGCGCGTATGTACGCCTTGAGGAAAATATGGAACTTAATTATGCATCGTGAACCCGAGAACACGGCGACAACAGACAGAGACCGGACTAGACTCCATAGTCACCAGTGAGTGACAGATAATTTAATATGAACTGCGCCTTGCTAATATTGCCATGTCACATTATAACCTTCTACCGGGCACAGTAAATTGCTTTCTATTCCCACCATAAAAGAGGGTGAGCTCACCAGTATTGAAGCAAGTATAGGTGTTTTGATAATCCACCAGAACGGGTCAGAGTTCTCTATGATGTCCCAGCACCTGTCAGGAGGAAAAAATTAACTGTATTTTTAAGGACGATTTAACGTGACCTCATAGCATTTCCTCTGTCAGCTCTGATGTTTCATAGAGTGCATTTATAGTAGCACTTAGTTAAATCGCTAGTATTGATTTACGATGACTCATACTTGAAATAGAATGAACAAATATGTTAACACTAGTGAACTGAATTCAGTGTTTGTGAGAGTGTTCGTTTACCCAACATCATTGAAATAGGCTTTGGCAATGCTCCAGGCTGTGATGAATATCATTGGCCCTCCTACAAGCACGAAGGAGAGGAGAACACCATGTTTCAGTCATTATTTCAGTAAATAAGTGATCAATGATTATAGATATCAAACTGGACAGGCAGGCTATGACATAAAGGTGAGCAAGATCTTTTCATTTAGATATTTCTCTAGATATTGCTAAAATATTATGTGCAATATCTCATGTGTATTAGTCATACCATAGTTAAATATCTCTACTAACGTCAATTTAAAATTATATACAACAGATCTCTACTACATGCAGTAACATACACCTAACTACCATCAGTGTTAGAAATTCATTTAACTGTTATTTATCTGTAGCATGTATACCTGGCATTTTTTATATTGTTCTTGTGTCTGTGTGTCTTTAACATAAGCAGTTTCCTCCGGGATCAATCAAGTTTTCTGATTCTGATTCTGACAGAGTCATTAGAAATGGAATCTCGTCATTGTCACTGATGGAACGGTGTGTATGGAACTGCCTTACTAGTTAATTTGGCAGGTCTACAGCAGTTTGACAACAAAATGCAAAATGCATTTAGTGCTCTAAATCAAGTACATTTTATCATATAGTCTTATACTTTGTGTCCAGCCGGCCTGCATCATCTGGAAAGTAAGATTACAGGGGAATAAGGTGAAGTAGTTACCAGTCTAGCACTGAAAACTGGAGAACAAACTGGTAAATATAACTTGGAAGCAAAATGTAATTTTTAACTTCAGCATCATCTTGATTAATATACTGAACGCTATTAGTCAATTTAGTCAAACTTACCTTTTCTATCAATTGGTAGATAATTTGCCATTTTTATCTTTTTAATGAAGACTCATGAAAGGTTGTGATTCAGTCCATTTTTATCTTGCCTTTTATTAAAACTAAATTCATTAAATGCTCAATTAAACTCTTACTAAACTCTCAATTCATCATCTAAATAATCAGCAAATTTCTTGATTCCTAATATAATCAATTGCAATGGCACTAGATTATTTGTTATTAAGTGTGCACCAATCCTACAGCACTTTAAATATCAAATTCACAAACAGCCCTGGTTACCCACCCCAGCCAATCAGAATGTACCACCAGAAGTACTTCCTCTCTGAGAAGAAGGAGACAGCCAATAGGGCGTGGAGATAGAGGCCTTCTACCAGCAGCCAGAAGAAGCTGGCCATGATGCAGTACTGGAAGAAGACGATGACAGCTTTGCAACCCACCTGAAAAACAACGCAAAAAATGGAGCCTGTGATTGGAGCAAATCACTGATTCCTCTTTGCAGCAGATTGCTGGTAATTTTCTACTCCAAAGAGTAGAAAAAACAGAGAAAGCCGACAAAAGAACACATGCCACAATCAAGAGAGGGCGAGGAATTCATGTTGAAAATTAATCAAACCCTCCTGTAAAATTTTTCATGTGGTCCAACTATCCACACAAATATATGAGTGACGGAACTGTAAAACTTTGAAAAAGGCAGTAGCACAGAGAGAAATGCATGTATAAAAAGAATAAATCTCTTAGGAATCTAGTCTTCTCTGTATTATTATTGCCCCCACAGGTAAAGTTAAAATGTCTTTGTGGTTAATTAGCTAGTTAGACTCAAACTGAAAATATAAGAGAAACCAGATCACAGAATCTGGCTCCAGTGAAGATTATAGTGGCCCGGGCATTTACATTTGTGGGCAGATGAAAGAAAAGGTTTCTTTTATTATTCCTCACCAATTGTGGAAGTAAAATATGCATATGGTCTCATCAGGAGAGTTTCACTACAGCTCCAGTTTTACTTCTAACATTTTAATTATCGTCCTTACAGTAGATATGGGCCTGTTTAGCCATGGAGCTATTCCTTATAGCCATTGTGTGATTTATGAAGGTCAACACACTCTTGTCTCATTTCAATAGTGTGAACGATTAAAGGAATTTGGCCTCTGTGTCGCCTCCTCTTTGCACCCCAGTGAAACAGGACATCATGGATGACCAATTAAGAGTTTGTGGGCACTAAGCATGACTTGAGAACATGCTTTAAGTATTATTTGTTCAAAATCATTTCTAAGAGTGCTGATTGTGTAAAAATGTTAAGGTTTTTGTTTTCTTAGACAAAATATTCTTCAATTAAATATTAATGTTTTCATATTTTAGTGTATTTTAGACATTACTTTTATCATTTTTCATCAAGCGCACCAATATTTATGGAACCAACTGTTGCTGTGATCAGGTTTTTTTTTATTGTTACAGTATTGGAACTGATGAATTCACTTATCCAACAGATAATTGGTAAAGTGGGGATGACAGGAAATTTAATCTTTCTATCTGTTATTTGCATATGGAAATGTCATAATGGGACAAACTTAACAAAATATTCAGTTCTGTTTGATTTACAGCATTGAGGAATAAATGTCCTGCAAATTCATTCCCATGCCTTAGTCACTTCAGATCAGAGAGGTCTAGCAGAAAGGTTATCAAATTAATTAAATGCAACAGCTTCGAGGGATTTTAATCCAAAATAAAACTTTGTGAATGAATGAATTTGTTACAATAATAATCTTTTTCATCTTGTTCTGTGTATCAGTTTTAAATAGACCACTGGGGCAGAGGCAAATGCTCAGGTGAAAGAGATTCTTCGCTTCGCAAAAAATAAAAACAGCCATGCAAGATAACAAGCTCAGCCTCATTCTGCCCGGATGACTCAACGTTTGAGGTTACATTTCCACAGTACAAGTTCCCCGAAGTTAATTTAGCCTCTTGGGTACATCAGCACAGTGTCTGTGAAGCCTCCTCAAGGGTGTTCCAAAATGACAACGTTCATGTCCTGCCTGTATGTTAGTGGCCTGTGTAATGGGACACCAGACACTACAGTGGAATTCTTTAAAATTCTGTTACCATCATCTCGAAACTTCATTAGCCTTTTCTTCTTTTTTTTTTTTTAAACATTTTTAACCTTTTTGTTTTAAACATAATTTTCATTTGAGAAGACCAGCTACCAAAAGAAGTCCAAACTGCTCAAAACTAGTCTAAAATCTGGTACATTAAAATACAAACTTAAGTACTGTTTTCTTTTTTACTATTTTGAAAAGTTTATTTACAATCTTTACATTATTTCTATAACGAATTTACTAATTGAAATTATCCATCCATTTTCTGGTCTACTTATCCGAACCAGAGTTGTGGCAGCATTTACTGGGGTGTATAGTGGAGAAACACCCTGGACAGGTCACCAGTCCATCACAGGGAACAAAGACACACACACACACACACATGCCTAGGATCAATTTAGCATTTCCAATTCACCTGACATATAAATCTCTGAACTGTGGGAGGAAACCGGAGAACTCGGTGGAAACCTAGACAAAGTACTCCAACATGAACATTCACACTCTCAATATATGTCTGTACATTTACCTGGTATAATTTTATACTAATTATTTCTTTATTACTACACCTTAATATTTCACTGGAATGCCCTTTTAAACTCTATAATTGTATTATTTAGTTATTCAAGGAGAAGTTCACATATTTCCAAAGTGTCTTGATTCTAAAAGGGAATGCTGCCCAGATCTACATTCTTGGTTTCAGTGAGGTACACCAGCAGGTAGCAGAGCAGCGAGGACCATGCTGGAGAAGGAGAGTGCAGTAAGCAAATAGCGGAGTAGCAAAACGATGCAGGAGGAAGCAGCAGTGAATAAGGAAAGCTGGAATGGAAAGGCATAGCACCAGGGTAAAAACACCACATCTCCTCTAACTGTGAAATGAATTAATAATGACGAGCAACGCTGTGCCATAAAATATGAAAAGATACCATATGACTGAGATCAAGCACAACACTGCAATTCGAGAAAATGTATCGGCTGAAAACAGCTAACGAATCATAATTATTTCACACTTAGAGTGAGTTATTTCACACAGAGGCGCAGCTCTGAGAAATCAGAGGCGAAGCTTGCGAAACAGCCTTTCTTTCCTACATTTTAATAACAATTGTCTCGAACAGCAGCAGAAACTTTTTACTGAGGAACAGAACAGCTTGGAAGCTGATTGATGCTTTCTGCATTGGGAGGGAGTGAAATAGGGCAGCGTTGGTTGAATGGGCCCTGTCTGCTAATGTACACAAATCATCTGAAATTGCTCTGAGAGCACAGCCGAAACATAGCCTCCTGCCACAGGTTCGCTCGGCAAAATGGATTAAAAGCTTCGGCTGCAGGCGAGGTTACGGAAGCAGCAGAAACACAGTGAATCAGGCCCGCCTCTTGATGGCCCTTTAACATGTGCTTAATATGAACTTGTCTTTCAAAGCATTGCGCAATGGATTGTTTTATAATATTCTTTATAATTCTCCCAAGCTCCGGGTCCACCATATAAGGCACTGATAAATAACCACAGATTAACTACACACAGCGGAGTTTAAATTCTATTAAAACAATTTCAGATGCACTGATTGAAGCTGTTACAGACAGGAGTGTGTAATTTAACATTAAAAGTCTAGTTATTTTGCAGCGCAATTTAAATACATTTAACATCATTAGGTATGTAACAAATTGCAATTGGTAGTTACAGTCGATATTCCTTTTACCAGGAAAACGAGACTTTATCAAGAACCATCAAATTTAAAAAATCATAAAGTAGAATGCTACTTGTTTATGTGCACTTCTAGTGAGTTTCGTTCCAAGTAGAATCTCTGGACTAAAAGTTTACATAGTAAAATAATATTTAACACTTAAGTAAAAGTATTCTTGTGGCAAAATACATAGTAAAATGATAATGTGTAATAATAAGTAAATGATTATTATAAAATTAGACCATGTAAATTGGCTAAAAACAGAACTGGACATGTATTTGAGAGTGTGAATGTTCATGTTGGAGTTCTCAGTCTGGGGTTCTCCAGTTTCCTCCCACAGTTCAGAGATTTACATGGTGGGTGAATTGGAGATGCCAAATTGCCCCTAGGTGTGTGTGTGTGTGTGTGTGTGTGTGTGTGTGTGTGTGTGTGTGTGTGTGTGTGTGTGTTTGCCCCATGATGGACTGTTGACCTGTCCAGGGTGTTTCTCCATTATATACCTCTAAGACCACTGGGATAGGCCCCAGCATCTCCAACGAAGGAAAAAATCAGAAATAAACCTTCAAAATAAGGAATAAGGAAACAATATTCTAAACTTTGTATGGTCACATACCAATTTTTTAGACTAGTCCTGAAGTAGTTTTTGGGCTACTTCTTTTGGTAACCAGTTTTCTCAAATGACAATTATCTTTAAAACATAAAAGGTTGAACATGTAAAGAAATGAAAAAGGCTTATGAAGTTTTGAGGTGACTGTAAGAGTACATTCATACGCGAATACATTTAAAGTGACACTATAAGACTGTAGCCTGTCTCACAATAAGGCCTTTTTGCTTAAGCTTAATTTGAGCTAAGCCAGGATTTCAGATCATGAACAGCTCTTAGAATAATTAAGGCCTTATTTCTGACCAGACAGGGCTGTTCAGAGGAACATACTTTTAGAATATAGAGCAAGTATTACTCTGAAACACCTACAGATCAACATGCTTGGAGGAGAATGCTAACCGCCAATTCTGCATCCCAGAAATGGCAATGTCAGAAATGCTCTGTTGGACTGCAGGATGCTTTTTGTACACCACTGATAATTGCAACTCCTACATTTTATTAATAATTTATGCGCACTGAAGGAACTGAGTTATGGAGTGAATAACTACATGCAGTCCCTTCACCTCTACCATCATCTCCAGTATGAATATATATATCAGAGATTCAAGAATATGAGCCACTCCGGCATAGCAGCATGCACAAGCTAGCAGCTTCGTCCTGCACACAGTGATAAGGAGGCATATGTTTCCATTTCAGATGTTTGGCTTCTTCTCTTAAGTTCTTCAGAGAGTTTTCGCTTAAACAGCTGGGCCTTCTCCCAGATGTCCTGTGTCACTTCCACTCTGAAAGCAGGGATCTTAGGTGCTGTTTACAGATGCAAATGTGATTATAAACACGGCAACACAAGTCTAAATAAGGTTCGGATTTGTTTTTGTGGCTCGGAACAAAGCTTTTTGGTGTCGGTGGCCCAAGCATGACCCCAAACTTGACTGACATTAAGTGATTCGGTATTAATAGATTTTAAGAGGGAAAAAGAGGGAAGAGACGGGAGGCGAGGGGAAATTCTCAAGGGCCAGAAACAACAATTGTGGGAGCAGCCATCATCTAGAATTAATGGAATAAATGTTTTGACTCATGTAGAAGGTGTTGAGAGCAGTGGAGCGCCTGTTCGTTTGTGTAGAGCTTTTACAGAAGACAATAATAGCAGTGAGACCGAAAGGATCCCTGAATGTTCTCCAGATCTCTTCTAGGGTGCTTAAATTGAAAAAGGCTAATATGTCCAAAATTCCAAATAAGCTGTTTTAATGAGTTTTTAAAAGTTAGATTATTGAGGCAACTCTGAGATCAAGAAAAAAATCTATTTAATGTTTTGGTTCGAACTAAAGTCAGTTAAAGTAGTTGGCCTCTCACTAATTCATCACGCCCTTATTACATCCAAGTAGTCTCTACTGTCCTGTGCTTGATGGCTGTATATTGTCTAGAAGTGTTTGGTATAGTGATTGTACCTAAACTGGATTTCCTTATGCATTGCTCTCTGTTGTTCTTGTGTATTAAATGTAACACAGTGTTTTGTGGAAACCACATTTCGCCCCCCTCTCTACACATCTGTGATGAAAAATAACAAAAATAAAGTTCACTTTGAGTTTGAATTTAATTGGGTGTGTTTTTGTTAGATTGACTGAGGCAGATACACAATCAAAGAAAGCTGAAAATACTAAGATAAAAAACTGAAGTATAACTTCTAACTGATGCTATAACACCTTTAGAGGACAGCGGTGAGTAATGGTTGTTTATTTGATATTTATTAACACCTTTAGAGGGTGGCGGTGAGTAATGTTTATTGATTTGATATTTATTAAAACCTTTAGAGGGCGGCGGTGAGTAATGTTTGTTTATTTGATATTTATTAAAACCTTTAGAGGGCGGCGGTGAGTAATGCTTGTTCATTAGATGTTTAATTACACTTTTAGAGGACAGCGGTGAGTAATGTTTGTTTATTTGATGACTTCAGAAGGCAGTGGAGAGTAAATATTTAGTTTATTCAGGCTCAAGCTATGTCTCTTGTTAGTTGGGCACTACTAAAAGTATCGACAGCTAGGAAGCAAGATCATCCAATTCAGCCATATATTCTTTACCAGTTCACATGTTTTTTTATGCCGAATAATAGTTTGTAACACAAAAGAAAGATGATATATTCAGCCCTATTATTATTATAATTCAGCCCTAAATCCAACTCTGATATGTTTGGTATTTATAATCCTCTTAGATCTGCAGGAGCTCCTCAGCTAGTGGAGAAAAGAGCTGAAACTAAACCTGGTGAAATGGTGCTTATCGACTATGCTGTCCAACCAACTGTCCTACGATATCAGATCTGCACCAACTGGAGCTTTAAAAATCTGCTAAAAATGGCACTATTCTCCTTCACCTTCTTTAAATATCTTTTAATCTTCTTATATTGTCACATTGAGTGACCTTACAGTGGGCTACATAAATAAACTTGACTTGACTTTGTTGAATCAAGTTTTAAATATCTAAAAAAAAGGAACAACGACACTGTAAGAGTACATTAGAGTACATTAAACGGAAAAAGGAAATGTATGAAAGGGTTTAGGGATAGTTATGTCTCTAATACATTAATGTACTCACAGATCCAGTGGAGCAGTTGTCCGACTCTTGAATGACGTCATACAGCACCACGTCTTTGATGAAGACAGCAATGGCTTTCAGGATGAAGGCCACAAACAGGTGCATGTGGATGTAATTTCGTGTGCAGTGGAGTTTCCTGCAGGACCCAACGCAAAGGGCACACACACACACACACACACACACACACACACACACACACACACACACACACACACACACATACAACCTGATTAAGAAAACTCCAGGTCCCTAATCGCACTCTGCTCTTAAAATTAATGATTGTATAATAATGGCTGATTAAAACCTAATTGAGCTTTCTGGTCCTTCGGAGAGCTTTTGTAGATGGAAAACCAAAACACTGCACTTTATCAGATATAAATGGCAAAGTCATTACAGTGGCTTTTCCCTAAGTCATGTTTAAAACTCCCAATCATCCGGAACCGTCCAGATTGATATTGTCCTTGTTTAAGTGCCTTTCAAGGCTCAGGATCACACCCTGATGACCAATTCAACTTTGTGTGGAGAAGATCAAGATCTTTTTTTATTAAGATCTGTTCCACAGAGCAAATCTTACAGAATTTAGTACATATGCATGTAAATAATATGATTAAAACGGTGCAACCATAAAAGATAAGCAAAAAACATATATATTCTAATGTCTAACGATACACTGATAGAATGAGAGCAGAGTAAGGCTGCAGCTTTACTCTGCTCTCATTCTATCAGTGTATCGTTAGAGTTTTTAAAAAACAACACATGGACTGAATGCCGCAATAATAAATGTAGCACAGCCTTTCAAATATTCCAAAATACATTATGGACCAAAAAGACAACTTTTCAAAAGACTTCTTTAAAAATAAATAACACTACACAGCAAAAAAATACAAAATGTGTGTGTCAGTCCTATTCTGTTTCTTTAAAATATGCATCATCATGCAGATCACAGAGCAATCAATTTTGAATAAATGCTTTTCTTTTTTCCCTGTAAGTGCATTTAAGTAGTAGTGGCAGGCTGCATTTTGAGTGTAGAGAAATATACAAGAAGGCCTTGGAAATTTATCGTAAATTAATATAAACATATACAGCTTATCTCATCGGCTGGACATTTTACTTTGATGATCATTCCCAGTGATGAAGGAGAAGAGTCTGCAGTAATAAATCCGCCTGCATTATGGGATTCAGACTAGAAATTCAATAGCAGAGATAAGAAGATGAATCCGTTCGAAAAATCATCTTAGCCCATGTGGTACTGAACCAAAAGATTCTGTGCGTCTGCTTTATTTTGTCCAAGCCTTGATAAGGCTGGAGCGCTGGGCCGGGTCCACGGCTGGATGAAGGCTGGAATGTTCCAGCGTGACACACCAGAGCTTGGCTGAGCTAAACTACAAACTGAAGTCACCAGTAAACTGAGATATGATGTTAATATAATTACCAGACAGTTGGACTGTCATGATTGCTTAAACTCCCTTATCGCTCTTGGAATAAAAAACACAGATCTCCAAAGTTCAGAAGAAGGAAAGAACATTCTCAACTCATTAAGAAAGGTAATGCAGATTCTTTTTCAGGTAGTTTTGAACCATTTTGGCTTTACAAATTATGTCAAAAAGGAAAAAATTATGGAAATGGGTTTGTTCCAACAGCAACAATTGTACAAATATACACAAAACCAAAAAAAGTATATTGATATATGTATACACACACATACACCACGCTGTTATTCTTTTCTGAACTACTGCAGTGTGAGCTGTGTAAAAAATAAGAAACGACTCCATATGTGTTGAATGCAGTATTGTGTGTGTGTGTGTGTGTGTGTGTGTGTGTGTGTGTGTGTGTGTGTGTGTGTGTGTGTGTGTGTGTGTGT
>JBBJLS010000001.1:589408-645453 GCA_037577275.1 Bryconaethiops microstoma
AAACTGGTCCGGTTCAGGGACTGGACTGGAAATGAGAGTCTTTGAAAGTCCTTCAGGAAGCCTGGAGAACTGTTCTTGAGGAACAGTATTACATATACACTCATGTGCGAAAGCTTCTACACCCATATTTTCTATATAGTTGCACAGATTGGAAAAAATAAATATGAGATATAAATGGATAATCACGGACAAACATTTACAAATATGTTTTAATGAACAGAATCTTTAAAAAAAAAAAAGATGAAGTCAGAAGTCTTTAGGACTTTTTTCAGTCTCTTTCTCACACACACACACACACACACACAACTCTCAGATGGTGGCCCAGATTAGGCAGACAGAAGATAAACGTGCATCCACTCATTCTCCTCCATCCCCTCCCATGGCTTACTCCCTCCCTCTCTCCCTCCGTCCGTCTCTCCCTCCATCCTTGCACGGGACGAAAGAAAGCCAGGAATAAGCCACTCATTCATCCGTCCGTTATCTCTTAGGGTGTCTTGTCTCTGCGAGTGATGGGGATCATTCTTTTCTCCCTGTCCGTCTCTCTGTCTCTGCCTTTTCTCTCTTTTTTTCTCTCTTTTTTTGGTCCCCGTAAATCCTCCTTTCCCAGCCTGCCGAGAACAGTGGGAAACAGATCGCTCGTTCGTTTCAGTGGCTCCGCGTTTTATCTAACACTGGACCCTCGTGAGCTGGAGAGGCTACCAGTCAAAAGTTTTGGCACCCGCTGACACTTTCCACATTTGTATGTTACTCACTTAGTATTTACTAAAATTACACTTTGTATTCTTAACTAACAAATGCATGTACAGTATTTTCAACATTTGAGTTCCTTTATTAGCCAGAAAATGTCTTATTTAACAAATGCATTCTTAGATTTTAACTTTTATGCATTGTACATACATATATATATATATATATGTGTGTGTGTGTGTGTGTGTGTGTGTGTATATATATATATATATATATATGTGTGTATATATATATATATATATATATATTGGAAGCTGATGTGGGGAAAAAAGCTTTTTTTGTGAGTATTTATGGACCATTATTTTGAAATTTTGAAACTGCTTAACCAAATCATTGATTAGAACGGACAAATGCTCAGATTCCACTTTGATCTTTATTAATATTGGAGTAACATAGACTAATTCTCTGACTGAAAAACATCTGAGTGCCTTCTTATAGAAAGTAAGGTGAGAGAGCAAAACATGCACTCACAAGCTATGTTTCCATCCAGGTGTCAAATTAAATTCTAGCAAGTGACTGAAATGCTGCAAAAAATATGTAAATATGGCCAAGACAGAAATGTTTGAGAGAGCACATACAAACCTTTTGTGCAAAATTCATTGTACATTTTATTGGATGTTTGACATTTCCTTCAAGTTTTTATTCTTCATGCCAAAATGTGCATAAAATGTTCATGGAAAATTAGTATCTATAAAGTTTGATGAGCTTCCTATAGGTTTTTTTTTTTTTGGTCTTGCCAACAGTCATTAATCTTTGCTTGAAGTTTTTTTTTGTGTGTGTGTGTGGTACTCTGTTCCCTAGTTACTGTCCATGAAGGCCCTATGCTTCTGTAAACACAGCCTGCTTGCAGTCAGCTATGCTACCCAGTGGGCATGGTCTGGGAGGGGAGTGATGGCTCTTTCTGTTACTGCTCACACTTATGGTTTCAGTATTTGCAGTGAGATGTTGTGTTTGCTATAGTGCCATTTTACAAATAGAGGTTGCAAAAGGGTACTTTGGCCCAGTGACAAAGAAGAACCGCATTTGCTTCCCAAAGAACCCTTCAGTGTATTGTTTTTTTGTTTTGTTTTTTTTAATCGCTGTTGTGTACCACAATTTGGGAAGCCAGAGAAGATCAAAGCTCAGTTCCCCAAAGAACCTTTTAAAGGAGTGGTTTCAACTCCGTGTGAAATATCAGCTTCCGTGCCCAAGCGATGCTTGAAAATGAGCAATTAGAAAATCAAAAATATGCCTACCTATATGTAGTTAAAAAAATCTAAATCTAAAATGTCCTGGAAGTGACTTCTCTTCCATTTTGTATTCATGCACAGCGCCTACAAAACAGTTTAAAATGACTAAAGTTACAAAAGTGTTACAAAAATCCCAGTTAATACAGTTGTTTAATAATAGCTCTTTAATAATTGCACAGTGATGAGGCTTTTCAACTGTTCTCCATTTCGCTCTACAACATTATCAGATAAGACCAAAATAGTAGTGGACCTGAATAAAAATATTTTAAAAACATTTTTAAAATGATAAAATATTCATAAATAATCAACACTTGGCGTCCCTGATTTGAAATATTGTGTTATTACTGTATTACTATATTGTATTGAAATATATGAATATATTTCTATATAATATTGTCAAACACTACACATGGTTTTATCCTGTCAATTGTTTTTTCTCCCTCCTCTTTGCTAGTTAGGTAGCTAACCTAGCCACATACCTGGCACTGCGCACAGTTTTAACAAGTGATGCGCTCTCCACACTCTTTAATCCAGTCTGCCTTCTAGTGTGTTTAACTGAGGAAATGGGTGAAATTTCACTCTGTTTTCCAGCCTGTTCTTGTGCCAGTTTACAAGATTTTTTTGATTAGACAGCTGCTGTTTGACTGAGTGAATGCATTTGCTACAGCGCCACTCTGAGGCAGACTAAATAAAGGCAAAATAAATGTTGGAACAACACCAACACCATAGCACAATCTCAGTGTTTAAGGATTCCCCGAAATTTGAGGTTTTCAGGGAGTCTAAAAAGGTCCATTTTAAGACCCCATTAGTTCCTTGGTACACACCGTGCCAGTATGCATTCAAAAAATACATTTTACATCATTTTCATTTAGTTCCATTATATCCTCCTGAGACACAGAAAAATAATTTAGCAATTTTTGGATTTTTTGCATTAAATAATTGCTTTGCATTAAATAAACATGCCACAACTGTCACGTCTCCCACTGACTCCCTTCCTGCGGGCTCGCTGTCTGCTGCACCCTTTGTTGAACAGTGGGTCAATCTGTCACGTCTCCCCCTAACTCCCAAGTGCCCTCCCCGGGCCTCTGAGCCACTGCTAAGCCCTCCCCTCTCTAGGGCCTCAGAGCCTCGGCTATCCCTCTCTAGGGCTTTCTTGGCGCTGGCACCGGAGGCCAAAGCGTTCTTGCTGTTGGCACAGGGGGCTGGAGCCATTTCGGTGCAGGCACAGGACATTGGGACACTGGACCACGGCCTGTCTTGTCGTAGCAAGCGGCCGCGAGGAGCCGCGATATGGGTTGCGTGTCCGCGAGGAGCGGCGATATGGGCTGCACATCCGGGAGGCTCGGGAGCGCAGCCTCGACACTCAGGAGCGCTGTTCCATGGCTCTCGAACATGGCTGCTTGGCTCTCACGTTCTGTGGTGGCTGCGGGGCTCTCTCGCTCTGCGGTGACGCCATGTAGCGCCATGTTGGCCTGCGCACGACCTAGGCGTAGTGCTCGAAGCGCCAGGTCCTAATGCCTGAGCCGACCCGGAGTGAGGCTCGCTGCCCCAGCTGAGGACTTGCCTTCTGAGGCGAGCCCGGCACGAGCCGGAGTGGTGGAACGCTGGAGGAAGCCTCAGACTTCAAAGGCAGCTGGTGGTTGGGTGGGTGACGTGGACCTCCACGTCTCTTTCGTCCTTTTTCCGCGGATCTCCCGCCTCACCTATCGGCGAGCCAAAGCAGGAGCTCCTCTGAGGTCGAGTCAAGGATGAGGGGATCCACAATGCGCTCTGGATCGATGATCGGGGCTCCGTCGATCCACCTGTTCCACCAGAAGCCCAGATCCGCTTTCAGACTCTCCACCACACAACAGCTCAGCAGTTGTAAACCGGCTCATCCTTGCCGGCTCACCCCCGAGCTGGGTCCGAGCTGGGTCCGGTCTGCCCCACTCCCGGCGAACTCCTCACCACTCTCCAACAGGAAGGTCGTCAAGGCCCCAAGGACAAGTTCCCTTGGAGCCAGCTCCCTTCCTGCAGGCTCGCTGTCTGCCGCTCCCTTTGTTGAACGGTTCGTCAATCTGTCACGTCTCCCCCTGACTCCCAAGTGGTTGCAGGCGCGAGAGCAGACTTCCATTTCAATGCTTTTAATTTAAACAATACAAGAGGCACGAGGGCCCACAAACAAAACTCAATGCTTTTCCAAAAACCCAACACAACCAGCCACTATGACAATTGATGCACACTTGAACATACTAACCCTTATATACTCAACCCAACCACCATCAATAAACAAACTCAAACACTTTAACAAAACCCAGCTGTGTCTAATAATTAATAAAACCCAACACCTTCAAAATAAAAGCACAAAACAAAACCTAAATACAAACTTAAACAAGGCCAGCCGCTCTCTAGCGTCCGCTCTCAGGCCATGACAGTAACATTTATTTTGTCAAACATTTATTTATTTGTTTATTTTAATAGAATGTCCTTTGTAGTGGACAATGCTATCTGGTGCCAACTGAATAATTATTATATTGTAACTATCATATTTTCAGATATTTTGATGGGAGGCCAAAAAATTTTTTAGAAAACAAAGACTGAAATTATTTAATAAGTAAAGCAGTTTATAGCTTTACTTGCCTATATTTCTTCCAGTTCACTTTATACTGGTATATTAACATCAAATATGAAAAAACATTGCAAGCAGTCACTAGAACTTGAACTTTTCTTGGTTTTGACATTTTGTAAATGTCATGCCATACTTTTTCAGTCATTATGAATGATACTTCAAGAAGCAGCTTTTCTGCTTGGTTACACACAGATACATGCCACATTTGATGCATTTCACAAAGGTTTTGCCTTTGTGGCCTGCATTGCTGCGTCTTGATGCATTTGCATCAACCATCTTTGGCAAATGGACCGAACCATACTATTTTGTAGCACTGTGGGGATGTGGCTTCACAGATCATCTTTTGGGTGGAGGAGCACTTTCTTCATCATTATCACTGGTTGTCACATTACTTCCACAATTCTTAGCAAAAGTCTCTTGGCCTCTGACAGTTCCTTCTTTCCTGAAATAAACAGCATTTGATACGAAACAGATATTTAGTAAGTTCTCACAACGGAGGACATTGGAAAAAATGTGTTGTTTTCAGTATCTTAAAAATTACTGTGTTACCCAAACCACATCAAACTATTGATTAACAACTTGTGTTTAAATTAACATTCAACATCCACCTTTAAAAACACAATAACTGCATAAATTTAACAACTTACTTTTCTTGTGCCATCAAACATGCTGCTTGGTATGGCAGCCATTTTGGAAATACAGATCTTCTGTTTCATTGGATGAACCTAACAAATCACGTATCAGTGGAAATGCCAGGATGTCCTTTACATAGCACAACAGGTTTTATTCTTATAGACCGTTTTGTTTTTTAAAAAAGCTGTGAAACTCTTGTCCTGTACAGAGGACAAAAATGCATTGCTGGGTCTCAGGAGGATAAAGTGAGCGCATGTATTACTTACATGATGTGTTCTAATAGTTTAGTGTTTTTTCTTTATTATTTTTCTGCATAGTTTACTCATTAGTTTATCATGTGTTTGAGAAAAGTGAGTATCTTTTACTGACTGTCCAGATTTGTTCATGTTAGCTTCACTTTCACAGATGTGGTTTATTTTGAAGGTTGTAGACACTCATTAGTTTGTAGCAGTAGCAATTACTGTATTTGATGACTAACAAACTAAACAAATGTGTATGTATTGTAAAAAATGACATTCTATAGAATACAGTGATGGCAAACAAAATAGAGAGACAATAGCTGTTTAAGGAGAGAATATTCTGATACCTTTGTCGAGCAGCAGTGGTATCACGAGGATTTTTTTTTTTTGTATAGTCATCTTGCTCATGTAGATTAGGGCCTCATATCCCAAAGACGTCACAGAACCAACCATCAGCATAAAATGGTAGCACAATTATCACTCGCAGCTAAAATGATCATCTTAACACAGTGAGGCCTTTGGCAAACTGGACCCAAATGTTCTGCATTTTTTAACCTTTCAATACCACCTTAAAAGGCCTTCATTCCAATGACCTTTGAAAAATGAAGTGTTTCTGCAACAGACAAAGCCGCTATTTTTTCCTCTTTGGAGTCTTTAATGAGTGAGGTGTACTGTACAGCTCATGCAGTTGCTAGAGAGACCTATTCGGAGGGTAGTAGATTTCGATGGTCAGTATGGCCATCCTCGCTTTCCGTATTATCTTCACTTTAACAGCATGCACTAGGTTGAGTAATGCATTCAAAGAAAACCCATTAAACAGACCGGGCTTGTTCTGCTGCAGTTCTTGTGAATGACTCTGTAATATGCATTACTGTTCGCATGTGAGAAAAGAAACAAGAGAGATGAGGTAATGCATGTACAATAAAAAGAAATGCTTAAACTTGTTTATATCTAATATAGTTGCTTTAAAACCGCACAAAGCCTTTGTTTTGCTATTGTAAATGATCGACACCTTCATGGAAAAGTCTTGCACGTTCGGGAACATAATTACAAAAAGCCAGATCCATTCATTGTTACAAGTCTTGACTGATAAGGAAACAAGTTAGTCAATAATTTAATAGTCCATGTTGTACATGTGCCTTTGAACAAATTCAGAATTGTAGGATTCCTCCTTTTGCACAGTGTTTATCCAAATGTTTCTCATAGTATATCTACCACACACACACACACACACACACACACACACACACACACACACACACACACACACACACACACAATTGTAACAGTACAAGCAGTTACAAAGGTTTGTTGATGTGACACTTCTGACCCTACGGAAATAACCCTTGTCTGAATTTAAAACATTCTCAACACACGAGAACTGCCAATCTGCTCATAGTCATTGCTTTTAAAAACATTTTAATATCGAGTGATAAATATTATAATTAATTATAATGGGCATGTTTTCTGTGACCTAAAACCCAGCAATAGCTCAAAAATAACCATAAAAATATAATTAAGTTGTGCGTAGGCTAGTAGGAGTGCTTTCCTCAGCCTTTGAAAAATGAAGTGTTTCTGCAACAGATGAGGCATCAGTATTTTCTCTTTCTCCTCTTTAATGAGTCGTGTGAAGGTTTACACTATCGCACAAGCAGCCTTGATAATGGAGAAGTATCATTTAACACATTACATAACATTTAGAGGAGAGTAATGCTTATTTGTTCGATAAGTAGGTGATGCTAACATACTCATGGGAAACTTTTAAGCTTTGCTTGATTGCTTTCACATGAATCTCTACAACTGTGTGTGTGTGTGTTTGTGTGTGTTTGACGTAGCTACAAAATATATGGCTTATAATGAAGCAGTAATTAGATTTCTACATTAATTGGCAAACAGTTTCTCTGCAGATTATATGTTCTGAACCACTTAATTAATATTACTGCCACATCTCAGAATGTACAGAGGAAACAGAAGAGGAGCTTCTACCTTCCTAGCTCTGTCTCCATTGAGACCACAAGATTTTAAGATGTCAGCTTGGCTCAAGTGTAGGGACTCAAGAGGGTGGGGGGTGCTCTGTCATACCACAGCTAGCTCTCCCTCACTCTCAGTATCAGCGCTTTGCCGCATTGACTGCCCTTGACAGAGAGTAAGCAATTCTGTACAGCAGAACTCAATGATTTGCCTTGTTTTTTTCACTCATGGGGATTGCGTTCAATCAGTGTACCAATAATCAAGAGTAGCTGGAAATGCCACTTGATTCAGAGAGCGTGCACAACCCCAACTCAGTGACACAAGTGTTGTGTTTTCATGTTGGAAAACAGCAAAATTCTGTTGAATTATTGCTATTTATCTTCACCTTTTTTTCAGCACTGCACTGCTGAATAGTAGTTTTAGCATTTTCATTGGTCTTCCTCCCACTCGTTGACTAGGGCATTCAGTCAGCTTCCTAATAAGGGCAGCGAGGGAGGTGGAGATTATAAATAGAGCCGTATTGTTTCTTGGGAATATATGCATTGACGTGCTGGAAGCTTTATCTGATGTGTGCGTGTTTCCATGCCAGTGGTAGAGCTGGAGCTGGAGCACAGCTGCAGAAGACGTGCAGCCAACACTACATACAGCACATGCCGCAAGGCTGCAAGACCTCTATACTGAACTGAATACACTAGAGAGCCGAATAATCCAGCTTGCAGGAAAATATCAAATGTCCGGTTGCAAGTTAATTTCACCTAAATAAAAGGATCTCTGGGCCAGGACGAATTTACTGCAGTGTGTGCAGAGTAATAACAGTGGGCGATATATTTACAGGGCTAAATGACGAATGTGCTGAATTTGATAGGACCTTGAACAACAATTTCATTTAAAATCAACTTGCTTGACACAAGAACTACAATTTGTGGGTTAATATATGCCGGCAGATTTCCAGTACTTCCAGAGTCCTGACATAAATAATTATTTTCTTTTCAATGGGCTTGAATGAAACATCACCTTTTTAAATAACAGGAGCTGAATTTATTGCCACATCAAATGTAAGAGAAGAATGGCTTGCAGTGATTCCTGTGTAGTTGTGCTACAACATTTTGATGGGGGTGTAACGGTGCAAGTGCACTTAATCTGACTCACATTAGTCATCTCATAAACTTACAACAAAAGACAAAATAACTAATTGGCTGACTGCCGATTCCGGTTATGTATCCCTAGCAAAAACAGTTTTATCAAGCTGTCTATGCTTATCACCATTACATACAACATCATAGCTATGCAGCCACACGGATATAATCATCTATTGACTGTCATTAATAGGGAGATTTGTTTGGCTTGGTGTAGTTTATTTTGTGAATGGTATCAAAGGAGCCAGTGTAGCATACACTGAGGCCTCTCCAAACAGAGTCTACTGGTGCCTTGTTTTCACACAAATGGACTGTAATTACAATCGATTCCTCCTCTGCTCTCAGAGTACATGACTCTTCCAACTCTTATCAAAAAAAAAAATTGTATTCCTCTTTAAAGTACTCCAGCAGCTGTTTTTCTTTTTCCAGTTTCAGCTGAGTTTTTATGCTCTATTTCAAATGAGCCGTAACTAGGCTGACTGGTTATTTGAGATGTGGTAAAATTTCTGGACAAATATGAACACAGATAATTAAGACTTCATTGTGGCTGTAATCAGAAAATCAAACTATAATCCATGTCTCAAAATTAATTGAATACTGAATGATATATGAATGAGTAACTTCCATAATAATAATAATAATAATTATATAAAATATATGAAATATACAAATATTTTACATTATCTATAGCATTTGGTATGTGGTAGGTGAATGTAACAATCACCTACCCCATTAATTCACTTTGTTTAGTAGCTGTATGTGTTTGTGTGTATGTTGGTATAAATATGGTGTTTCTTACCGGACTTTAGTTTTTCACTAGCACGTACAGTTTTTGTGATGAAGCTAGTTATATAATGCATGATAGTGGTATAATTAGCATATAATGATCATATACTAAGCGTTTTTGAAGAAACAGTGGTAGCTGACCGACACTGATCATTATATCTAGTGTCTTACATCAGGCCATCTATGTCTTAATTAACCAGTTAGTTAATTAATCGAATTTCCCACATTAGCTTCAGCACAAGGTATGTTCAGAGAATGTCCACTATGTAACGGGACAGCCACTCTAGGACAATTAGCATATAATAATCCTATGCCAAGCGTTTTTGAAGAAACAGTTTGCGCCTATCTGACTTCGCATTGAAAATATTGAAACAGTTACTTGATTGGTGCCTGCGGTTTAATAAAAACCGCATGCAAGTCTATTGCAAATCTAATATTACTCATAATTCAAAAAGTTGATGTGACTGAAAAAAAAAAAATGAAAGCAGATCTGAAATCAGCATGAGAAAATGGTTTAGAAAAGTGTGTTGTGGTTTCTGATTACAAAAAAAAATTTTTTGTTGACCTGTTGTTTATTATCTGTATTTCAATCTTTTAACTGTTGAAAAATGTCCTAAATGAAGACAATACTTTAAATTAGGTTTACACACATCTTATTTTAAGAATGAAAAGAATGGATATTTTAAATTCATCATTTTAACAGGGGTATCGAACTCCAGTTCTGGAGGACCGTGGTCCAGCACGTTTTGGTGGTTTCCCTGCTCAGAAACACCTGGTTCACCTCGCCAGTTAATTGTCAGGTTTAGTAAATATGGAAAAGAACCATCAAACTGCCCTGGACACCGGCCCTCCAGGACTGAAGTGTGACACCCCTGCTTTAAAGCCTGTGTTTAAAAGTGTTGTCTAGTGACCTGTAATAAAGTGTTATGTAATGTATAAGATAAGATAAACATTTATTAGTCCCACAAGTGGGAAATTTGCTTCGTCACGGCAGAAAGTAGACAGTACGAAGTTAAGAGCAGCGAGAATTAAGAGAACAATAGAATAGACTAAAATGCTATATGATCAGTACAGTATAAAATATGTATTTTTAAGAGCATTCTTGTAGTGAGACCAAATGTTTTTTTTTTAAAGACAATTATGCATGAATTTCACACAAATTTTTCAGACCAATGTCTTGTTTTGGTGACTGTTGCGCTGTGAATACCTGCGGGTTATTTCAAATTAGTTGTAGTTACTTTAAATCATTGGTGATCAACACAAAGTACTGCATTAAACTTGATTTTAGGCTTTTTAGTGTGTGGTTATTAATTGCGATGTGCTACCATGGATAATGCTTGAACTGTATTTTTCATACACTCCCCTACATAAAAACTGATTTATGTTCTGGATGTTTCTGGAGAAATAGTAGGACAGTAGTGTTGATCTTGTTTACATTTTTTTTCCTTTGGTGTCCATGCAGTGTATGGAAAGCCTGTTATCTCAGGAGGTCAGCAGTTCCAGTCCCAGAATGTAGAGAACCCCTACCTGGAGCGGCCACATGAGACCGAGGTAGACCATGGCACAAATGGCAGTCCGGCTCCAGAGAACCATGAGACAGAGCGGGTCCCGAGACCACTAAGCCCCACCAAGCTGCTGCCCTTTATCTCCAACCCCTACCGCAATCAGAGTGATGTGGACTTGGAGGCCCTGCGGAAGAAGCTCTACAATGCTCCCAGGCCCCTCAAGAAACGAAGCTCCATCACTGAACCTGAAGGCCCTGCTGGCCCCAACATTCAGAAACTCCTCTACCAGAAGACCACCCTGGCTGCTATGGAGACCACTGTGAACTCCCCAAGTCCTGCAGAGGAGGAGAATGCCCCAGCTTCTGATTCCATTACCCCTGAGAAGGCCTTGTCCGAGGTACCCGAACAGCCACATTCAGACCCACCAGCACCTACAACTGTACTGAAAATTGATGGTGAAGACTTTATCCCACCTCCACCACCTGCGCATCCAGCCCCACGTCCTGATGATGCCCTCATACTCCCACCCCCTCCCCCTGAGGTTGTGGAGCAGCTGTCTGGGCTTCAACCACCTTCAGAGAGCTATTTGGAGGAGTTCCCTCCATACCCTCCTCCCCCTTACCCCAGCGGGGCTGAGCAGGACGCACTGGGAGAAGACACCTTCAGCCTGAAACCACCAGAGGTCACCGGCCAAGTTCCTCTTCCGCCTGTAAGTAGCGATGAGTGCTTCCACACAGCGCACTTCATATTTATTACAGCCGGTCATGAAACCAAGGTCCCTGTTCTTATTTGTGAGGCTGCAGTTCTGGTTCTGTGTTTAACTGAAGTATCTCTGGTATCATTCAAATACTTCACCCAGTAGATTGCATAATAAGCACCTTGCTGGTCTCTGGTTGTAATGATGACTTTTTATTTTCCTTTGTTTGGAGTAATACTAGTCAGTTGTATCTGTTGGGTCACATTGAAACAGTTAGACCTGCCTTTTGCAGGTGTTTTGGGCTGGGTTCACAAACATGTGTTGACCCTTACTCTACTAGAATGGGTGCAGTAAGGGAAAACCAGATAGTGGCTGGGAGGTGGCAACAACTGGGAGAAGAATTTGGTAAACATTTAATTATTTTACTGCACTTTACTCCTGTCTTTGAGTAAGCCAGACAAAAGCTGTGCAGTTCACACAGGCCTCCACTTTCAGTAGTTAAGTAATTAATCCCAGTATAGGGTCTGTTTTTTTTATCTTAAATCGGGAAGTTATGTTGAAATTTTCATAAGCTGCCCCTTATTTGAGTTGTATTCCCATTTCCCTCCTTACAGCTACAAAGATCATTCCACCATAAAAGCATAATTAATTCTTTCAACCCAAGCCTCTCTAGATAAGGCCTAAGTAGCTGAAATAAATAAAATTACACATTTTTTTTTTTTTTTTTTAGTGCTCTTGTATTTACTCTTAATGAGCTGTGTCCCATTTAACCCTGAAAGGGCTCTTTATTCAAGGAAGAAAATAACTAATCAGCTTACAAAATCCTGTTACGTGAAGCTGGTGCGTTTTTGAAGCAGTTCAGTCCCTGCTGATTTCTCCCTCGAGATACAGGAACAACAGTTGTTCATGCACTCACGATGGAGGATAAGCATCTTGCCGCTGACAGTTATTACTGATGAGTCAGGGAGTTCTACATCCGCTTGGTGAGGTGGTGGATCTCTGTTAAATGAAGCATCTGCTTTTCTCAGGGCAAGAGGACAAACTTGCGGAAGGTTGGATCTGAGCGCATTGATCACAGCATGAGGGTCAAATTCAACCCTCTGGCTCTTCTTCTCGACTCATCTCTGGAGGGAGAGTTTGACCTGGTGCAGAGGATCATCTATGAGGTGAATTTTTTGCTTTTGTCACTACCTGTGTATCTTTGTGCATGACACCATGGTATGTTTATACTTGGTAGTGACATTTTATCCTTCTAAGTTTACTTTGTGTTGAAAGTGAATACTGCTTTTCTCAAGTCAAGTCCATCAGTTTCTGGAAGTTTTCTAGGTTTCATATTTCTATACTTTGAATGAGGATTTTAATTTCCGTAGGTTGAGGACCCAAGTCAACCAAACGATGAGGGCATCACAGCTCTGCACAATGCTGTCTGTGCCGGTCACACGGAGATCGTTAAATTCCTGGTACAGTATGGAGTCAACGTTAACGCTGCAGATAGTGATGGCTGGTGAGTTAGCCATATTATACAAAGAAGTATCAGCATTTGTTATTACCAATCTGTGTTCCTGTAAAAAGGAATGTATGATTTTAAAAAGGATAATTTAATACACCACTTTTGCTTATAGAATAAAATAGATGAGTCACAGAATGAAGTTGTGTTGGAGTTGCACATGAAAATGAAACTGACCTGCATCCCAACACTGTTTACTTTTATAGGTTTCATTTGTATTTGAGCTTCTGAACATACAAACTCTTTAATGCAGGATGATGCAGACAATAATGTCCTTCAATATGGTTATTATCAAGCATTAAACATCTGTGCTCATGTGCTAGGACCCCCCTGCACTGTGCAGCCTCCTGTAATAATGTGCAGGTGTGTAAGTTCCTGGTGGAGTCTGGGGCCGCCGTGTTTGCCACCACCTACAGTGACATGCAGACAGCAGCGGATAAGTGTGAGGAGTTGGAAGAAGGTTACACTCAGTGCTCACAGTTCCTCTATGGTGTGTATGCCAGACACTGTACTTTTAACATATTGTGTTGATGTAGTATTTCATTACTTTAGCTCAGGGTTGGACAACTCTGGTTCTGGAGGGCAGGTATTCAGCAGCTGGGGATTTCTTGCTTTGATTGCCATATAGGGCTGGACAGTGCCTCTGTTTCATGTGTGTTAAATGCACAGCGTTAGCATGGGATGGGTGGGGTGTGGCCAGCAACAGCTTATTTGCGTAAAGGTGACAGAGCCCTGAACTTCATGAACATGTTTTGTACAGCCCATAGACCTATTATAACTAAAGTGAATTTTGCATAATATGTCCCCTTTAATTAATTATTCTTACTTCTGTCTTAGTACTTTTTAGCTCTTTTGAATTTCTGCTGAAAAGTTAGGGAGAAATGTTAAATTCTTATTCAGAAGCCTTTTCTATTTTTCTTTTACCACATGTGCTGTTTTTTTTTTTTTTTCTTTCTTTCTTTTTTCTTTTTTTTTCCCTTCAAACATTGTACTGTGAAAATCCGATGTTTTGTTCTTCCATGCCGGGGATCTTCAGCTCCAGTGCTGGAGGGTTGGTGTCCAGCATAGTAGTTGATTTGTCCTGCTTAAACACACTGGTTCAACCTGTTTATTCCCAGGTTTCGTGAGTGTGTTTGAGGAGGGAAACTAACAAACTGTGTTGAATTCTGGCCCTCCAGGACTGGAGTTGGAGATCTCTCACGTATGCTTAAGTTCAAGTGGCAAACGTGCAAAATTTATTTACAGCCAAAAATAAACACTTTCAATAAATCGAATTAAGCAGTTCTCAGAAGGTTTTGTTGGTTCAGATGTAACAGATCTCCCAAAACAGTGTTTGTGACCACTTTGGTGGCTCATGCCTTTCTTTGACCTTGTACTTTCTTCTGCTTGTTCCAGGCGTCCAAGAAAAGATGGGCATCATGAACAGAGGTGTGGTTTATGCGTTGTGGGACTACGAGAGTGCGGAGGATGACGAGCTGCAGTTCAGAGAGGGAGACTGCATGACTGTGATACGGAGAGAAGATGAAGATGAAGTCGAGTGGTGGTGGGCGCGGATGGGAGACAAAGAAGGTTATATCCCCAGAAACCTGCTCGGGGTGAGTATGATGGTGTGGGAATTAGGGCTAAGAATACATTGCTGTTATAAAGGTTGTCAGTCATGTGGCTTCAAATGATAGTTACTAAACTAGTTAACAACAGTTGAACAGTTTTAACCTCAGGCATTGTTGAGTGAGGGTGGGACAAACAAATACAAAGTTTTGATATTTTGGGTACAAAAAATGCAAGGTTCAAGCATCAGTACCTTATTTGTCAGAATGTTAATGCATGTTTCTCAAACAGGCTGCTGAAATGCATTGTCTATTTAGTCCATAAGATGGTGCTGAGTTTTCTTTTTAATTCTGAAGAAAATTCTAGATTTCAATTCTAAGGAAAAAAATGCAAAAAACCTCATTATGTAATAAATCAGCAAATGCAATTCAGTATTAAAAAATGCATTTTTTTTTCTCCATTATAATTATATCTATGAATTCCACTCATGGATTAGTGCCCTTGTCTTGGCCATGTCTTGCCGCATGAGGGAAATAAGGATAGGAAGCCTTTCTGTTTAAAACATACATTCTTTTGTTGAGAATGTACTGCTAAGGAAACAGTTGCAAATGACCACCTTTTTTAGCCTGTGCTCGGTGACCCATGTGTCATTTGCCATTGTGGCACTTCTATAGTGATAGACTTTGTTTACCTGTGAATTGACTCGACTGCCTTTCTTTTTCTTTTTTTTCTCTTTTCCTTATTTACGGATCCTCTTTGCTTAAACACTAATTACCTTTCTTATTTAATGTAGTGTTGCTGCAAATACACTTACTGGTGACTTCCTACATTCAGTTGTCCAAGCTAAACGTTATACTTATCACATTTTCATTTTATTTACAATACTGGGTTTGCAACTTTTTAATAAATTTTTACTTAAGAAGACTTGTCAATTTGTTTGATTGTAGCGAAGTCTGCTAGAGTTTAGAGCCGTTCAAACAATGCAGTTGCATCAGAATAATAGGATGCCCATTCTCCACAATGCAATAAATTCCCACCATTCACTACATAATGACAAAACTACATTGTGCTATACTTATAAAGTAAAATAATGTTATTCTCAACTTAAATTTAGCTATTTCTGTTGTGGTTCTGTTTTACCCTTATGTTATTCTGATGCTGTTCAGTCTTGTTTATAAGAGCAGCACCTGCATTCATGTGTTCATTCTTGCAATGAGCAAGATATTTCTTGAAAAAATTCCTGACATACCACTGCATACATTCCATCTAAAAGCTCACCATGACACCATGTACACCATTTCTAGAGCTCTTAGTGCTGACACAATGTTTTGCTCTTAGCATCTTGTAAACCCAACATTTTCACTACCCTTGCATGATCAGTTTAACAATTTTATTTTTCTCCACAGTTGTATCCAAGAATAAAGCCACGACAGAGGAGCTTGGCTTAAATCTGCTGCAGCAGAACGACACATGGTACATTCTCCACATCCTCAGAGATGGACTGGCACACACAGCATCACTCTCCTCAGATATGCTAAAGACTAATGTGTAAGGACAAACAGATGAAGAGACCAAAACATGAAGGAATTTTTTTTTTTCTCAAAGAACAACTGAACTGACAATGAACTGAGTTCATGACCACTTTGTTCTTTTGACTCATCTGAAGCACTTTTCTAATTCATCAGATTTTTACATGTGGTTTTGCAGTACTGTCTTTCTTTCCTAGTATCAGCATTATTCTAACCCTTGTCTTTTGTCATTCATGTCTATAATATAACTGAGTAGTTCTGTCTTTGGTATGTGTCTTGTTTAACGAATCTATGCTTTGACCACGAATCTCCTGGGGCTTTTGTTACACAGATTTTATATATGGAGGGCTATCACTATCCCTATCCAGTGCTTTATCAAATTAATGAAATACGATTACGACTTGTAAATGCATTGAACTGTGTTCAGACAGTGTTTTTTGGACAATGTTGAGGAGGTCATGTTTTGAAATAGTCACCATGTACTAATAAAAAGCCCCTCACTGAAAGTGGGACCCTCAGACTCAGAGCAGTACAGGCTTATATAAGCTGGATTCTGTATCTGCCACAATATCGAGACATTTATATCATTTAATCGCAAATTAAAGTTTTGAATCACTTTTAGGGACTTGGGTACACACTTTTTTTTTTCCATATTACTGCTACTTGTCAAATCCAGTAAAGTATTTACACTATAGGCCTAGTGATTTGGGGCAACTTCTATTACCTTCTGTCAGTATTTGCTTTACAGCAAAGTCTGCAACATATTTACACTAAAAATGCTTTCAGTGCTGTAGATCAAAATATGTTAACTTTAGAGCACCTGAAATCGATGGAGTAACAGTCAATCTGTCCGTTATTTTCTCAGGTGAACATTTTATCACTCCATTTCACTAGCGTAAAGTGCTGGTGTTTCTGGATTCTGTTCGGTAATCCTTAACTTTTGTAAGCGTGTGTGTCAGATTACTGGTGGTTCTATGATGAAAGTGATGATTGGTTTAACTTTTTTTTTTTTTGGTCTAAATATACCAACTATACCAACTTTTTGTAGCATAACTTTTCACTGTAGCTTTATAATATTCACGGCATATGCCATTGTTGAAGCAGATCTATTTATTTTATTTAATACCCAATTTCTCGCCTCAATCTTTTGATCTGTAACCTCACTCATCAACCACTTCATAAAACTATGCCTTTGCATCATCATAGTCATTCTGTCTTTGTTGTTTTACAGTGATAGGTTTAAAAGTGTTCTAAACATGCCAACATTTTGAAATAAAAATTGATTTCAAGGGATTGTATATTGGCAATGTGGATTGGTGCATATATGTGCTATGTTTATCGAGTTGGAACCCTGTTGGAACTGAACACACTGATTTTTCTAATGTTTACTTTTGTGTTTGTATATTTGCACCAGTATTTTACAGCTTTGCTTGTTCAGTCTTTCAACTGCAGATGGCACTGTTTAACATATCTTCTTTTAAGACCATTGTAGAAGGCGACAAATATTGGGTGCCAGATTAAACACAAGACTGTCTTCAATTTTAATCTTAATCTAAACGTTGATCTTTCTGGGCCTGACTGTTCAGTACTGGATGGTCAGTATACATAGGCCCCATTTCAGGACATCAATGGACAGCTCAATTGTAGTTAAAGGAGAAAACTAACTGCCAGTTTTGTTACCTTAGCTGATCGATTTCCAGACTGGGTAACTTCACTCTCAGTGATGGAGGTAAAGGAAAGGCCAAATCCAACAACTCAGAGACAGAAAGAAACCAATTATGCCCTCCTGGGCTTCCATCTACAGATGACTGGCATCACCGGCACTTAACTTGCTCCATAAAAGAAAGCACAAGTTGAGAAAATGGTGAGCTTTCATATGCAAGTATTAAAACACTCTAGTTGAACAATTCAGAGAAAATGGATGAGAATGAAATTTTAACGTGATCTTACAGTGGTATGCAAAAGTTTGGGCACCCCTGATTTCATGATTTTTCTTTATAAATCATTGGTTGTTTGGATCAGCAATTTTTCAGTTAAATATATCATATAGCAGGTGAACACAGTGATATTTGAGAAGTGAAATGAAGTTTATAGGATTTATAGAAAGTGCAATAGTTACATAAACAAAATTAGGCAGGATTTTGTTAAATTGTATACTATGTATTTTTTTGCACCAGTTAAAGCCTATGTGCTAATCTCGGATCTTGGAGATCCACAGCACTGCAGAAGTCATGGTTCAGGGTGGTGTAATATATCCTCATAGGATAATCAGCCCTGATACTTCAGGAGAAAATGAAAAACCAGGAGCACTTCTGTGTTCCCCCAGATTTTGCTCTGAGTGTTGTGTTACTTAAGTGGCACCTAATGTACCTGTTTTTGAATTTATTTTGAATCATGATAGTCCCCTAAGGAACTAAATATCTGGCTAGTAATGTTTTCCACGATACCAATAATTAAATATTCAAGTTACTTTTTATTCTCATTCCTTTTCTCGGAATTGTACAACAGTGTCTGTTTTAATAAAGGAGTCTGTCTGGGAACATGTTCATAAACACATCATCATATATTATTTACTGACCGCAGGAGTGTCGTTACTCCCCCTCACCAAAGATAATTGTCTTTATCCTCACCCTACCTTCAAAACAAGATGCCCAGGATAAGATAAGACAAACCTTTATTAGTCCCACAAGCTGGCCCTCTGGATCAGCCTGTTCAGTCTTTCTGTCCCAGCAGAGATGCTGCTGCCCCAGCAGACCACACCGTAAAAGATGGCTGATGAAACCACAGAGTCATAAAACGTTTGTGCCTGTGGAAGTCTACCACCAGCTCCTTGGTTTTTCCAGTGCTGATCTGGAGGCACAAGTCCACAAAGTCCCGGGTCAGTTCTCTGTACTCAGTGATGAGGATAACTACAGAGTCATCCGAGAACGTCTGCAGGAAGCAGTTGGTGGTGTTGTGAGAGAAGTCTGCAGTGTAGGTAGTGAAGAGGAACAGTGCCAGAACCATTCCCTGCGGGGCCCCAGTACTGCAGACGACCCTGTCCGACACACAGCCATACTGTGGTTGGTTGGTGAGGTAGTCCAGTATCCATGCCGTGAGGTGATGGTCCACTCCTGTGTACTCCAGCTTGTCCCTCAGGATTGTGGGAATTATGGTGTTGAAGGCACTGGAGAAATCAAAGAACAGGATTCTCACAGTGCTCCCAGCAGTCTCCAGGTGAGAGAGGGAATGATGTAGGAGGTGAATGACAGCATCATCCACTGCAATGTCAGGCAAACTGAAGTGGGTCCAGTGATGACCTCACCAGGGGCCGAAGCTAAGCAAGAACCAGCCCCCAATATTGCAAGATCCTGACAATGCCTCAGAACATATATTAAATTATGTACATTAGTGAACATACACTATATGGAAAAAAGTATTACAGCAGTTTTAATGACCGCATTCAAATACATTGTTTTTGTGGCCCATTCATTCTGTAGAGCATTTATGAGGTCAGGCACTGATGCTGGATGAGAACACCTGGCTCACAATCTCCATTCCAGTTCACCGCAAAGGTTGAGGTCAGGACTCCGCACGGGCCAGTCAAGTTCTTCCATGCTAAACTCATCCACCCAGGTCTTTACCATTGTGCACTGGGGCACAGTCATGCTGGAATAGAAAAGCTTCTTCCCTAACCTGTGTCCACAAAGTTGGAAGCAGGATGTTGTCCAAAATGTCTTGGTCTGCTGAAACATTAAGATTACCCTTCACTGGAAGTAAGGTGTCTAACCTTACCCTGGAAAACAGGTGTGTAGCAATACTTTTGTCCATGTAGTTGTATGTATTGGAGATGTGTTTATTAAGTATTCTGAATAGACAGGCTCTCTCCTAACATCATCTGCTTGAGTTGTGATTTTTTATAATTTAATTAAAGCTGTTTGTTGGTTTATGAAGGTGGGTGTGTGATGAGTAAAAGGAGGGAAAATAAGATAGTTTTCCTCAAAGAAATTCAGAAGATGTAACAAATCTTTAAGGGGAAATTTCAAAGATAAGCTTTAAAGACATTTGGGGGTATTTCATGCTTGGTTAGCTTGATGCTGAAGTTGCGGGTGGAGGGGTGGTGTGATGAATTTGAAGGATGACGGATGATTTTGAACTGAAAATACTTTACTTTAGGGGTATTTAACAAAACAAGACCGTTTTTACTGCTGACAGACTGATGAAGTTTGCTATAAAACTCCTACATTTTATTGTAGGAGAATAATCATTCCGTATGTTGAGTAATAGACCTGCATCAATATGGTCTTCAAATAATGTAAATGGTTCAAAAGTTTTCTTTGGAAATGCTATCAAACCAAATTTCATTCACTTTTCAAATAAGTCTTATGTAGTATGTAGACATTGCTAAGGTTTTTAAATATTTGAAAACAAAACTGTAAATACAGCTTGTTTTTAATTCCCTGTTTTTGTGATGTCACACAAACCAATGTACATATTTACAATTTATATAAATCCACCTTTCCAGCCTGCAACAGTCTAGCCTCTCCCAAGTTATAAGGAGTTTTTCAACCTGGACTGCTTTTTAAATTTGGCTCTTTACAGGGCATCCAACCAGCATGGAAGTCTTTTACATATATCAGTCTTAAAGGCTCAGTAAGAAAGACAGCCTGGTTAATTCTAAAAGAAGGAAAGATGTGGGAAATGGTCACATAGAAATGAATTACTACTGTTTTTAGTACATAAAATCATAGAGAGAATACAGGTCTGATCACTAGAATGGAGCACTTCACACTAAAGTACTCTGAATTACTTTGACATTTCATTATTTCACTTATTTCGACTATCTTAAAGGTGATTCAACTGCCATCTCTCTCTCCCCATACATTACAGAGGTAACTCGACCACAAATATAGATTTTTTTAAACAATCAATGTCTGGCCCCTAATTAACTGATTGGTAAGTTAAGTGCACTACACCAGATATTAATGGATGTTTTGATGTCGGAACCATTCCAATATTTCAAAAAGAGGCTATAAAAAGAATAAAGAAAAAGTAATTATAATAATAAGTAACATTTAAGAACAATAGAGTGATTGCATCAGTATGTAAATACAATTTTGAAAAAATCTTGGAAAAATTGGAATCCCCTACTATATTCATTCATCTTCTGTAGCCGCTTAATCCTTATTAGGGTCGTGGGTACCCAGTGCCTATCCCAGGGGCAATGGGCGTGAGGCAGGGACTGGGCGAGGAGCCAGCACACACACACACACACACACACACACACACACACACATGCAAGGTCAATTTAGAATCCCCAGTTCACCTGACACACACACCTTTGGACTGTGGGAGAAACCGGATACCCCAGAGGAAACCCACGCCACCACGAGGAGAACATGCAAACTCCACACACACAAGGCCAGGACCTGGATTCAAACCACCAAACCTGGTGGTGTGAGGCAAGAGTGCCACCATGGGGCCAATATTCAAATTATGAGAACTATATCTTTTCAGGTCAGTAGATTCTACAGCATGGTCTAATAAGAGAAAAACAAAAGGTTAATTCTGCACTGCAGTTATACTACATGTACTTAGAGGACTAAACCAGTGCAAGAACAGCATCATCAATATGTGCAGCAGTTTTGAAGTTCAATGCTTCACTAGCTGTTGCCATTAGGTTGTCCATGTGTTTTCTTTCTCACTGACTATTAACATTTTCCTCCACAACCCATAACTCAGCAATGGCTTTTTGATGCATATGTTAAATGACTTTTCACATCATGTTGTTAATTGAATTTATTGCCCTTGGAGTGTGGTTTTAGGAGCTTTTTTTGTGGTTTATAAAATACAAAAGGAATTACACTACCGGTGGGATCCACAGGTGGGCAGTGTGGTCATGTTTCATACACACAAAGACATCTTTGAAAGGAATCTGAGGCCTGTGGGTGAAGGGCCTAAAATGATAGAAGTGCTGGCAAACCTGTGCACAATCATTTGTTCGCATCCAGATGATCGTCATCCTTTCGGACTGGACAGGTCAGATTGTTCTAGGAATACTTGGACAGAAAATGTGACTCCAAAAGAAATCAAAATATCAGTTATTCACCCTCTACATCTGTGGATTATTTTTACGCCTCAATGACATCCTGGCCTGACACAAAGTGCATCAGATTGTCAATGGATATTATCTTTCACGTTTACGACGCTCACTCCAATAAATAGTTGAGATGTGAGTGTTTCGGCTTTCGCTGTCATACTTACAGACTACGTGGGCTAAATAATTTGGTTGCGGCATATGAGTGAGAGAGTTGCCATCCCCCAGTACAGTTACCTTTCTCTGTAGCTTAGTTGTGTTTTTATGTTCTAGATGTGGGGGGGGGGGGCGGGGGGGCGTGTGGAGATTGGTTCCATGTGTCACCACGTCTCCATGAAAGTTCAGAGGTTCTACATGTTACAGCAGGAGCTCTGGTTTCCTCCCACAGTCCAAAGACATGCACACCAGTGAAGTGGGGATGCTAAATTGCCCCATGACACCGGTTAAGGATAAAAGGCTGTGAAAATGAACGGCTCGATGATTGGGCAGCAGAGCATCATCCCAGTAAATGACCGATGAATTTGTATCAACATATGACAACTGTTAGAACTTGTTTATGGTTGCTTAATAATGATTTATAAGCTTTCTACAACCTAATTAACAACCTGATTATAAAAGGTTAATTTAAAAGGGCAGTCGTATTGTAAAGTGGTACCATTAACGCTAACTTAAATATCATCACATGTCATGATTCAGTGATTTTTTTTTTGACTGCTACCAATCCTGCTCAGCACTGGGTCGAAACACACTTAAGTAAATCTGCATGATATGTGTCATTATTAGCTATAATCATTCAGTATCAGAAGGATGAAACCTCACCTCACTGCTTGTCCTCATTCCCTGTTGTGGTGTTTTATTCTCCTCCTCTCATGGCAATGGCATACCTGCAGCTGTGATAAACTAGCAATTATCATCCTTTTCCTTTCCTTCTGCGCTGCACAGAGCAGTCCAACACATGACGGCTCAGGTTTTGATCAAAGGAACATGCGTCAATAAAGGCAGATTCTTGTTTGGGTTTTTTTGGTTTGTTTTCCTGTGGCCCACTTTCTGGTTCTGCTATGAAGTTGACAGTTAAGAGTATATCAATGCTGTTCTTCAGCAGCAAGCTGAATTTAACCATTGGCATGGAAGCATGAGGACAAAAAAAATGTGAAACCCATATTAATGCACGGAACACTCAAATGCCATGTTAGCCCAGAAACCAAAGTTATACAAGAAGCACAGTGCCATTGCCAGCAAAAATTATGCAGGAAAATCACAATAAGCCATGCTTATTGAAGAAAAAAGTCAGAGGTTAATACACAAGTAAGAAAAAACAGTTAAGAGGGGAAGTGCCCGAGGTTTTTTAAATATATAGAAAAGACATATAAGAGATAAACAAGAGCACTGGTTAGTCACCAAGGTGCTTCTTGAAGAGGAGGGACTCCGCAGATCTGACTGGAAGAGGGAGTTCGTTCCACCACTGGGGGGCCAAGACTGAAAAGAGTCTACCCCTTCTTTTGAGCAACGGAGGTTCCAGACGAGCAGTGCTTGAAGCTCTGAGAGGATGAGAAGTGACACACTGCTTGATCAGTGCTGATAAGTAAGGAGGTGTAAGTCCGTTCTTGGCCTTGAAAGCAAGTGTTAAGGTTTTGAACTTAATGTGAGCAGCCACAGGGAGCCAGTGAAGGTTCCGTAGTAGAGGTGTAGTGTGAGAATTTAGGAACATTGAAGATTAAGCTTGCAACTGCATTCTGAATCTGATCACCTGTCTGTTGCAGGGCAGACACCCACATTCCCCCTCTAGGGGGCAGTTTAGCATCTCCAGGCCACCTGCAGTGCCTGTCTGTGGACGGAAACCGGAGCACCTGGGGGAAACACAAATAAACACAGGGACCACTCACTGCACCACTGTGCCACCCAATGTGTATCTGAAATGAAGAATTATTTTCCTTAATTATCATTTCTACCACAAATTTTCATGGATGTGAATTTGCTCACTAGTTTGTCCTTCTTCATTCCAACATGAGATTACATCTTGAAAAGACACTACAGACCATCACTGGCTTCCTTTACATTTTATAATTGGCAAAATGATGAACTTTCATAGCTGTAGGTGTAGCCATGCAAGCGAATCTCTTAACCAGACCCTCCAGAGCTAATAAAAGACACTGTCCCCCTTTGCCTGGTGCTCTCTACCTAGGCCTGTATGTCTGCTCGTCTTCTTTAATGAGGACCGTGTGATAGAATTAATGGGATTTTGCCTCTAGCTAACAATGTTTTTTATGCCTGGTGTAGGTGTGGTGAGAGCTTATTAAGAACAAATATGTGGAAGCAGCAGCTGCTACTCGGAGAGATGGCTAGATTCCCCGTCCCAGCAAAAACGATGCTGTCTGCACTTTCGTTTGGCAGATCTTAATTGCCTTGTACAAGCGTCAGGTGATCATCCATCATTTGACCACACAAGGCCTGTTTTGATCTACGGTATTTGGAATCTGACTCAAGTTCAAGCTTGCTTTCAACATCAAGGAGAGCCTGGGTCAGCTGAGGTTAACACCTTAGTTTTAGCTTCAGTCAGCTTTAACCAAAGAAAGTCTACACCACAGCCCAAAGGTATGGAAAAAGCAAATTATTTTTTTAAAGCGACAGTTCAGCCAAGTAAAAAAAATGAACAATCACATTTGCTGTAAAACATCGTCTTATCTGAAGTAATCTCCAGAGTGAGGTTTCCTTGTTTAATAACTAAACCTCCCTTCTGATGATGTATCTTAAGGGTGGGAGATTTTTGAAAAACTACAACCGCTTTGGGGTGGATTTTTGGGGGCAGGCTATTTGAAATGCTGACTTAGTTAGATTTATTAACCTATACATCAGTGACTTGGCTTGCAGGCAGAATTGATTAACATCAAAGGGATTCATAATGATTGTATGATGGATTTGTGCAGTGCATGCTGGGGATTATTAGTAAAGAATAAAAACAAGAAAAACAAAAAAGTAGGCTTAGGCTGGCATGTCTCTTTAAATCCATTTCCCAGCAATGTATGTACTAATATGTATTTTAACTAAAGTTCTGTGGAATATTTCATTTGCTTTGCAAAACTCTACCCTTACTTAATATTTTATATGAAGAAAAGCCTTCACACTTACACTGATAAGTGCACAGTTATAACCTTGTAATTTAACTAGTTCTTTGAAAAGTTTGAATGTTTTGTATGTACTTCAATTAACATATGACTGTCTTTTACATCTTGAAAGGAATGCAATTATTTTCATAACTTCATTTAAGTTTGGGTTCTAGACATTTGACCACACTTTTGTACTGAGATATTTGGTGCACATTTTCCCACAAAAACCTCATATAAGCCATTTTAAATATCCATGTAAAAATAAATCCTGCATGTTGGAAAAATTTTATTATTTTATTAAGGAGTTTCTGGACTGCTCATGGATCTCCTCCTTACGACCTTCCTGTTGTATACACATCAGCAGATATTATTCCTCAAGCAGGAGTCCAATAGTCTCTGAACTTTAAAGGCTGAGGGACAAGTGACATCCTGGCAGTTTGAACAGAGTAATCAGTCTTGCTGGTGTAATACCCTATTTTGTAATCACAGTTGTAAGAAGAACCTAAGCTGAATTACACTGTATCTGAATTTTCGTACCTTGATGTTTCATTATGATTAGAAAATTAATGGAGTGCTCCAATGGTTTTCGTCTCTTTTTGCCACTTCTCCATTGTACTTTCAATTACCACAAACAATAATTTCAACAGATTTCAGTTATCTGAAAAGCAAAAGGACAAAAACCCAACTGAGAACGAGCTTTCACTACTTTCTTCTCATCACTGCCAAGACTGAAATTTAAGGATGTGTCGGGGATAGCTCAACAACGTGGGAGTCCAGGTTGAACAAATGATATAAATTCATCATGGAAGAATTCCTTTACAGATATTTTGGTAAGATAATAGAAATTAACATTATTGGAGATGACGTCAGTATCTTATTTCATAGCCATATACAGTGCATCCGGAAAGTATTCACAGCGCTCCACTTTTTCCACAATATCCTATGTTACAACCTTATTCCCTAATAGATTAAATTCATCTTTTACCTCAGAAATTCGGGGTAGAAGGGCCTTAGTCAGGGAGGTGACCAAGAACCTGATGGTCACTCTGACAGAGCTCCAGCATTGCTCTGTGGAGAGAGGAGAACCTTCCAGAAGGACAACCATTTCTGCAGCACTCCAAACAGGCCTGTAAGGTAGATGGGCCAGGCGGAAGCCACTCCTCAGTAAAAGGCATATGACAACCCGCCTGGAGTTTGCCAAAAGATACCTGAAGTAAAATTCTCTGGTCTGATGAAACAAAGATTGAACTCTTTGGCCTGAATGCCAAGCCTTATGTCTGGAGGAAACCAGGCACTGGTCATCATCTGGCTAATACCATCCCTACAGTGAAGCATGGAGGTGGCAGCAGCATGCTGTCGGGATGTTTTCCAACAGCAGGAACTGGGAGACTAGTCAGAGAGATGAATGCAGCAATGTACAGAGACATCCTGGGGCCAACAGCCTGTTCATCTTCCAACAGCCAACATACGAAGCAGTGGCTTTAGGACAACTCTGTGAATGTCCTTGAGTGGCCCAGCTAGAGCCCAGATTTTAACCCAAAAATGTGTGCCAAGCTTGTAGCATCATAGTCAAAAAGACTTCAGAGTGTAATTGCTGCCAAAGGTTCTTCGACACATTATTAAGCAAATGCTGTGAATAAATTCGCAAGTTTCAAACAATGGAGTGTAGAATTTTGGGGTTAAAGATTTAATTTATTTGGGAATAAGTCTGTAACATAGGATATATAATATAGGCTGTGAATACTTCCCGGATACACTGTACATACGTGTACACAATGTGTACACATATACTTATCTAGATTTACATACAGTGGTGTGAAAAAGTGTTTGCCTCCTTCCTGATTTCTCTTTTTTTCATGTTTGTCACACTTAAATGTGTCAGATCATCAAAAAAATTAAAATATTAATCAAAAACATAAGTAAAAACAAAATACGGTTTTAAGTGAAGGATTTTATTATTAAGGAAGAAGAAAATCCAAACCTAGATGGCCCTGTGTGACAAAGTGATTGCCCCCCCCCTGTATGTATCCCTCCACCATTAATGGATTTAGTTTTAGGACCTTCAGCGCTCTGATAGAACATCTCAGGCATCAGGCAGCGCAACCTTAACCATTTCATGGATTAACTTTTTATGAGGGAGCTATGAGGTAGACGTCTGGTTCCATTCACCTCCACTGTGAACATTTATTCAGACTTTTTTGGCCTCAGTTACTGTGGCAATAAGACATTACTCCATGTTCAATATCATGCTTTCCTGTTGATATTCCACAGTGGTTAAGAACAGCAACATTAGAGGATATGATGAAAATATCATATTTGTATTTTAAACTGTTTTTTGTTAATAGGACAGAGATCTTTTCTGGAAAGACAGTCACCCACGACGACATTAGCTACGAGCAGGCCTGCATCCTCTATAACCTGGGTGAGTTGTTTGGCTCGAACAGCATTATGGCTGAACACAGAAGGCATTGTGTGGATTTGCGTAGTCTTTACCCATATCTGCACATCTCTGAAATCGAGTATCGTTGGAGAGCGAATGAGGCTTGGATCCTGATTCCAGTCATGCTTTTCCTTCTGCAGGAGCACTTCATTCAATGTTGGGAGCCATGGATAACAGGGTGTCTGAAGAGGCAAGTGTTTGCTTTTCTACTCTTGCCCCCATTCTGAGCTGAAAAAAAATCTGAGTTACATAATTTCCCACTGACCCCAGATGTGGTTGATCAGTTGAGAGTCCAAAGTCTAACATCTCTAACGCTAGAAGTCAGTAGTCACCCAATATCTATTAGTCATCAGATCTTTCCATCCCCAAAATGTCTCTATAGCCACTCAAATCACATCCAGCTCTTCATTAAGGTGGATCAGACTTGTGGATGTGATTTACGACGCAGTATGCATTATTGTGAGGTGTGAAAATGAAGTGAACTACTTCATTAAGGTGGATCAGACCTGTGAATGTGGTTCAAGAGACAGTATGATTTATTGTGAGTTGACATTTCAGATGACACCAGGGCTGCTGTCCACAAAGCAGGGTTGATCTGGAATCAGATTCTTCTGTAGTTCTTACGTCACAGAAACTGACACTAGATCGACATTCCTGTTCCTGCAGTGTTTTTGTTTTTTTTAATTTTATTTTATTTTTTTTTACAGCTCCAAAATCCTGTTTTGTTTACATCAAAACCATTTAATAATGCAGAAAATTGAAGAGATTTGAAGAAAATTGAAGAATTTACCTTTAACATGAAATTTCCTTGAATTCAAACTATAATTTGGTGTGAATTCCTCTTTTTGACTTACATTGTTCTCTTCTTCCCTCTCTCCCCACATCTCCCACCATCCATCTTTCCCTTTCCCTCTTTCTCTCCCTATTCCTTTCTTCCCCATCCCGCTATCTCCCTCTCTCCCTCCCTTTCTCCCTCCCTCCCTATCCCTCTGTAGGGGATGAAAGTGTCATGTACACACTTCCAGTGTTCTGCCGGAGCTTTCTCTTACCTGCGTGATCACTTCAGCCACAACTACAGCGTCGACATGAGTCATCAGATCCTTAATCTCAACATCAATCTAATGCTGGTATGCTTCGTCTCACCCACACACACTTCCACTTCCACCTGTTTCAGTATGAGTTTGAGACTGTGTGTTTTTAGGGTCAGGCCCAGGAGTGCCTCTTGGAGAAGTCGATGCTGGACAATAGGAAGAGTTTCCTTGTTGCACGGATAAGCGCTCAGGTAATTTATCATTAAAATCCTTAGTATTGGTAGGGACAGTTTGTGTCACATTGCACAGTGATTACGGGTGGCCTGTCTAATGTCCTGCTGAGAAACAGTGAAAGTTCCATGCTGATGACATTTTCACTGTTGATGATCAGTACTATTAGTACTATCAAATATGTTCTGGCGGTCCAGGTTATGGGATTAGGCATCATGCATGTCTGCAGTTTTGCTTTATTTACTGTATCTCAGTAGCAGAATCCCAATACCCACTGCTTTGGTTCCTCATGGTTTTGATCAGGTGGTGGATTACTATAAAGAGGCGTGCCGCGCCCTGGAGAACTCAGACACTGCCTCCATGCTCGGAAAGATACAGAAGGACTGGAAGAAGCTTGTGCAGATGAAAATTTACTACTTTGCCGCTATTGCTCATGTAGGTCTCTGAAAATGCCAAATGTGTTCAGAATGTGTTAATGATGTGCATATGTAATAGTATGACTTAATGTGTCATACTGCAAATATAATAATAATCATACTAGATTTCAGGTGTGTTTGGGTGGGATTAGTTTACTGAAAATATCTTACAGATTCTGTTCTGGAAAAAGAGAAATAGCATATATTTTTAGTGGAATAGACTTCTGCCATTTGGCTTCTACTGAAATAACAGGAGGATGTCAGCTGTTTTCAGGACAGTCGTGACTCTCTAACCTCATGTTTCTGTCCGCAGCTGCACATGGGTAAACAGGCGGAGGAACAGCAGAAGTACGGAGAAAGGGTAATGCTTCAATCACTTGTTTTCTGTTCTACCTTAACCCTCTGGGCCATAGGTGTATTTCAGAGAAATTATTCCAAAGACTTTTAAGTGTCTGCTATGAATTATTCAGCATCTACAATAAATTATCTACACATTATGTTCACAACTCACTGTGAACATAATGTGTTCTGTAGTAGTGATGGTAAAGATTTAATGTTTGAAATCTATCCAGGTTTGCAGACAGTTAAAAAAAAAATTAAAAAATTAAATCACAAAAGGAAAAAAATCCGCGAGAGACTAAAACCGCGACTGCTAAACCACGTATAAATGGGGGTTACTGTATTATTATATTTTATGTATTTTATGTATAATATTTTATGTATATACAGCATGGGTTTATTTCAGAAAAGTGATGTTTTTTTCTGTATTTTCGCAGCTTACCTATCTTCAGAGCTCTCTAGATAAACTAAATGAAGCCATAAAGTTGGCAAAGGGTCAGCCGGACAGCGTTCAGGAAGCCCTGCGCTTCACCATGGACATTATTGGAGGGAAGTATGTAAATGCTACACTATTTTCACGCTTTATTAAAATGTAATGAAATGTTTCTTTCACAATCATCATAAAAGTTCCTGAGGAAGATGTGAGTTCTGTTTCTCTTTTCAGATTTAACTCTGCTAAGAAGGACAATGACTTCATTTACCACGAATCGCTGCCGTCTCTGGAGACTCTGCCTTCCGTTAAAGGTATTTAAGTTATGATCTGGTCTGCTCTGTGCCAGTAATAACCAGGACTAACCGTTTAGTTTGAGAATACAGATTAGTGTATAAATCTTGGTTCTTTGAAGAAATATTTAATCCAAAATAAAATGTTTTTAGCCCTCTGTAGTATCAGGTGATTGGGTGAGCTTAGGCTAGTGGATAAGATTTGGCTGTGACTAAATTTGGGAGAATATTTGGCAAAAGTCATTTAAACAAGGGCATTTTGGTTGCTTAGATTTTGAACCACAGAGAACAATAAGCACTTCTTTCAGGCTCTGTACTTTTGGCTGACGCTCTTATCCAAAACGACTTATAATCATTAGTTACGTAATTATTTACTTAAGAGTTGTGTTAATATCACCTGGAGTTATTTCTGTGGCTCATTTTCTACAAGGTAAATGACCCCAAAATTAATGACAAGGTTGTAAAAAAAAAAAAAAAAAAACAACAAAAAAAACCCCTAAAAAATTATACCACCCATCTTCCAGTGTAAAACGAATGCTGTATCAATAGTATTTTCTCGGACCGGTACAGATGCAACTAAACAAAGCGCGTAAAAATATTAAGAAGCTCCATAAAGATGCTTGTTATTTACTCATTTTTACTAGCTTTTGTGGGCAAAATTGTTTATGTACCGTATCACATGACCGAGACGAGCATATTTCAAAATAAAAGATCTTTCAGACTCTGATAGTCAATAAAATATTTTTTATTCTGTCTTTCTGTGCAGTCCAGTACCAAATGACTCACAGACTGATACCGGTCTGAGGCCTGGTGGTTGGGGACCTCTGCTTTAGACCACAGGATTGGTTTTTAGTGTTTACATACTCACTTCAGCTCAAGAACAGCTGGATGTTTCACTGATTAGTTGGATCAAATTTGCTGATGGAGCTTCACTAATCCAAGCAGCAGCTTGAGGCATCGAGATGAAATCTGGAACCGAATCTATGTTTTTACCAGCTCACAAAATATCAATATTTTTATATTCAAAACCAGTCTTGATACTTTTTACTGATTGTTTGGTTGCATTTATTCTATTGTTAATTTAAAGACACAATCACATGATGACAAAAATGGCTTTAAGTAAATTGCCTAAGTCTTTTGCACAGAACTGTATGTGCTGTCCTTTCTCAGGTGTAAATTGACAAGAATTTTTTTTTTTTGCAGTTGTATTAAGTGTTGGCTGTGAAGTCTCAATGACATTGCTCTTGAAGCAGTATTCACCAAAAACAGTTGGTTAAGCTGAACTCAGTATTGGCTAAATTAAACATTGAGATTTTCTACTCTTTGTAGGGGTGAGAATGGAGCATAATTCAAGTAGCCACTCCCATCTGTATTTTTTATTCTGAGATTTCTAATGTAAATTAGAATGTACTCTCCGGTACCTAATGTACTCTCCGGTTCCTTTCTTGATCCAGGTGCACCACTAGTCAAAGCCTTACCCGTGAACCCAACAGACCCCAGTGTGACTGGACCGGACATTTTCTCCAAGCTGGTGCCCATGGCTGCTCATGAGGCCTCTTCCCTCTACAGGTCAGGTTAATTAAACTCTTATCAGTAAAACTACAGCATGCATACACTAATTATATTCTGAAGACTCTTTAATGAGGCCATTACAGGCATTTCACTCATAAATAACACGCCTATAATTCAATTTGACCCCACAGTGAAGAAAAGGCCAAGCTGCTAAGGGATGTCATGGCAAAAATAGACAGCAAGAATGAGACTTTAGAGTGAGTACCAAACATCTAAGCACAATGTTTATGGGTGTTTCTGAATCACACTCAAAAAAACAAGCCCACCTAAATTAGCGACGCCTGTGCTATTCCCTCAGACAATTCATGGACTCTTTAAATCTGGACCCAAACTCTGTGGACAACATGGACATGTACAGTAACATTCCCACAGTGCTGATGGAGAAGTGTGCGGCTCTCAGTGTGAGGCCGGACACTGTGAAGAGTCTTATACAGTCCATGCAAGGTAGGTTCTGGGGCTATTGCTAACAAACACAGATTTTCTGCATTTGCATGTCACTCACAAATATTTACAAAAAATGTAATCAGTATCCATTTGTTAGCAAATACATTTGCACTATGTACACCACTTGTATGGTGTAGTATGTACAAAAGCATATTCACCACTACTGGCCTGCAAAAAGCCACCTGTTATAATGTGAATAATCAGACAAGCTATTAAGTGACAGCCAACGGAAAGGAAACAGTTAACTGGAGCATGTAAAGTTAAGGGTCAGCAAAGAATTTGTCTCTGTATCACCACACAACCAGTTTGTAGGAGGTCATGTCAGACATGCACTATTATGCATTCTTTTCGTGTTAAGGAAACTTGTTTCATTTGACATTTTCATTAATAGTTGTTCATTCAACAGCTTTAACAAGAATAAAAATCTGCAGTGCTGTGTAAAAACTTCTGACTTGTATATTTGCAGTACAAACCCAGTTTCTAAGTCCTTTCACACAAACTGAGCACTTCTGTCCTCCTCAGTGCTGTCCGGCGTATTTACGGATGTGGAAGTTTCCCTAAAGGAGATCCGGGGAGTGCTAGACGAGGACGAGTCCAGTGAGCGGAGGCTGGAGGAGGTGGCAGGAAAGCAGACTGTTCCGTCCCAGCCTGCAGCCCTGGCTGAGCTCCGCAGGGACCTGGAAAAGTACCTGGAGGCACATGAGAAAGCCAGCTTTACCAACACGGAGCTTCACCGCGCCATGAATCTGCACATCAGCAACCTGCGTTTGCTGGGAGGTCCGCTGGACACTCTGAGAGATGCTCTGCCCAAACCACAGCTCAGTGAAGGTAAGTTTTGTAGAATTTCTAGGTGTTTCACTTAGAAATGCTAAGGTGTCCAACAACAAATGTAAGCTAGTGAAGTCCAGACAATGTCATGAGCTATATCGTAAGTTTAACCTTTTAAACTCTCTTAACATAAAACATTACTAATCCTATGCAGATTTTAATTCTAGGGCTCAAGACAACTCTCTATGAATTAGGCAGTAATGCTAGTTACCTTGTAACTTGTTTGTATACTTAATTTGCTATTTTGGCTAAAATATTTTTCATGAACATAATCAGCAGTCAAAACAAGCATGAATGAAAACTTACTTTTCTAGATGAAGTAGCAGGTCTCCAGTGCATGAAAAGAATTTTGGGTAAAGTGCAGGAGATGAAAGACCAGCGCGGCTCCCTTGAGAAGCAACTGAGGGAGCTTATCCAGCAGGATGACATCACTTCTGTCCTGGTTACTACTGAGCGGGCTGACATGAAGGTGCCAAGAATTCAGCTCTCCAGGCACAAATGAAACATACTTTTAGGTGACTTTTCAGTATTATCAGTTATTCTTAATCTGTTGTTCTCCCCCTGCAGAGGTTATTTCAGGAACAGCTGAAGAAGTATGAGCAAGTGAAGGTATACATTGACCAGAATCTTGCTGCACAGGAGAACATCCTAAAGGCGCTGACCGAAGCAAACGTCCAGTATGCCACAGTACGCAAGGGCTTGGCCGAGACAGAACACAAGTAAGAGTTAAAATTGGGGGGGATGCAGATTGTTTTATGTGCTTTGTCATCCATACAGTTAGCTGTTTAATTCTTGCTTTACACTCATTCATTGCATCTTCAAATTACAGATGGAATAGCACAGTCCAGATGCTTATTGCCTCCTACGAGGCCTATGAAGACCTGATGAAGAAATCTCAGGAGGGAAAAGAGTTTTACGAAGACTTGGAGGGCAAGGCATCTCGCCTTTTAGAGAGGGCTAAGACACTCTGCAAGACCAGAGAAGATGAGAGACAAGCCATATTAGAAAAGTAAGAAGCAGCATAGCATAAAAGTACTGTCCTTCCAATGATCTTCTTATTTTAAGCAAAACTCTCTAATATTGAACATGCACTCTTTCGTTCATGCAACAGTTGATAACAGTGATAATAGTAACATGCATTGCACTCGATTATCTTCTCAACTTCTTTTCCAACAGAGAGCTTCAGAAAAAGGCTCCTCAGAGGCCCACAGCCCCAAAGCCTGCTCAGAAAAAAGTCAAAGATATTGATTCTTCTAACCTGGGAGACCCTGAAATAGCCAAACTTAATGCTGCCATCCTAGCCTTAGGTGGGGACTTGCCAGAAGAGCTTCGTAGCATGTCTCCTGAGCTTGCTCTTCCCGTTATGCCTGAAGCTTTTCTTCCAGGGGCCACACCTAATTCCACACCACGCTGGCCTGGGACAACTTATGGACCACCCAGATTTCCTCCCAACTTACCTCCTCCTGAACTTCTTGCACAAATCTCCCGATTTACACTTCCTCCGACCCAAGGTTTTAATCACAGTCTGCCACCAGGCCCCCTGCCACAGCAGCAACAGGTACCACAGATACCCAGACCCCAGGTCTCCCAGCAGCATCCTTCAGTCCCTGGATACTGTCGTCCATCTTTACAGACCCAGCCTACTGTACCTGGGGCACCCACACCCATTCGACCATCTACCACCACTGTGGACAGCGTACAAACACCCATTCCCAGCTACACTCCAGCACCCGGCCAGCCAGCTATGCCTACACCCTCCCCTGGCCACCCTGTTTCCACTCCTGCTGTATATGCACCTCCCCCTCCGGTTGCGCCTCAGCCTCAGTACTTGCCACAGCCTGGTGCTCATGTGAACCAACCACCTCAAACAGTACAAGCCCCTCAACCACAGTCACAGCCTCAGCAGTTTCCCCAAGTCTGTGGTCAGAGCCAGCCACAGTCTTTTTTCCAGCCTGTGCCACTCCAACCACAGATACCTAGGCCTCAAGGACACTACGCACACCCAATGGCTCATCCAAGACAGCCTGGACCTACAAACTTTCAGCAACATCCATTCAGTATTCACACAACAGCACCTTCCTTGCAACAACTTCAGCAGGTGTACCCACCTGTTTCATTTGTTTCTGGCAGCCAACCTGTTAATGCTCATGTCAGAGCCATTGCTCAGACCCAGCTGCCCCATCACGCCTTGCATCCACAAATACCCCCATCTTCGCAGCAAATGCCTCCAGTTACTATGCCACATTTAGCACAGCAAATTCCCTCTTCTTCCCATCCCTATATTTCCTCTGTCTGTCAGCAAGCACAGCCAAGTCCTCTTCCACAAGTTCCCCTTTCCTCACAACAGGTGCCCCCAGCAGCCCACTTACAAATGTCCCCTCCTTCTCACCAGCAAATAACCACTGGTTCCCAGTCGGTATTGCGCCCTTCTCATCCACAGATGCCTGGTGTTTCTCAACCATTACCGCACCCCTCTCACACATCACTTTCAAATGCTTCCCAACCATTACCACACCCCTCTCATCCTCATATGCACCCTAGTTATCAGCCTGGATTTCCTGCAGACACTCCAAGGGCTCCTGACACTGTTCAGCCTCAGTTACCTCCTGCCTCTCTGTCACCACAGCTGCCAGTGCACACCAAGGCTCTTCCTCCACAGCACCACCTCCGTTCACAGATACCCCCAGGACTTTCAGTGCCACAGCAACCACCTCCTCCTCCTCACTCTGCACCTCTGGGCTATCTGAGTGGTGTCCCTATAGTTCCCCACCAGTCTGCAGTTCCTCAACAGTCCCTGGCCGCGACATCTTATGCTGGACCACATGGTGGAACCATTCCTCCTGGACCGATGCAGCATCCTGGACCAGTTGGACCCCAGACCCTTCCTCAGGGTATGATCCCTTCATCTTCAGTTACATCAGGGGCACCGCAGAGCAACATCCTGCCTTCACCCGCACCATCGCCTTCTCCATCACCTGCTCTGGTGACTCAGAGACCCTCTCCTGCTCTTACACCAATACCCGAGACTGCCACAACACCTCAGTCCACTTCTGGCCCCCTGCCATCATCTGATTCCTTATTTCAGCGCCAGAATTCCAGTACAGATGATCTTCTCTCTTCAAGTCCTGAGAGCCAGCATGGGGGTAGCAAAGACACTGCCAATGTCTTATTACCCACAAAGGCTGACCCTCAGGATGAACAGCATCGCAAGAAAGCAGAGGGAGTGAAACTTATTCAGGGTGACCCATACCAGGCTCCAGAGAGAGTGTCTCAGCTTTGTGTGGAGCTTGAAAGGTTTCGATCGACCGTGCAGTCTTTGGAGCGTCCCTCCGGAAAGGGGGGTTTGTCTGAACTTGATGCACGGTGGAAGGAGCTGCAGGATCAGCAGGAGAAGGACTCTCGCCAACTCTCCATTGCTGTAGCACGCTGCTACACCATGAAAAACCGCCATCAGGATGTCATGCCTTATGACCGCAATCGTGTTGTTCTACACTCAGGCAAAGATGACTACATCAATGCCAGCTTTATAGAGGATCTTTCGCCATATTGCCCTCGTCTTATTGCTACACAGGCTCCCCTAACTGGAACTGCTGCTGATTTTTGGCTCATGGTTTATGAACAGAAGGTGTCATTGATTGTAATGCTAGTGTCAGAGCAAGAACTTGAAAAGGTAAGGCTCCTGAACCAAAAGCATTACCATTTCATTCTCAAGCAAAACAAAGTAGATACCTTTTGAATCCCACCTGAAATAATTCTCACCCATTTTTTTTTCCTCGTAGCAAAAACTCCTACGTTATTTTCCATCTGAAAGGGGACAGCAGGTTGCCCAGGGTCCAATCACACTCACCTTGACTACTCAGAAAAACACAGCCACCCATGTGGAGCGCATGATTGGACTCCAGTATCGAGACCAGAGTCTGAAGCGCACAGTAATCCATCTTCAATTCACATCCTGGCCTGAACTGTAAGGAACAAAACAACTTCTCTCACACATACTTCCAACCATTCACAAATCACACTTTTATTGCAGTATGAACAGGAATTTTCTTTTTTTTCCCCTCCCTTCCAAACAGGGGCCTGCCTGAAAGTAAAAGTAAATTAATTCACTTCATTCAAGAAGTTCATGGACATTACCTTCTTCAGCGCCCGTTACACATGCCTGTGGTGGTACATTGCAGGTGTGTTATTCCAGCTCACATTCTGTGACTTTTATAACTCATGGCACACTCTGAGAAAAGATATTTACTTCTTGTCTGTCATTGTCAGCTCTGGTGTTGGTCGGACAGGAGCCTTCTGCTTGTTATATGCTGCACTACAGGAGCTGGAAGCTGGCAATGGGATACCAGACCTTTCCCAGCTCGTGAGAAAGATGAGGCAGCAAAGAAAGAATATGCTGCAGGAGAAGGCAAGCATCAGACATAATTTTTCTGGCAGAAACTAAGCCTAGTATTTGACTAACAATACTATGTGTTGGAAAACGTCTTTTAAACCTACTGATTGAGTGTGGCCTTGCTGTGTTTTATATAGCTCCACCTTAAGTTCTGCTACGAGGCAGTCCTGAAACATGCAGAGCTGGTCCTTCAACGCCGTGGAATCATCACGTCTACCAGCCAAAAGACCACAAACACAGTGTTGAAGGTGGGTCGCTTGAGTTACTTCCAAAACTCAGTCCTTTGTCACTGCAGTTGAGAGCTTTCATGCTATTTGAATGTGTTAGACTCAGGTGCGTGGGGTGTTTTGAAATTAGAATTAACACTTGTTTAATTGACCCAACAGTGGTTCCCAGACCTGGTCTTAGAGTACTGCTACACAGCACACTACACTGCTTTTCCTGCTTAAACGCACACCCCTCATCTCAAGATTAACTTGTGGATTAGATGGTTACTTGGTGCAGTGAAAAAGAGCAAAATATGCAGGACAAGGGTGCTCCAGGACCAGGATTAGGAACCACTGAGCTAACATTCAATCTTTGATGTGTCTGTTTAGCAGTACCCAAGGCAAGAGGCTCAGGATATAGTTTTGGGAGGTGATATGCCAATCAGCTCCATTCAGGCAACCATTGCTAAGCTGAGTATCCGACCCCTAAGTACCGAATCTGAACAGGAGCCCAGTCAGGACCTGGTGACATCTGCTGCTGCTGAAACTGAGCCTCCGACAGTACCAGTTCAGCCTGCCCAGGATTCTTCCCCCACTGATGCTGTTTCTGGGTCACTGAGTCCTCCCCTTTCCTGTTCCTCTTCTCCAGGAAAGACACGGTCCCCATCACCACCTAACAGCCATGGTAATGGGTTTGAGGGATCCATGCAGGCCTCTCCAGTCTCCAATCATCACCTCCCCGCACCTGCAGTAGCAGCTCCTACAGCCTCATCTATGGGCCTGCTGGCCTCATTGACGCCCGAAACCTTTACGTTGGACAGCGCCTACCGTGGCAAACAGCGCATCAGCAAGCAAAGCTTCCTCCAACCACAGGAAGGGCAGGGTCTTCAAGGCCTCCCACAGGGAGATGACCCGCTTAGTGCTCTGGATCCCCTCTGGACACTCAACAAGACCTAAAATGTGAAAAACTTATCTCCCAACATTGGTCCTTTCAGGCACACTCTGACCTTCTGGCTTAGTGTCATATACTCAAGGCTAGTTACCTAGATATGGATTAAGCTTGGACTAAACTTCTGTGCCATTTAGGCTTAATCCAGGGCAGGGAAACTGGCTGGCCCTCACAGTTTGAGACTTAAGGCCCTCTGGTCAACTATACAGTACGGTAACCCTCTAAAACACTAGGCAGTGTTGTAAACCTCTGTAAAATTGTTCAGGCTGCTCCAAAACTCTTACCCAAACTATTCCCTGTGCCTCTGGGACCACATCACTGTGTGTCTGTCTCTGTCCGTCCATCTGTAAGCGAGTCTGTATTTTTCCAGCACTGCCCTACTTGTTCCAGGCTACATTCCTTAAAGCAGTCTCCCCGCATGTAACCCTCGCCCTGAAAGTGTCCAGAGATTCTCGCAGCTCAGGCATCTGCATACTTTATTAAGAACGGATATAAAAGACATGGAAATCAACAGCTGGACATTTTCTAAACCCTGAGCACTTTCTTCTAGAAGGGCACAGATCTAGCAGCTCGATGGCCGTTTTTCTAGATGCAGATTAGACTTGATCCTAAAATGCTTTTTTTGAAGAATCCCACTTAATTTGTAATTTAATGCAGTTTAAGTGTAGTCATTGATCTATGTTTTGAGAAACCGGCCATCTGCTCGCCCGCACTACACCTGGCTGCTTGCTGTCACCTGAGTATGAGCTACAGCATTCTCCGAGTGAAGGAATGACAAAAACAATCACTAACCTTCCAGTGGGTACCAGTTAGCATATGCTGTCTGACACCTGCTAACAGCTGTTCCTTATTGTAACAGCGTTTTTGGGTGATGTTTTCTTGGTAAGGCCAGTTAAAGCTGGAAATGAAGCGCAGACTTGTTAAGCCATGCACTTGTTTTCCTTATTGCGCTAAACACTTCTGAATCTGCACTCCAGAAACCATTACATTCAAATGAGTTGATTTTCAGTAAACTTTGTAAATATATCTTAATTAAAATCAGCATCCATGAAACATTGCTGTATTTTGTTGCCTTTAGAATTGAGCTTACAGGGACCTGTTAATACACAGGCCTCAAACAAGAACTATCATTATTCCAGGACTATAATAAAGGTTATCAGCAGGTATTCAACCCATGCCAGAATTACAGCTGTGGTTGATAAGGTGGGTGCAAGAAGCTGGCAGTCATCTGGAGGGAAAAGGTCAATTTCATTAGCGTCATTAGAAAAATGTAGAATGAGTGAGAGAATATCCAAGGTATCAAACCTATTTTATTTGCAAATTAGTACAAAGTTTTTTCCTGTGTTAAAAATAAACAGAGCATTAGTCACACCCCCGACTGTCTGGCGGACCCAGCGCAGTAAACGGCGAGTGAAGACTTGACATTTACACCCCATCTCTCTGTGCCCAGTTTCACTTTAACTCTCCAGCGCTTGTGTTGTCCATATCGTGTCCAAACCCCTTTTTGAAGTTAAAAGGTTAAATTTGACAGCCAAGGTAGGAATAAAACAAGAAAATATGAGCAGAACAGCGTGGGCGTCTTTCCTGTGGACCAGATTTCATAAGATCTACAGAAAAGCCGAATACACTTTTGGGTAACCATTCTCAGTGGATGTCCACGACAGATGCCAATTCTAGCTTGGTCTTTGGAAACCCAAAATAAAGAAGGGAAGTTATGTAAAGGAACACCCTGGTGTTCTTCAACAGAAAAGGAAGCGCTGGCTCCTAAGGAGTGTATGTAGAGCCTGGGCAAAGTCTAGGGAAACATCAAGATTGCTTTCAATGACTGTGGGCCCAAATCTAGTCCTGGAGAGTTGATGTCCTGCAGTTTGGTGCTTCCCCTGCTCAAACACACTCACTAAACCTGGCAACCAACAGTTGAGTTGAAACAGGTGTGTTTGAGCAGGGAGATCACCAAACTCCTGGAGACTGACCCTCCAGGGCCAGATTTGGGTCCCCTGGCCTACTGGCTACAGACAGAAATTGGGTTGAAGAACGCTGGACTAATGCCTTCGATTAAAACTGCCCAATATGTTCTCAGCTGCTGTTTGGGTTCTCCACCAAGAGTTAAAACCACCCACACAGACTGCATCAACATCCTAGATGGACAGCATCAGAGTCGTGCTGCACAGAAATAATCATTTACGCCAACAGTCAAAATCTCAGTCAGAGAGACCAATCACATCTGCCACAACCATTTGCTTAGCAAGTAAAAAATAAAATAAAAAAATAATTCACATTTTCACCAAAACTATAGGCTTAAAACTAAACGAAAAAAAAGTTCAGCAGTTCATCTACCAGATATTTACATTCATGAAGCTAACAATTTTAACATCTTTGCTGTTTGTGTGCGTTTCTACTCATCTGAAATTTGAGAGTGCAGTGCATATTAATATTGGGAGCAACATCAGACAGCTTCTTGTCCACTGGCCAGCCAAGATGCCACAACCTTGATTTTGGCTGCCCTAATGAACATTATAACCAATTGTGAAGACTGGATATGGATAGGACTAGGTAGGAAGCATCCAGGAGGACACATAAACGAGCCACCAAATCAAAACCAGGTGATCTTGATTTCCCGACACCCGTTAAAGCATATGAAGTCATTTATCGTCCTCAGGTTGGAGACACTTCAACCTGCACATGAAAAATAGACCTTTAGTGTTTTATGTGAACGGTTTTCCCTCCGGAGCTGTTGCTGGTGTCACCAGTGTGCATGAGAAGGGAGACCGAATGAGTTTATCTTTTGGACTCTGTAGTTTTGACATTCAAAAATTTAACACAAGCCACAAGGAAAATGAGCTAAATAAATAAGTGATGAAACAAAAAAGGAATACAGAAGGTTAATAGAAATATTCAGAGGGGAAAATATGTACACATTCAGAATTTTTTTTTTTTTTTTAACTCAGCGGTGTGTGGAGGGGAGAACGTGGCCTAGAGTTGGACTCTGAAAAACACAGCTCTTCCTCAAAGAGCCAGACAGGTAACAGTTGTGGAAAATTACAGAACATTAAAGAAAACTCAGGGCTTTTCAAGCTGATCTGCAGCGGCCACATCTGTACTGCGCAATGTATTAAGGCAATGACGATAAAGTACACGAATTCATGAATTTGAGTGTATGAAGTTCTAAATCTGTGTAACTGGTTCTGCCAGAGGTGGAACTTGTTCTCCAGAGGGAAGATCATGTGCTAGTTCAACAACAATAATAATAAAGCAAAAGTAACCAGAACTACTTATCTTTCACAGTGTTGTAAATTTGGACAAAATGTCCTCTCTAGCTTTACAGCTGTGCCGTTTTCCCATTACATAGTCCCTAATTTCACCTTTATGGCATTCTTCATCTGCCCATTGACTTTATGTAAATTTGTAAGGTTAAATGTACTAAAAATCGCCTGTGATTACAGATTGTCCACTATAGATGTGGCAGACAGAACTCTAGGGATGGGTATCAAGTACTGCTACTTAACTGGTCCTGATTCTGAAATCTTTATAATGTCCTGGAGCAATGGCACTGCTGTTGGTGATTCTGCAGCGTTAATACATTCCAACACAGCTGTGTTTCAACTGATCCAATCCAGCACTGATCATGTGAAGATATGGGAGTGACACTCTGCACATCACCCAGACACACTTGTTGAGCATAACATTTGTAGCAATATATACACAGGAAAACATACTTAGGACACAGTTTCGATCCTTATTTCTCAAAAAAAAAAAAAAAAAAAAAAAATCTAAATAACCACTGGTTCTTCTTACATCATTTCATGCAATGTTTGTTTTCTCCACCAAATTATGTCGAGTAGGATCAATGAGTAGCAATATCAGTACAGTCCTAATACCCATCCCTACTGAACACAAATGCTGGGGTTTAGTTTCGTTTGGTTGAACATGGCCTCTAAGAAACGTTTTAGTCCATTTGCATTGGTCCTCTGGTCCCTGTCTGGGTGCACCCTGATTTTCTTTTTTGTCCTCTTTAGCATCCTCAAAAGAGCATGTTACACTGACTGACGTGAATCAGGACTGGCCTTCAGTGGGCATCTGAAGGAGGATAGTGTTAATTTCAGAACTCGTTTTTCTGCCCAGCCTTCAAAACTTAGTAAACATCCCAAATGTGCAGTAACTTCCAAAACGTGTTGAAGTGTCCTGAACCATTCATGGCTTTGCTTTTTTTGTTTTTCCTACCAAAAAAAAAAAAAAGGCATACAGGTCATAATTCTAGGACAGAAAACAAGGACAGAAGAGCTTTTAGCCCTAGTTTCTGAACTACTGAAGAATTGAACTCTACAGGATATTAGCAACTGAATGTGGACTCTTAAAAAGCAACACATGCTAATGGAGCTAATGCTAGTAGCCACTAATGCGATCTAGGGCTGCACAATATGTCTGCTAATCATTACTGTAATATCAGTCTCTGCAATATGCAAATGAGTCTCTAACCAATCAGTGTTTCTGACTGCTGTAGCCAAAATAAAAAGGATATATTTAAATTTGATGGCCTTATGACAAAAATGGGATGTTTTTGTAGTTTATTTTTCATATACTGACTGTATAGATGGGGGAAATGTACTATTTGAAAGTATATTTACTGACTATAAGCCTTTTAAATTCTAGAAAAGTCACTAAATGGGCCCTATAATATGTTAAGGCATTGCATTCACAATATGTAACTGCAATTCAGATATTTTGTCCACATTGTGCAGCTCTAGTGCATTTCATTTGAACTGGTAATCCCCAAGCTCCCTGTAGGAAATCTGAACTGGAACATCTTCTAAAGTCGTATTTCTGACTTGGAAAGTCAGAGGAAGATCACCGACCCCGACAGCAGTATCTGAGGCAACAGTTCAGAGCATCAGCAGAAGTAAAGCTGCAGTAAAGGTGGTTTATCAGCCCTAGTGTCTCATTAAATCAGTCAGGAATCCAGTGCTGTCCTGTGTGGAGGTGTTGCAGCAGTGTTTCAGCACAACACACAACATAATGGGGCAGTTTCCCAGACAGGGATTAAGCCTAGTCTTGGATTACCCTTTCCTTTTCAATGGAAAATCTCTATTCACAGCACTACGTAATCCAGGACTAGTCTTAATCCCTGTCCGGGAAACCGAGCCTTTAAGTTTTAATGTAAACTGGAATTAAGGACTCTATTTTTGCAGGTCAGCAGTAGCACAGGATTTCCAGGATTTTCTTATCATTCCTATAGTCTGCACCATTGTGGCAGTGACAGCGATGGCCGTGTGTACGTGGAGAAAAAAATCTACATGTCAGCCAGAAACAAAACACCAAATTAATCCCGATCTGTTCACAGAAGGTATTTCTCAGATCAGTTACTGTTTGGAACCTAATTTGGCTCAATAATAATCCAAGTATAGCTGCTGGCCTTTTTATTAACAGACTAGTGACAAACAATATACTTTTTCATTTGTTGACAGCTGTTTAAATATGTTCGTGCCATTATCAGTGGATGTTGGCTACCTTGATGAAGTCCACAAAAATCGATACTTTTAAAAAGCTTTCTGTAGCGGACTTAAAAACGGACCCGTATCTTCTCCCCCCGGAGACCTTTACGGATTTAACCAAAGCACCTTGCTTGCCCCACATTACTCCACACGATTTGTATCAGCATGTCATCAACGGCTTATCACCATATACCGGTGCTGATTTAAAAGCTTAGAAAAGCCTTGATGCCTACCAATTTTTCATCGCGGGCTGAGTGAGATCGACATGCTGCTACTGCACTGATGGCAGTGGCAACTACCTCATAATGGCAAAGGTAAGATAATAAAGTCACCAACCACTGAGTTATGTTGCTCTTGGAAATGAATGTACATCAATCTTTATTTACATGGCACACTGTACAGCGTGATCTGAACAGGCCTTAATCATGAACATTTATATTTATTTATTATCTATACATTATTTATGTATAATGTTCATTTGACACTCTTTTTCACAAAATGTATTATGTAGGCTATTGGGCTAACAACCTGGTCTCACAGATTTTATGTAATATTTGTCAGTAAGTTACAGATTGTGCTACTAGCAGTATTATGGTTAAACATAGTAAGATACAACTGTGCAATCTAAAGATTACACATTAGAAATTACAGTGTGTCATACTTTTGTTCATACTCTTTCCCAGGTCACAGGGCACAAAGCAGGGTCTCACTCAGGGGGCATGCACAAGTCACTTACACCTACAGGTAATTTAGAGTCCAATTCACCTAACATACATGTGCTTGTACTGTGAGAGGAAACCAGGGGAGTTTAATGATGTCTTTTTTTGTTTTTTTCAGGTTCTTCACAGTCAGGCACTTTCTACAACTCCAATTAAACCATGGGTGTCTGTGAAGAAGGATGGGACAGTTCTGTATGGCCACTGCACATGCAAAGCGGGCCTTGGGGAGGTGTGCTCCCACATTACAGCTTTGCTGTATGCTTTAGAGTCAGCAGTAAGACACTTCGAGAACAGAAGCTGCACTGATGGGCCTAGACAGTGTGGACTTGCTCCAGTGAAAGTGGGCAAAGATCTGTTTGAAGAGGGATCAGGAATCGATTGCTCAAATCCTGCCAAACGTTGCTCAGGTCAACACCGGAGGATCCATCCCAGCAGAGCACCTGAAGAGAAGGTCAGCATCCCTGCAGGAGACGTTGACAAATTTTACAGAGACTTGGACAATGCAGCACAAAACACTAGTGAGAAGAGTCGTCTCCTACGAATACTGGTGCAGTATTGTCATCCGTTTCAGTCTAAGGTGGTGTCTCTGGGGCTACCACAACCTCTGACTGAACTGTACGATGCTCAGTTCCGCAAACTATCTGACCCTAATCTTATGAAAAAATGTCAGCCTGCCGATATTAAAGTCACCCCAGAACTCACCCCCCTCAAATAAACATCAATGTGCTTTGTTACTCATTTTAAGTTTAATAATTGTGAATGTTGTAGGCAGTGAAAGTTGAGAAACAAAAGTTGAGGGACAGTCAAGGGACAGACAACAGGGACAGTCAAGGCTTTGGTATGACACGAGGGCTGGTAAAGTGACAGCTTCCAGGTTCAAGTCAGCTGACAAGACAGACCCTACAAATCCGTCCACATTCTTAATTAGGCAGATCTGCTACCCAGACTTGTGCAGGTTTTCTGTAGCAGCCACAAGGCATGTTTGACACACAATGACATAAATATACAGCAGTCATTTACAATTTCATAATAGGTATAAGTGCGTAGAGAAATAAGTGATGGTATAAGTTAACAGCTAATACAGCATAGATTAGTTCTCAGTAATGGGTCTCAGTAAATACTTTCTTTCATCAGTTTTTAATGCAGTGTTAGAAATTTACAGTACTAGAAAGTTTATAATTCAGCAAAAATTAGAAATATGGCTGAATTGTGTTTAGAAAGAGTGTATAAAAAGTGATGAAATCCTAAACAGTAAATTCAGACTAATATAACTAGATTACAATTTTTTTCCTGTTCATCAGATGGGGATGTCAACATGAAAAGACTGCTAGAGAGGTTTATGTTGCTATGGCATTGCAGCAGCATCAGGGCCTGAGTGTTACTGACGCTGGATTCCACATCCACCCTTACTATCCCTACATCGGAGCTTCTCTTGATGCCTTGGTCACCTGCGCTTGCTGTGGCAGTGATGTGCTGGAGATCAAGTGCCCACACTGGGCCAAAGACGGCAGAGTCCTCAGTGCCACTGCAAACAAGCATGTTTGCCTCAAAAACACAAAGTGGATTGGCACTTAACAAAGATCACAAGTACTACTATCAAGTGCAAGCCCAGTTATTTGTGACTGGACGACACTACTGTGATTTCATGGTGTGGTCTGAGTCTAATTGTTTTTTGCAGAGAATTTTGCCTGATGCTGATTTAATAACCAAAACCATTCAGAATGTTGAGGCCTTCTTTAGGTCAGGAATTTTGACAGAGTTGTTGGCCAAGAGGTATACATACCCAGATTATAGGAATACACAGGCAAAGAAGGAATAGATCTAAAAAATGTTTTTAATGGATCTGTAATTTATAAATATATACATACACATACATATTATACAAACACATTTATTATTAGTGATCAAATATCATTTTAATACTTGTATTCATTATTGATTATAGATAGATATATAGATAGATAGGGAGAGAAATAAATATATATATAAATATAAAATATACACAATTTACATGTATTTTAGTGATTACATATAATTGATATAGCTTTATTATATGTACATATTTATATACATTTACTAATTATTGAATTTTTATATATGCATATATCATTAACATAACATTTGACTGTAAATTGTACATTTGTAAAACTGTTAAACAATGTGTTGGAAATAAAACCTTTGTATTCCTTGCTGAAGATTAAATTGATGGGTTAATTATTTGTATGAATCCCCTTTAACAGCTACTCGATTGGCACTACTGAGGGACAAAGATTTGTAAGTGCACATGTCACTCCGACCATTTTGTCTAGAGTCATGTAATCTGCATCAGAATTTTGTAGAAGAGTAATAGGCACTGGGCCTCGCAGTATTCTGTATTTAGATCTTGCCTGTCCAATCATTCTTTCTACATGTATGCAGACTGCTGCTAGTCGCCTGGTGTCTTCTATTTCAACAGCACTCAGCTGTTTTTTACCACGTGTAAAAGCTGGTGTTTCTACTCTTGCACAGTACAGTCCGAGTTGTTGAAAACCTGTCAAATTTGGTGTATCCTTGAGTAATGGTTTAATGAAACACTGCCATTAACACCATAAAATTCGGCAAACCAGTTAGAGCCTTCACCTTCTCATGTTTGTTCCTGAAAGTGTCCTCATCTAAGAGATCTGAAGACCTGCCTTTCTCCTTGAGCTCAATGTTTTCGTTTCGTAGCTGCTGACACTCAGCCTGCAGTGTAGATATGTCCTCTGATGACAGATCTGTCTGACACATGGCATCACTCACATTGCATATACTAACTTGGCCTACACAATCAACAGCATCCTCTTCAGCACAGCTGGTATGTTGTGAGGGTGTTTCCTCTCTGACATACAGAACAACAGGAGCTCTTGCTGCCTTGATGTCTCCTACCTCCTCTTCTTCTTCATGGTTTCTCTGGTGACTTGGAGTGTGCAAAGATGGTTGGCACGTAATTAGGAGACAGGATCATCACTTTTCTGACCTAGAGAAAGAAATCATAAAAAGTCAGTCATTGTCAGCAAATGTCAATGTCTGCCGTGCTTGATAAAGCTCCCTCAACGCAAATGATTTTTTTCATTGCATCTTCAGGAAAAGCTGTCTGTCTTCCGGAGATATCACGTTTTGAATTTAGCTGTTTTAATATTAATTAATATTTCAATCTTTTTGTCAGTGAATTTCACGTATTAAGTACTTACATAATATTACATGCATGACAAAACGTGTTAATAATAGAAACTTTCCTTGTAAAAAATGTTCGCTGCATAGCCGGGAGAAGATGGACAGCTGCCAGTTCTTACGGTCGATTGCCGCGATCCACCTCTGCCTTCTCTCTTTATTTTCAGGGATCCTGTAGAAGGATACGCCTTGTTTTTGGCCTTGTCTATTACTACAGCCCACCGCACAGCACGAAATAACCATTTTTATTATCTCCGTGAATCCCTGTGCCTTTTAAACTACTAAAACACTTTTCGTCCAATCACGTCTACTATACAACTCGTCACTTCTGCCGTCCAGCATGGACGTCCTTATAGGCGTGGGGGGGGGAAAGTGACGTCACATGCAAAACGTCAATAGAGAGAGTACAGTTATCAGCAGTATTTTCAGCCTGTTGCATTTGTTGCAACTGACAACTTTCAGAGACACTAAACCACAGAGCGCAGAAAGAGCTTGACCACAGTCATGTGAAAAAGTGCAGATCTGTAACAAACTGTTGTAAGTTCACACTGTGGTTTTCTCATCTGGTCAATAGTTTACATGTCAGACTGTATTGTATGGACTTTTCAGTTAAAAAATGCTGTGGACCATTCTGTGCTCTTTTAGTTGACAGCGAGTGCTGCAGTTTTACAGTTGGGCTGTTCACTCGCTGCCTATAAACATGGGTTAATCAGATCAATACAAGTATGCTTTAATTAATTAATTAATTATTAAAAATGAAAGTACACTTAATTGTGCAAGCATAAGAATTTCTGACACTATTTTTCTGGGGGAATGGAGGTTATACGTTGGTTGTCAAAACCTTTTTATTTTTGTATATTCCTTTTTTTTTGTACTATATGAAAATAACTCCTAACCTCTTTTAATAAATGCACCAATAGAAATGATACATTACTTGAAATAAAAATCTTTTTGCATGAAAGTACATAAAAGTACATAGCTTAAGTTTTTCTATAAAGATATCATTTCAACTTTAAAAAAAAATATATATATACACGTTTTAAAGTGAAAAGTACACATCATGTACAAGCAACAGACAGCCGAAAAAAAGAAAATACGGCCTTTGGAGAAATTAAGGCATATGTTATGCTTTTGTCCACCATTATAAAGTCGTGATTGCACAAATTGATTTATTTCGATTGAATTTCTTTTCATTTACCTTTACACCCCTGCTATTTGGGGATTCATTTAAAGCTTAACCCCATTAGCCAGGCCTAAACCACTCTGGTGTTTTATTTTTGGCAGACACATAGATTTCCTTCCCCATAGAAACAACGTCATAGACGTCCCTATGTACACCACACCTGTCACAGGAATGATAATGATGTGGCATTGATAAACACCAGCTGATTTTCATGGAATAAAAAATAGAGAAATGAACAAAACTATAGACATTAAACCTGTTATTAAGTCTGTGTCTTTCTCATTAAACCCAGTGAGCGTGAGATTTCTCACAGGAAATTCCATTTTTATATATCTGGGAAATTTAACACACCTATTGTGTTGTAAGGGTACTTACTGCCACCTTGTGGACATTGTGTTTATAGACAGGAAGCAGTTTTCTCTCAGGCTAGGAAGATCCGTGTCAACTGCTGTTCAACTGCTGTCCATATGTCTGTAAGTGCGGATTTAATTCATTTTGTTTAGAGCTAGCCATTTGTGTACTACCAGTTAAAAATGTGAATGCACACAATGTGTTCTCAGAGTATTTTCTGTATTATTTGCAGTTTTACAAAATACAAGGGAAACAACTGCATTTCTGCAAAGACAAGCTGTCTCAAAGGGCGAAAGTAAACCACCGTAAATGAAGAAACGGCTTCCTTCGTTTTTCTTGTTCTGTTAGCTGTCTGTCTAGCCTTGTAAGCTGTAACGCAAGTGCAAGGACAGAACAGTAGAAAGACATTCGCCCGGCGACTTACAAGTTAAAAACTGTTCAGCAACACAGATTAAATTGCACAATAATGGATCAAAGTGGAAATGTGGAATTTACTCATCTTTTCCAGACAAGATCACAAACGTCTTGGAGATCTTCCGCACGGTCCAGCAGGTCTTCAGTCAGCGTTGCTGCAGCCAGACCCTTACGAAAATTAACCATGGTTTTTTAGGGTTTTTATGCAGTAACCATAGTTTTAATGCATTAACTATGGTACCTCATGGTACTTTGGTACTATCCATAGTACTACCATGGTTTATGCATAGCACTTCATGGTATCTGTGGTACTTTGGTACTACCCATAGTACTACCATGGTTTATCCACAGCACTTCATGGTAGCTGAGGTACTACCCTAGTTTACATATAGCACTTCATTGTAACAATGGTACTACTATGGTTTTAAAAAGGACCCTTGCGGGGCCCATGCGGCTTTTTGTCTGGAAGTGTGGAATAGGGCCAGCCCACACCAAATCTAAATGGGCCCATTGAGCGCTATGATGAAAGTAATGATATTGTAAAACACTTTATTACAAGCACTTTTATTGTAGAATCTTTCGATAGACTGTACGTTGGCTGTAGAATTTATAACTTTAAAATGATTTCATTCAACCTTTCCTTTGTGTACATCAAGTATTATACTTACAAAGTAATAGCAGTAACAAACAAATCATGGAACTGTCATATTATTACAATGGTACATTTAATTAAGCAAATTAAGTCATATATACATAAAATACATACATAGATTGCATATACACAAACATTCCCAGGCCAAAAAATTAGGCAAGGATTATTTACTACTCCTACTTTTTATACTCTTATATACTGTACATACCTACAGCAACTTTTCCTTCCATAGTTATTCTCTGTATTTACCTTAATTTTAATCAGTTTCAATATTGTTCACTAGAGGAACAACATACTTTCTTTTGCTGACTGCTTATAAAACACACTTTTTATGTAGTGATGAAGCTGTAACAACTATAGTTTCTTGTTTCTCATTGACCTCTTTGATAAAATCAATACAGAGGTTCAATTGCCTATCCCTGAACATAACTTTCTGTTTTACTGCTAGAGGATGTCCAAAAATCACAGGTATCTCATCACAAGTACAATTTGTAGGTACACAGTTACACTGAATTTTCAGAAGTGCAAAATCCTGAATTTGTATAAAGCTTTCATCACATAGCATCACTACTGAATTGGTACGTTTCTGCATACGTCTGTATCCTGCAGTTGTGTAGAGTGTGCCTTTGTATAAAAACCTCTTAAAACACTTAACAGGCTCATGCTTAGGTAAGACATTCAAATGTCTTTCAACAGCTGCGTGCTGTCTAGGCAAGAGGGGTGAAAATGTAGGTGCACCAAATATATGAAAATCACCTACAATCAAATGCCTTTGGACTACTCTTTTTCCAAGTAGCTGACAACAATAGTTAAACACAGTGGAATTTTTGCCCTTGACATGACTGCGAATGTTTCTTGGGATGTTACGCCACAGTAGAAAAGTTCGGCATATCTGTCTGGGGACACACTGGTTTCCATGGAAATACTGCATCAGATTGTGATTATTGCCTTCATATGTAAAAGCAGGTATTCACCATAATGGGCCCCATAACTTCACACTCTCACATAAGTGAGTAAGCTGATGAACATTAAAGCTGACATGCTCTTTACCATACAATAATTCCATCTGTATGATAAATTTGTGTAAAGCAACATCAGCCTTTTCCAACACCTGCCGAGTGATGTTGGTCATTAAGAGTGCATACATTGCATAAAATCAGAAGTGCCCAGTGATTAAGATACTGTGTAGGCAATATTCCATCAAGGGTAATCATTGAATAATACAGAAGCCAACTTTTGAACTCGGAAGCTTTCCAAAATTTTATTTTGTCAAGTGAAGAAGGTGTACGAGTAAGCTCTTTAGGTGGTTTCACAGTGAGCAATGGTTCGTTCAGGACATTTAGTTTTGTACCAATGTACCAGGGTAGAGTATGATTTGAGCTGTCTATCCACAAAGTAAGAAATTGCCGCACAACACCCAAGAGAACTGCATGCATATAATCTGGTATGAAACTAGTTATAATGTTAAACAGTGACAGGAACAGAAGAGGGGACAGACCTTTCACGCCGTGAACAGGGCAGCCCTCCTGTGAGGCCTGAATTGCATCATCCTCCCACTGGTTGAGTTGTCTACTATCTGCAGGTGGGTATAGGTAAGGGTATGCATTAACATAGCCATGACCTTTAACTTCTCGTTCACCAGGATGAAGACACCAGTCACAAGCCATGCTTTCCATTAAACTGTGTACAAGTGTTTCAGCAATGACCTGGCTACAGAATCACAGGCACCAACAACAGCAAACACTCTGCTCTCATGAATTACCTCACCATCTACCCACTTTAAGTCATTATCCTTCAAACTTTGCATTTAATCTATGAATGGCTTAAGAAATGTGTTCATCACTGGCTTAGACTTGCCGAACCAAAGTGAAGACAATAAGACATGTTCTTTCCTAATATTAGGTGGTAATTCATTTATCGTGAATTGGATAGGCCACAAGGAATATTGAGAGGATTCAAAGACGGGTACTCTATCACAGTTCCATAGTAATGTCAGATCCCATTTTCCAATCATGCCATTTTGAATGTAGCTTTTCATGATGTCCCCATCAAATATATCACTAAGTGTGTCATCCCAAATCCAAGAAGCTTTGTCTGTAATTGTTTGAAAATTTGTCACATAGTTCTCCAGTACTTCTCTTAGTTGAGCAGCTAATGGTAGATAAATGAAGAAGGACCCATTCCTAAGATTTAGGGTTTTGTTGAAAGGATTTTGGCATTCTTGACACATATCAACTAAGTTGCTGTCCTTACAAATGTACTCATGGCACAACTCACAGTAGAAGTGGATCTCAAAACTATTGTTGATGTACACAAAACATTTGCTGAAAACAGAAACTTTGTGGCGGGCAGTGTACCAGGAAACAGAATAGCAAGCATTTTCAGGAAATCACTGAGACCTTCTCCACTTATTTAGTCTATGACATAGAATGAACACCAACATCATTAGAAAGGTTTGACCTTTGGTGACAGCACTCCCTGGATATATTGGCTCACCACCACCATCCAGATTGAAAGGTTCCTAAAATACAAAAGCCATTCCGTATAAGCGCACTGCAGGTCAACATGCAACATTATTTTTATGACAAATGCAGGATAATTGAAGAGGTTTGCATGATGTGAGAAGAAATATTTGATCCAAGATGTAAAGGATGCAGTACTCCCATGTTTGATTCCCACTACACCCCTAACAACAAGGGAGTAAAACACCTACATACCTCTGTGCTACTTTGGTAGTGCACGTGAATGTTGTCAGTCTCGTTGGCACCATCATCTGATGGGTAGTTGATGTCTTCCTAGACAACAACACACATAATAACATGAATATCTGCACGTTAAGCACGCAAAGTTAAGAAGAATAGTAAGGGTTAGAGGTCATTCAACCATTATATATTTTTTTTATTTTTAAGCAAAATAACATAAGAGGGAATGGGGCTGTTAGAGGTTATGCCCACGGCTGTGGTTCGGCCGCAGGCACGAAGCTGTAGGACTGTTGTTTTTATACAACAGTTCCATTATACTATCTGTCCGCCCATCCTAGCCCGTCCGTCTGTCTATCTGTCTGTCTATCTATCTAGTAAACATTTACCTCCCTGGTGAGTGCTGTGATGAATTATATGAAACAAAGCAGGAAAAGAAAAGTGCCTTGTCTACATACCTCACAGTTATTTGAGTAGTGCCCCTCGGGGTCACCAGCCTATTTGCCTTCGTCAGCTATGGGGTAGTTCATGTCTCCCTGATACAACACATTAAAATGGTAACATAATTACTAGGAAACACAGACATAGTGATTTCATTAACTTTCTTTCCTTCTGGATAAATACACTGTCTGTCCATTTGTCTGTCTTTCTGTCTATCTATCTATCTATCAAACATTTACCTCCCTGGTGAGTGTTGTGATGGATTTCATGAAACAAAGCAGGAAAAGAAAAGTGCCTTGTCTACATACCTCACAGTTATTTGGGTAGTGCCCCTCGGGGTCACCAGCCTCATTGGACTCGTCAGCTGAGGGGTAGTTCATGTCTCCCTGATACAACACATAAAATGGTAACATAATTACAAGGAAACAGACATAGTGATTTCATTAACTTTCTTTCCTTCTGGATAAATACACTGTCTGTTTGTCTATCTATCTATCTATCTATCTATCTATCTATCTACCTATCTATCCATCTAGTAAACATTTACCTCCCTGGTGAGTGCAGTGATGAATAGTGATTTCATTAACTTTCTTTCCTTCTTGATCAATAAAGTTTCTATCTATTTTGTTGACATACAGTGGCGACCGTGTGATGAATTTCATGAAGCAAAGTGGAAAAAATGCCTATACCTCTTCATTAAAACTACATGGGAAGACCAAAATTTTCTGACCTTTTATTACTCCGTTTACACATAGTCATAGCTGATTGATATGCACTTGTTAGTGACTTGCCAGTCTAAGACACTAACTTCACTATGAGGTCAGTACAAATTGGGAGAATCATATCCAAATTTTATTTCATAGAGGATTTAACAGGTTTACCTCGTGACTATATTTGTCATTTTTTTACCCTTTGAAGCTACTCTTAGTTGGTATAGCCCGCAAGCTAAAGTTAGCTTCTTTATAGCTATAAGCTTGCTTGCTAGCTAGCTGTCTGGACTAAAACAAATTAATAAAACCACAAAAAATACTTATATTTAATCTTTTTCGAGAGGTTTCCCTGGGAATCTCGATGTCCACGTCACCCAAATAGCGTTTATATCAACTCAATCTGCGATGCATCATGGCTGGAAATTCATATTCTCCTGTCCACTACATCACCTACTCTTCGAAGACTGCCTCCTCGTTCGCCATCCTGAGGCACATTGGCGCCATATCTCCCAAAGTCACGCGCCAATGAGAATTCTTCGCGCTCGCGCAGGGTCTGCATAATTTGAATTTGACAGTTGGTAGTTGTAGCTAGCATTGTGGTAACCTTTCCTTATAAGTTTTAAATGGCAACATTGAATATGTATGGGTTGTTCGAATTTTTTGAGGAAAATACTCTTGGTGTTGGACCCTTGAGTTCAGTTAATTTAAGTGGCACTGGACTAACAACACTGAACTGAAACCGAAATATTGGAATGTGGAGAAGGAAGTATTGGTGCGGTGGGGAAAGGACCTGTACCCGGCCAAAATACTGGACATTTCAGCTAAGAAATTTCATATATCGTCCAAAGATAACTAGCAGTTTCACCTATTAATATATTACAAGGAAAACACGCTAACGGTAGAATATTTGATAAAGCGAACATTGATGCTAGGTGCTCTGTTACAGCTAACGTATTGCTAGCAGTATGCAGTAAGCAGCCTTTACCTCATTGGATAGCTGTGTTTGGAGTCCGAACGGAATATTCTTCACGCCGTCTAACTGTATAAAACATAATTTCGTATGCTCATCTGATAGTTGGCTTGTGTCAGCTAACCAGAGATTTTCAATAAGGTATCTGTCAGCAGTCATGATGTTCGACCACATTATAAAGTTTGGGTTATTGACATTTAAGTAATTAACAATGATTTCCCATTTTAAATAATATATATGAATCGTTTAAATAATTAATTATTGATGTACAGTGGGGCAAAAAAGTATTTAGTCAGCCACCAATTGTGCAAGTTCTCCCACTTAAAAAGATGAGAGAGGCCTGT
>JBBJLS010000001.1:671177-683846 GCA_037577275.1 Bryconaethiops microstoma
GTGCTGGAGGTAGGATTCGAACCCACGACCTCTTGGTCCAGAGGCAAGTATCCTACCACTAGGCCGCCACCACCCCTGTTCTAAGTTGCTATATAAGCCCTAATTGTATCCTCCATTACAATCACAGCCTTTAAACCACATAGACGATGAGTTTAACAAATTATTATGAAATTATTACCATTTTATTTACTAATGCCACTGTTTTAGATAATGGTGGGAAAATAGCAAAACTTTAAATTAACTGGATGAGGCTTACAATAATTACATTAAACAGTCATTTTATATCTTATTATTATTCCCAAAAAATGATTTACATATTAAATACTTAACCTTCCATCAGTTTATTTTAAATAATCAGCTGTATTTGAGATTTCTTGTTTAATGCAGTTGAATTATACATAATATGTATTACAATGTTTGTGTTTACATGTATAAATACGTATTTACCAAACCCACCTACCCCAGTATGAGGACCACTGCATGTGTCAGTACTGAACTGCTCCCCCAAAGCCTGAAACACGGCTCTCTTCACTAATGTTTTTACCACTCTTAATTATTTATTGCTTGTCCAAAATGTATTATTTAGTGTTTATTGTGCGTTGAAGGCTTTACTCACTGCTTCTTATTGCTCTAAGTGGTATGTTATATGTGATACATGTGTGTGGGAAGTCCCAAATTGAAGAATAATATATATATATTTTTTTTTTTCCTGGACTTGACTACTAAACCTGCTATTGGCGTCTAATGGAGACCCACCTGCCAGATGATCATGAAGAGGTAAACTCCAGTCACTCTCTGGAAGGATGATTTGGGGTCAAACCAGTGAACGTAGGTCCAGCTGGCTGGAGTAAACTGCAGGACAGCACGCTTTATCTTCCCTGTGGTGGAATGGATATCCCTATACACACACACACACACACACACACACACACACACACACACACACAGAACAGCTATCAGAGCTAGAATTCTCTCTGTGTCAGTTATGTGCCTACATTTTATTAAACTTGTACTATTATGGTTGATTCTCCAACAACAGGCATTTCAGCAACAAGTGTCGACTCGATTTCACAGAGACACTCAAATTTGCTCACACCTGTGAGATCTGTCTGTCTGGACAGCCAGCCTGAAAAAATGTGTCCCATCTAAAGATCGGCAGTGCTTTACTTTGGACCTTTGGACAAGGTTGTAAATACTAGAGTTACGACTGGAGCTAACATGGGAGATAACACTAGAGCTAATAAAACTCATACTGGAGCTAAAAATAGAGATAACTCAGGAGCCAACACTGGAGTTAACAGTAAAGCTGTTACAGAGCGAACATCCAGGGTGAAAGTAAAGCTAAGAATGGAGCTAACACTAAAGTATAGTAAAGTAAAGTGGCCCCTTATAGTCATGTGTGAACACAACACAGCACAGCACACAGTGTGAAATGTTCTTATTTTTAAGGGAAAAATAAAGCCAATAAATTGCAATTAGATCAGCCCTAGACGATTTAAATGAAAACATTTTCTGTCAGGTTATCTGCTCCACAATTTTGTTCACTATTTTTCACGGTTGAAGGACTCTGGGTATTGACCTATAATGAATTGCAGATTTATCAGTGTACAACCGCATCATCCTGGACATATCTAAGATGGCTTTCAGATTTAATTTCCTACTTATTATTTAAAACATGGCCCTAACCTGTTACAACCATTTCATTACATTAAATTCTCATTTATATAACCTCACTGTTTCCAAACAATAAAGAGGCCCCTTATAGTCACACCTAAACACACCTTCTTTCTCTGCATTTAACCCATTCACCAAGCAGTGGGCTGCCACCAACAGGGGGCGTCTGGGGAGCAGTATGTGCAGATGGTACCTAGCTCAAGAGTACCTCAGTGCTACCACTTGAAGTCCTGAGATTCAAACTCACGACCTTCTGATTGCAGGGGCAACTCCCTAATCACTAGGCCACCAGCTGCCCCAAACAAGCGACACTAAAGCTAATAAAGATCATACTAGAGTTAAATATAGCACTAACAGAGCTAATACTAATGCTGATATTGGAGCCAACACTAGAGTTAACAATAAAGCTATTACAGAAAGAACATCACGGCTAACAATAAATCTGATAATGGGGCGAAGACTAAGGCTAACGCTAGAGCTAATGAGGGCCAGGCAGTCCGTGGTTGCTTGTTGTAACAGAGCAACATTGTTTTATTTATTTATTGTTTATACTGGTAGATATATGAATGGTTCACATGGGTCTAACTTTTGCCGTCCTCAGCTGCTGGGTGTGACACTCAGTCAAGAGGTGACAGTGTGTGTGTGTGTGTGTGTGTACTTGATGCTGGCCCAGTGGTAGGTGCGCATTTCCAGAAAGCGGCAGACGGTCATTCCCAGCCAGATCCCCCCACCGTTACACAGCAGGATGTCCAGGATCACCTGGTCCCACCAGCACTCTGCAAAATTCGGCAGGAGGTGCATGAAGAAGAGCTGCGGAGAAGAGAAACCGTTTCTGAGCAGTGTCTGAAAATGTGGCAAGAGGTGGCCTGCAGAAAAGCTGCTCCAGAAACAACAGAAAGCTCCTGTAGTGAAAGTAGGTCAGAAAAACTCATTACAGCAGATTAGTTACAAACAATCACATTTCAGACTATTGGTTCCGACTGCCCACTAGCTTCAACGTCATAATCCATCATCCCTACACACCTCTGACCAAACATCCGAACGCCTTAAAGCCATGGTTCAGCACAAAAGTCATTCCACACAGCATTTAAAATCTAGCCAGTCAGACGTCTAAGGCTTTTGTACTGTGAAGCTAATGAAGCTAACAGGCAATGGGAGTCTATGTACACACTTCATACTACGAAACAAACACCCTTATTTTACCCCTTAAAATTACCTTAATTTCCCATACAGGCCGCACAGAGCCCTGACCTCAACCCCATCCAGCACCTTTGGGATGAACTGGAACGGAGATTGTGAGCCAGGCCTCATCCAACATCAGTGCCTTAGCTCATAAATGCTCTACAGAATGAATGGACACAAATTCCCACAGAAACTCCGAAATCTTGTGGAAAGCTGTCTGAGAAGAGTGGAAGCTTTAAATGGGGGACCAACTCCACATTAAAGTCTATGAATTTGAATATAGGCCCCTGTTGGTGTAATGGTCAGGTGTCCAAATACTTTTGTCCATCTGCTAGTCTATTCATCTGTCTGACTGTGTTCAAGCTTCAAGGGTTCAATGTTTTGTTAGCATGTAATTACTCAGCATTATATTAACTGGTGAGGTTCAAGCTTCCATTACTTGCGACATCAGCTTCTTAGCTGCAAGAAAGAAACATCTGACACCAAACCTGTGGGGGGCCGAAAGCGTTTTGGGGGGGGACTGTGTGAAGGGGGACCTGTATTGAGTTTGTGAGCAGCAGGGGGTGCTGTACCTCAGTCAGCTCCCAGGTGATGCTGATGGTCCAGCAGAGGCCGTAGCTCCGGATCAGGAGGGCCTTCATGCCCCAGCCCCAGAAATGACTGAACGCAAAAATGTCGAAATGGCTGAGGATTCGCTCCCAGGTGATCACATGACAGTTTACCGCGTACTCCTGCCCAACAGAACGAGAGAACGAGAGTCAGTGGGGCAGATAAACGAGAGAAGAGAAGGAGAAACAGAATTCCACCCATTTTATGTAGAACAGGGCTGCACAACCTTTCGTCAATTATCGCAAAAGTAGTCTCTGCAATACTGATATTGCAAAAGGCTGCAATATGCAAATGAGCCTCTAGCAGTCACAATGTTTCTGACATTAATGACCAATCACAGTTCCAGGGGAGTGTTTTGATAAGATCCAATAAAAGTGTCATTATTTTGGTCTTTAAGCATTAAATGTTCACTAAGGTGTTTTTAAAAGACCCATATTCTACATTTTCACCTGAAAATTGTACCAAATATATTTCATAATTCATCATAGCTCATTCTTACACCATTTTCCAACCTTTTTTTCTGACTCCTTAAAATTAAACAGGCTGTTTTTGTTACTGTGACTTTAAAAGTGATATATGTAAATGATTTATTTTCTGATTGGCTGCCCTGTATTGTAGCTCATTCAAAAAGCAACACGGGGCTTCAGCATAAATGGGTGGGGCTAAATTACTTTAGGCTGAATATGAAGATATATGTAAATGTGTGACATCAGAAAAACTAATTTGAAAACAGGCTTAGCTTCCGATTATGGACTGTATGGGAAGTGGAAAAAAAATCTACAGACTTTAAGCCTTTTAAATACCAGATAAAAGGGCCTTTTAATATCTTTAAAAGATAATGCCATCAGAGTAGCAGTATAATTGCATACTGATATTTTGTCCATATCGTGCAGCTTTAACGTGGAAGTACTTGGATTTCCATCAGTTGTGTGTAAAAGACATAGACCGATCCCAGATCACTGTTCTGTTAAAAGTGAAAATGGGAGAATTCTGTTGACTGCACAGAACCGGAGTCGTGTAGGTGAAAGGACTACGTTCCGCACCATGATGTCGGCCTCGCGCTTGGCATAGCGGAGGTTCGGGTCCAGCCAGAACATCAGAGACTTCACCTGCTCCCAGTTCAGGAAGATGATGAAGACCAGGAACAGAAAGTAGAGCACGCTCAGACCTGCCGGCCAATCACAGGAGCAGATTTCAAACAGTCTTAAAGACTAACTGATATACAGAAAGATGGAAAAAGACATATATGCAGACAAATAGATGAATAGACTGATAGACAGAATGATAAATAGATTCATACACTGACTGACTGACAGACAGACAGATAAATAGAATGATAGACAGACAGATGAACACTTAACAGATGGACGGACAGTCAGACAGACACACAGACAGACAGAAGAACAGAATAATAGACAGATACACAAACTGTTAGATGAATAGATTAACAGACAGACAGATGAATAAACTGATACAGATAATTGACTGATGGACAGACAGACAGATCAAATTAACAGACACACAAACAGACAGACAGACTGTTATAAACTGATATACTGACAAACAGGTGAATAGAAAGATGCACAGATGATGTATAGATGGAAACAGACAGACTGTTAGATAAACAGACGGACAAACAAGAGACGAATAAATTATTAGAGACGAGCAGGTGATTAGAAAGATTCACAGACAGATGAACAGATTGTTAGATGAATAGACAGACAGACAAATAGACTGACAGAAAAATAGACAGATGAACAGAGACAGACAGAATTACAGACAGATAAATACATGGAAAGACAGGTGAAAACAAAGAAAGACACATGAATAGAGAGACCGACAGATGAACAGTAAGACAGACGAACAGATAGACAGACAGACAAATACACAGACAGACAGACAAATACACAGACAGACACATGAACAGATAGACAGATAGATAAACAGAATGTCAGATGGACAGATGGGCAGACCTACAGACAGACTTACAGACGAATAGAGAAACAGGTCAATGAACTGATACAGAAAATAGACAAACGAATAAAGAGACAGAGACAGATTGATGAATGTTAGATGACTGTTAGACTGTTAGATGAACAGATAGACAGACAGACAGACAGACAATATGCAGGGTAACGTACAGGAACACTGTCAACGTCACGTACACGTGCACAAACACACACACCAAGCAAGCTCTCACCGAACACTATTCTCCATATGGCTGGGTGGGGTCTAGTGAAGGGACCTGCACAGAACAGAGGGCTGTTCAGTTCTCAGCTCTTTAAACTCATTAAACTATTTTATTACTCAGAGCTGTTTAACCTCCTGACCCACAGCAAACCTGACCAAACACCTTCACACACTGCAGAACACGCCTCAGCTATACGCATCATCAGAGGAAGGTTCTCACCGTTGGGGAAGGCGAGGACACTGATGACCAGGAAGAAGGAGATGACCACGATGATCCCCACACGCAGATTACTGTCCTGATTACCGTCGTCCCTGAAAACAAACAGATTTAAATAAAACCAAATTAGCCTGAGGCCACTGTCCTGGACACACTGTCCTCAGAGACGCCGCAGCTTTAGAACACTGACCACAGGGCGAACATCCACACAGAACAGAGGAGCAGTGTAACAGCACGGCAGGAGTTTATATTAGTTTACGTGATTATAATAAAAGAAATTACATTTTCATAGATTAGAATGATTTTTTTTTTAAAAACAAGGACTCGCCTTTTAAACACTTACAGCCATTTTAACAAGAAATCAGAACAATTAAAAAGGAAATATAAAATAAACAAAGAGATTTCATGATGACCTACATTATTTACCAAAGATGGATAGATATATGCAAGAATGAATATGGCTGGATGGATGGACAGGATGGACACGAATAGATAGATGAATGAACTGATATAATGGATGGATGGATGGACGGATGAACGAACTGATGAATGGACAAAGGGATGACAGAATTGACAGAATTGATCATTAGAATGGATGGATGCAAAGTGGGGATCTGGTGGCTACAGTAGCTGAAGAATAAGTAATAATATATATTCTCTCTCTCTCTCTCTCTCTCTCTCTCTCTCTCACACACACACACACACAGTAGACACTGTCCAAACAAACACTTCACTCAGTAGTATGTGTAAGAGTGTGTGTGCAATGCATAAATGTTATGTGTGTTTACATAAGTGTGTGTGTATACAGGTATTAGTGTCTGTATAAGTGTGTAAGTGTGTGTGTGTGTGTGTGTGAGATCTCATAGCTCTAAAAGAGAGTAAGTGTCTTTAATTGAATCAGTCCTGAAAAGCAGAAATCATAAAGAATTATTGTGAGATCAGAGCGGTGAGATCTGACCTCCACGTCACAGTGACTCTACAGACCGAGGCATCAATAACAGGCCGGTGTTGACCGTTACGGACCACTGACCCCGTCACCTGACACTGAAATACCAACCTGCTCACAGCTCACACCCCCAACACACTGACGCACATCACAGTGCTCTGCTACACACAAGTCAACATTCAAACCTCAGACTAATGTATGAATTACCAAAAGTATCGTTTCAGTATGGTATTGAAAAAGTACTGAACTTTTAATACTTCAGCTCTTTATTTAATTTTTCTTTTATTAAGGTTCACATATAGCAGTGTTCCAAAACATATTCTCCACCCGTCCCATTTAAAAAAAAGTATCAAAAACAGCCTGTTTTTGTGATGTCACAAAAACACATTTACATATCTGCCTATTCAGCCTTAGCCCCACCCATTCACACTGAAGTTATAAGAAGTGGTTATAAATATATAAATACACACACATTTTATATATATATTCTAGAAGATTTACATCCTCCACACACTTATCTTACACTTCTGCAGTGTTTACATATTGTACTGCCTTGGACTCACATTCCATTCACACTACTATCACATTGCTATAGTGTATTTATTGTATTGTTTCCATCATTCCTTGCACTTTGTTCAATGCTGCTAACTCCCTCCTGTGCAATAATCATACTAATAGTGCAATATTAGGTACTCTGGCATGACTGTGCCCCACTGCACGAAGCAAGGTCCATAAAGACATGGTTGGAGGAGTTCAGTGTGGAAGAACTTGTATGGCCGCACAGAGCCCTGACCTCAACCCCATTCAGCACCTTTGGGGTGATGAGAGATGATGAGGGTCGAGCAGGGGGCTGATAAGGGTGAGGACGGTCGAGCAGGGGGGGTGATGGGGGTGATGAGGGTCGAGCCAGTGGGTGAGGGTCGAGCAGGGGGGGTGATGAGGGTGATGAGGTTCAAGATGGGGGTGATGAAGGTCGATCGGGGGTGATGGGGGCGATGAGAGTGGCGCTGGGGATGATCAGGGATGATAGGGGTGATGTGGGTGGAGCAGGGGATGATGAGGGGTGATAGGGGCGATGAGAGTGAAGCAGGGGGTGATGAGGAGTGATGGGGTGATGAGGGTGGAGCAGAGGATGATGAAGGGTGATAGGGGTGATGAGGGGTGATATGGGTGATAGGGGCGATGAGTGTGGAGCAGGGGTTGATGAAGGGTGATGGGGTTGATGAGGGGTGACAGGGGTGATAGGTGTGATAGGGGCGATGAGTGTGGAGCAGGGGTTGATGAAGGGTGATAGGGGTGAAGAGAGTGGAGCAGAGGATGATGAGGGCTGATAGGGGCGATGAGGGCGGAGCAGGAGTTGATGAAGGGTGATAGGGGTTGATGAAGGGTGATGGGGTGATGAGAGTGGAGCAGTGGATGATGATGATGATGATGAGGGGTGATGAAGAGTAACAGAGGTGATGTGGGCGGAGCAGGGGATGATGATGGGTGATAGGGGAGATAGGGGTGATGAGGGGTGATAAGGGTCATGAGAGTGGAGCAGAGGATGATGAGGGGTGATAGGGGTGATGAGGGGTGATAGAGGTGATGAGGGTGGAGCAGGGGATGATGAAGGGTGATAGGGGTTGATGAAGGGTGATGAGAGTGGAGCAGAGGATGATGAGGATGATGAGGGGTGATAAGTGAAGTGAAAGTGATAGGGGTGATGAGGGTGGAGCAGGGGTTGATGAGGATGATGAGGGGTGATAAGTAAAGTGAAAGTGATAGGGGTGATGAGGGTGGAGCAGGGGTTGATGAAGGGTGATAGGGGTGATGAGGGTGGAGCAGAGGATGATGGGGCTCACCTGGTGAAGGCGAAGTACATGAGGCTGAGCACGGTGGCAGTCAGCAGGGTGATGGTGTGGGGTTTGTAGAAGAAGTCGATGGTGATGTCCTCCACCTGCTGCTCGTTGATCATGCGGAAGTGCATCCTGTAGTTCACGTCGTCCTTGCTGAGTGTGCGGGCCGCCATGCTGCACACACACACTCACACACTTACTTACAACCACACCGGGGCTCCGGGACCGGAGTGGTGCCTCAGTGCCCGGGGCAGTGTCCCTTAGCTCGGACACAGACCGTCCGGACCGCCCGCGAGCACTCTCACCACCTCACAGACGGGGGAGGGGACTGACAAGCACTGCGCGGCACTGCGCGGCACTGCGCATGCGCACACCGCGAGAGAAACAAAGCAGCGTTCAATAAGGGCGAGGTGTTTTGTAACAAAGTGTTTAGCAGAAACGTGGGACCAATTCCTATTAAAACTATTACATGATAATCAAAAACCTACATTATACCGTATATATCGTACTGTGTTGTATTGTAGTATATTATATTATACTGGGATGCGTTGCGTTGCGTTGCATTGCACTATATTGTATTGTACTGTATTATATTATATTATCTTTTTGGTACTGCTCAGTATTGTGTTATATTGTGTTGCATTTCACTGTATTGTACTGCACTCTACTGTACTGTATCATATTGAATTGTATTGTAATGTATTATGTAATATATTGAATTGTATTGTATTTTATCCTATAATATTATACAGTGTTGTACTGCATTATTTTTCATGCAATATTATGCTGTTTGATATTGCATTGTATTATATAAAATTATATAATGTTGTATTGTATTACATTATAATATTATTTTGTATTGTATCGTAGTGTCGAAATAAGGCTACATTCGCTGGGAAAGCTATGTGGCAAAGTGTTCAGCAGAAACTGAGACCTTTTCAGCGTAACCAGAACGCAGTAAATTGTTTAACAAAAAGAACAAAAAAGCTGGGTAATTTGATTCCGAAGAGTAAAGTGTGTAGAAGAAATACAGACATGTTAAAATGGAAGCTCTGTGTTTGAAGCCTCTCTGGAAACGCTGCATTTTGAGAAACCGTGTCTGTTCTATTCCACCCAGCCTGAACAGATGAGTATGTGTGTGTGCCTGTGTGTGTGTGTGTGTGTGTGTGTCTGTGTGTGTCATATTTCCTCTCTCTAGTCCTCTTTCTATTGCACAGCAGTGCGTATGAGTTTGTGTGTGTGTGTGTGTGTTATAGTTCCTCTCTCTATCGCATGCACAGATGAGTGAGAGTGTGTGTGTTTTTTTGAGTGTGTGTGTGGGTGTGTGTCATATTTCCTCTCTTTATTCCTCTCTCTATTCTTCTCTATTGCATGCACAGATGAGTGCGTGTATGTGTGTGTGTGTGTGTGTGTGTGTTGTATTTCCTCTCTCTATCTAAAGTGAGATGAAATAATCATTTGCCTTTTCTTTAGCTCATACGGTCGACACCCCTCTCTCTGCCTTCTCGATCATTTTTCTCTTCATCCGGACATCAGACCGGCGAGGTTAAATTTGTGTCTTGACGAAGAGGAAACGCTGAAACTTACACACCTCTGCAGCATTCTCCATCTTTCTCAACTCTCTTTCACTCTCTCTTCCTCTCTTTCTCTTTTTCTTTTTCTATTGGTCTCCAGAGTCTTCTTTACCGAGTAGTTGTTATTTTGCAATTTCTTGTTGGGTGCTAAATTATTATAATAATGTGCAATATCTGAGGATTATGTGCAACAGTCTTACCATGTGAAATATCACTACTTATGTCAATATTACTGATCTATTACTGATCTCTATTATGTACAGTAACAGACTACCAACCACCATTTGGGTTACTAGTAATTCACTTAAGTGTAAGTTACTTATCTATAGTATTTATACCTAGAATTTGAGTATATTGCATATATTTATATTGTATATTGTTGTTTGTGTCTCTGTGTGACTGTGCAGTCGTAACATAAGCAGTTTCCGGGATCAGTAAAGTTTTCTGATTCTGATTCTGAAACTATGTTTGCTGTGTGGGTGCAAAAAAAATAAAATAAAGGAACTAAAGTGATCAGAGCAGTCCAAGCAGATCTGACCGCTGGTGAAAGAGAACTTTCTGTAAATGTTTCAAGGATTTAAAGGCAAAATGAATTTTGAAGATGGACCAAACCATCTCAGAGGAACAAAGGAGAACCTCTGTGGCCCCACGTTATAACTGATTTGTGTGAAATTGGGAAAAAAGTCAAGTCAAATCAAGTCAAGTTTATTTCTATAATCCATTATTATACGCAAAGGTCATTCAATTAGCTTTACAGGAATCGAATAAAAATATTAAGCATAAAAACAGTAGGAAGTAAAAAATAAGAGAATCAAAGAAACAAAAGAATACATAAAATGTCAACAAAAGAAGATGTGTGATGGAAGTGAAGATATTTAAAGAAGTTGTGTTAATATGCCGTTATGCTCGATTCATTAAGATTGGCCATTTAACAAGGCATGTGGAAGTTTAATTGGCTATTAGCTGCCCATTTGTTGTTCACGCCAAATGGAGGTTTGTGAGATGTGAGCAAATGTAGTCGAGTGTAAACACTCCAAATTTCAACTTTTTAACTTAAGTGGTTCTTGACATTTTGAAATGTGTCTGTTGCAGCGCCTCCTATAGTCAAAATCTCACAATATATGGTGGCATGTTAAACAATGAGGTAGTGATGCAGTGTCAAATTTAGTCAATTTTGAACCTTTCTGTCTTGAGATATTGGCTAATAAAGCAGTACATTTTTGTATTGATATTTTTCACTAGTTGGCGCTACTTTTATTTTTCACTGTTTGGTGCCTTCTGAAAGCCAACTTGCCATTAAAATTTTATCAAATTTGCCACAGTTGTCAAGATATTGCTCAGAAGTACTTTGTGCCCACCCAACTTTAGGGGACACTGGAGCAGAGAGACACGCCCACCCGGGCACACAGATCTTCATAATCAGCCATGACGGGCTACAAACACCTCGAGCAAAAATCAGCGAAAAAAATCTTTCACAAACACTTAGAAGTGAAACTACAGCAGCAACGAAAAAGTCAGATAAAGATCAGAGATCAGATATTTTTGGTATAAATATGCCAAGAAGTAAACAAGGTAGGATTCAGTCCATAATTCACCCTTTTAATCTGATGTGTGTTTGGAGGCAAAGATAAACACTGATTGATGTATATGTACATGCATACATATAGATGTGTTTGTGTGTGTGTGTGTGTGTATGCATCTATGTATTCTTCATTTGCTACATTAACTCTAAAAAGGTCTCTCGTGTCAAAATACAGCAAACAGTTAAATACAACAAACATTCTGTTTCATTTTCTTGTGTCCATATTCATCTGCCCAGAATCACTTGGACTGCACTGGTCAGCGACTTACTTACAAAAGCTTCCCTCATCACTTACAGAGTCCATATCCTGCATTTCTGTTTACATTTGACCCCGAGGCTCACTTACAGCATTCATATGGATTTAAACATCAGAAACACTCATTTCTGCACCATTTTCAGGCTTCTGTTACTGTGAATTTCAGACATTTATGTATGTCAGTACATAAACGAGGATGATTTGCATACTTACGTATATATGTATGCAAATCATCCTCATTCATATATTGAACCTCATTCAACCAGTCCAGGCTAAAACACTCCTTACAACTTCAGCGTGAGTGGGCGGGGCAAAACTGAATGAGCGGATGTACAGTACTGTGCAAAAGTTTTGAGCACCTCTCATTTATTTATATTTTGCTTTGAATCACCTTGTTGGTGCAAAACTACTATTTTAGTCCTGTTTAACTGTTTTATCTCTGTCATACTGAGTAGATGAAATGAAATAAACAGGAACAAATGTTTTACTGCGACAAGCTGCAAATTGCCTAAAGATACAAAGAGTCTAGATAAAGGAGTTCCAACCACTCAGCATTCAGCACCACCAGTATACTGATCACCGCCTGACCATCTGGAATCAT
>JBBJLS010000001.1:692400-711919 GCA_037577275.1 Bryconaethiops microstoma
TATATATATGTACACAGACACATATATATGTACTGACATGTCTTTATATTTTGTTTTTAAACTTGTTGGTGCTAAAATACCTTTTATGCCTGCTAAACTATATAAAATCTGTTTAAAATGTTTGAAAAACATACATTATATGTTTTTTTGTGCCTGTCCTTCATGTGTGCTACACAGGAAGCTTTATACAGTACCCTCAAAAAACAGTTTTAGGGTTTGACACGTCTGTGTAAAATTATGTGTGAATGTGTGTGTGAGTGTTTAATGGCACACTAACCGCGGTGATAAAGTTGCTGGGTTCGAGAGGAAGCTCCTGCTCCTTGTGAAAGAGAACAGAGGATGAGGACGAAGATGAAGAGGAGGGGGCTGAGGAGAGGAATGATGAAGGCTCTCTGCTGGAGTAAGTGTCCATGTGCTGAGGGTGGAGAGGGACGGTCAGTGAGGTGACGGTGGTCACCCCATCACTGGACACACTCTGAGAGGACGACTCTGAGCTCTCTGTGACTGGGGATGGCGGGAGAGAAAGAGAGGGAGAAAGAAGGTAAATGTGAACTGAGAGTCCAATGTCACCAGCCAAAATTTTTTTATCAACACTGTAAAGTGGCATTCATGGATACGGTTCACGCGATAGATCTACCAGTCACCAGTGACCACCTGAACGCAGTTATAATTTGTTGGCAATTTCTGAGCATAATAAGTTGACAAGGACCATTTGAACGTCCTATAGGTTAGCTGACTATTCATTGTTTTCTAGCAAGCTTATCTAACACTGGACATTAATGTGATTCAATGCCTAAACAATATCCAAAATATAACATAATCATACATTTACCTGCAGTTCAGGAATCATGCTGCTCTTATTTCTGTTTCACCTACATGAATGACTATTTGGACTAATAAAGGTTTAACTTATCTTATCTTATCTGATGAGATCATTAGACTACAGCTATAAGATAAAACACATGATGTTTTGTACACTGCCATTTTAAAGGCCAGATATTAGGGCCTACCCTTGGATTAAAAAAAAAAAAACAGTGCATTTTACTGCAAGAAAACATTAGAAACACAAATGTAACAGACTGATTTTATGTATATTATAGTCTGTCGTAACACTTTATTAAGCCACAAAGGCTCAAACTATTGGTTGTGGTTTGGACACAAGTCCAAAAATTGCTGGACAGGATGTGGTGAATCTGTGTGGTGTGATAAAGCCAAGCTAAGGTTGTTTTGCTGAAACTTATACTGTACCTAAACTTTCACATCCATTAAACTGAAAAGAGTATAACATTCTGAAAGAGTATAACATTGTTTCTTTTTTAAAAAATCAGGTGATTTGCTTTTTTTTTTTTTTTTTTGGATTTTGTGTGAATTATTTTTCATTTGGTTGCGCCAGTTTTGTTAGAACTTGCAATTAACAGTTGGTATTTTATTAGATATTCCACAGAGTGTTAGTTTGGTTGAGTTAATAATCCTGTCTCGGCAGTGACAGATAATTTCTCAGAAAGCCTGCAGCCCTAGTGTGAGAAGGATGTGGAAGCAATGTCCACTACAAGCCACACGCTAAACAAACACAGCGCACGCCCATGACGTTAGGCATTACTATCAGTGTAATCATCATCACATTGTTCACTATTAAGCTCAATAGCTCAATTTTTTTTACCAATTTGACCACACACATACACTCACTATAGTGAAATTAGCCGTTACAGTGGTTTCTTTGAAAACAAACACACACCACAGGGGCCCGTTTCCTGCTGAGTTTCCTGGGCTGGCTGAGCTTCGGCCTGCAGACCGTCATGATGCCATGCATGCACTGGCTTTGAGCACTTGATATTGGAAAATGTTTCTGTTATCGTACTCCTGGTATACATTTTAGCTGTTACTCACTCAAAAAGAAAACTACCCAGGTTGCAAAGATAAAACCCTTTCCTCAAACAAGGGAATAATTTCAGACCCTGTCTCCACCAAACAAACAATGTAAATAATATTCGCTACCAGTCAAAAGGTTTTTATCACTAACTATAAAGGTTTTTATCACAACCATTTATTTCATAAACTGACCATTTTCATTCTTTTTAAACACTGGAAACTAATGTGAACAACTAGAAATGAAAGTATGTCAAATAAAAGACGTTTAATTTATAAGATTAAATAATTTGTAACAGTGGTTGTCTGACATTCTATTAACTGGTTGTGTGGTGATGCAGAGTCAAATTCTAGACTGTCCATTAACTTTAAAGGTACTTGTTAACTGTTTCATCCCATCTCAAAACTGTCCTCAGATGGTGAACATACTGGAAATGTATTTGTTAGCAAAGAATATTGAGTGTATTTTTGGGAAATATTGAGTAAGCAACATGCAAATGGAAACAATCTCAGTGTATGTAAGAACTTTAGTGGTAGTGTAATTAATATTTGTTATTTTTGTTTAATCAACATTATTGTTGATCGTTATTTGAATTAATTTTATCTGAACATTTCAGTTTTGCCATATTTTTTGTAATGTCTCATAATTTCACTTTTGTTATTTCTATTGACTGACCTTTTATTATTTATCTATTTATCTTTTTTATTTATCTGATCTTTTATTATCTTAACGACCTGTCTTTGTTGTTGCATTATTCAGTTGGGTGTGTTTTGGTCTTTAAATCCATTTTAACATGTTATGCTATGTTAGTCCCTTGTAAAACACCTTCCACTGCAATTTGATTTGTCTGAAAGGTGCTACATGAAGTCTGATTAAAATGTGTTTTTCATCAGTATTCTGTGGATGTTTATTTTGACTTTTTGGCTACTTTAAGGCCTCCACTTGCTGGAGTGTACCATATATGTATAAGGTGTACAAATACAGACTGGTACAAGTGCATCGGAAACAGAGGAATTTTATATACATTTGTGTCGCTGCCAGGTTAAGAGTGGTCCTAAAACACCTAAAAACATACATCGACGAGTGATACTGCGGTCAGAAATGATCATTTAAAATAGACCTGTACTGAGCACTGCTGCATGTAAAAATAAGTTACTACACCCTCTATAGGGAAAACAGTAAATAATTTCTGCATATTTAAGTGCACAATTGCTACTGATATAAGTTTACTATAAAATGCATCCTTTGCACAGGTAGCATTGTATGGTTTTATTTTAAATATATTAAATTCTGCAGATAAATGGTAATCTTGGATAAACAAGTTAACATGTTACATAGAAGTGTGCTCTGTGCAGGAGTGTACCTTTTTACACACACACACACACACACACACACACACACACACACACATATATATATATATTACAGAAACCAAACTGCCTGCCTAATATTGTGTGGTCCTTCCTTTTGCCACCCAAAAACATTTCTGACCTGTTGAGGCTTGGATTCCACAAGACTTTTTCAAACAATTTGTGCTACAGTAGGTCTTCTGTGGGTCTGGACCCCATGCTAGCCTTGGAGGTGATTGATAGGCCTTGAGCGCCCATGACCCTGCAACTGGTTATCTATCCATGCATCATTTTTGGTAGCTACTGACCACTGCACACCGGGAACCACCCCCCTGGCAAGACCTGCTGTTTTGGGGATGTTCTGACCTAGTGGTCTGGTCATCACAATCTGGCCCTTGTTATAGTCACTCATATCCTAATGCACCTGTATCCTAATGCTTGATTTTTTCTTGATTTGTAAAAAAATATATATTTACATAAGGTCTTGAAATAAGAGTGTCGGTGATGTATTCTGACTACAACTCACTCATGGAGGGCTGAGTGCCCACATCCTGCTCCAATTCATCTTCCTCAATGCAGTCATAGGGCCAGCCAGGCAGCGTGTGAGGATGTGTGTGTGTGGGAGAAGAGTAGAAGTGCAGGTTGAGGATGGAGGAGGAGGAGTGGCTGCTGGAGGAAGAGGAGCTGCTGTTAGAGATGGTGGAGTGGGGTCTTTTAAACGGGCTGGAGTGATCCAAGGGGGAGACTGAGACAGAGGAGCGTGAACGGGACTCTAAAGGAGAGAGACAGAGAGAGAGAGAGAGAGAGAGAGAGAGAGAGAGAGAAACAGAGAGAGAGAGGGTGGTGATTGACATAGAAGTATATGACAAGGATAAAAGCATATGCCGAAAGTAACTGTCAGCATTTCCAAATGCTGAATATGTGGATACACACAGACACACAGATTTCAGTAAGTAGTTCATCCACCAAACCTATTTTCGTCTCAATCAGAGAGAGGTGACTTATCTCAGCATCTGCCATTTCATATCTGAGAAAGATGTGTGTGGGGGGAGGAGAGAGAGAGAGAGTACCTGTCCCTTTCATGATGTAGTCAATTGCTCTGTCACTAATGGCCGCTTCGCTGGGTTTGATGTCCATAAATGGTTTGTTGCCGATGCCCATAGAAACCATCTCTTGCATACGCAACTCTAACATTCACAGAAGAAAAGTGTTGGTAAGATATATATGTAAATGGCCCCCATTGAGACTGGCTTGCATATGTCTCTCCTTATGTGAATGATAGCGCTAAACGTGCTGTTGGCATGCTGCAGAGTGGGTGGTCTCAAGTTAACGTTCAGGATTGTAAAATAATAGTCATGACACATTCATGAGGAAAAATATTTTTTTCTTAAAATAGGCTCTTTAAGGGGGCTCTTTATAACACTGTTAAGAACCCCCCACCCAAGTTGGGGGGCTCAACTGTTGTGTCTGTGTCTTGATCAGGGGGTACAGTACCCCCCCAGTACCCCCTGTAATTCGAACCATGAAAGCCATGATGTGGATGATATAAAGGGTGAGATTCTCATTTTGGCACAAAATTCATTTTTGCATGGTAAGAACAGAAGCGTCTACTGTATGCTGTTCATGTTTGAACTGAGAGGAAAGAACTGTTTCCCAACGAAAACTTGTCCATTCCATCCTTCTTCTAATGTGCTGCATTTCAAGCTTTATTGAAGATATGTAAAGGTGAATGTGCTCTTACAGTTCAAATAGCTGTTGCCCTTTAATTTTTCTACCCATTACCTTAATACAGACCCAGCAAAGTATTGTGTGCCAGTGTACAAAAGATTTTAGAGTAATGGCCTGTAAATAATGGATCTCTACATTATGATGCTGTCATTATGCTGGTATCATAAGATGAAGAGGACTTTATGATAAGTGAAGGATGTATGTAGCATCGTGGCCCAAACGTTCAACCTCAACAGAAGCATCCTAGGTGTGTGTGTCGTTCTTTTTGGTTTTAGTACATTCAGCACTGTATATGTGTGACCGAAAAACAGCGTGACATAGCATAGAATGTGCCTAGTTTTTTTGGTTTGGCTGTTTTGTTTTCCCCTATTGTTTGACTGTAGGTTACTATTCATTTGTCCAGTAAGGTGCTCAGAAATACAAAACAAAAAATGATTTTTCAGTAGAGACTCACCATTGCAGTGTAATTTATTCCAGTAATGTACCTAAATTATTTTTTTCAAAAATATTGAACATAATGTTGGCATACCCATTTAACTTGTTAGATGAAGTTGCTCTTAGTTTGAGCACAGAACATTGGGTTTGCAATAATTATGCCCTCAATAAGTGCTGTAGCACTTTAAGACTAATTCCACAGTCAGTGCCCTGCTTTGTTAAAAGTTAGGTTTGTTAAGACTATGCAAAAGGAATGTTTCTTGAAAGCTTTTACTCTGTGAAAGAGAAATCTTTGGATGCGTCAGTGGAATAGCTTGGATCTCTGTGACAGAGTTTGAAAAGTATTCTTTTATTTTTGGCAACCACAACTGGTTTTAAGATGTATAGTGTACTTATGAAAATAAAGGTTTTATAATGTATGGTGGAAAATAAATAAATAAATAAAGGCTCTTTAAATTGTGATACTTCTCAGTAAAATCATGTCACACAGAGACGGTTGTCTGACCTCGGTTTCTCAGTGCCTGTCTCCACAAGATTTTGCCGATGATGGCAGTCCAGGCTGCTTTGGTCTCTGCTGAGCTTGCCTGGAGGATGAAAGTGTCCTGAGACTTCCTGCGTCTGAACCAAATCTCAAAACGCAGGCCACTCTCGCCTACGTTCTCTGTCATCCCGATCTCTGCAGTCTGAAAGGCGAAAGAATAAACACTAAACTGCTGCAGATTCAATGGGTGGTCACATGTAATGGTGGATACTATGCATTTATGAGTGTTATATGTGAGAAAGCTCTGATTGGCTGTCCTGTATTGTCCTTCATTCACCAGTGTGGGGTTAAATTCTTATAATAATCATAACTTCACCAAAGATGAACAGAAGAAAACTGCTATAGACTAAATAAGGGAATATACACTACAGGCCAGAAGTTTGGGCCCACATTTTTTAAAAATAAATTATATGATGCCGTTTCAAAATTTCAGTACAAGAAAACATTAGAAATACTTAAAAAAAATGTAACTGACTGGTTTTCAATATTTTATACTCTGTAGTAACATTATTCAGCCACAAAGGCTCAAATTGTTGGTTTGTCGGCAGTGCTCTGACATTCACTTTGTGTTGATCATGAAAAAAGAAAAGTGTCACCCAGTTCTTCAACATCACACAATTCCTTCTGGTTTATGTATCATTAGACAAAATTTCATTCTTCAACAGGATAATGATCCCAGGCTTTTCTTCAAAACTGTGCCAAAATTATACCCTGTTCAATGAAAAGCAAAAAGTTTCGAGATGTCTTGGCCTCCCCAGTCTCCAGATCTTTCTCCCACTGAGCTGCAGGGAGAAGCTGGACCAACAAGTTCCAAATTAGCATCCAGCAAGGGTTGGGAGTTTTTTCCAAAAATTGCTGGAAAGGATACGATGAATCTGTGCGGCTCTGATAAATGCAAAGGGGGGCGGGGGGTTATTTAATGAAACCCGTAGATAAACTTACAGTATACATTGTTACATTCCAGTCAGTTAAATGTGTTTTTCTAATGTTTTTTTTGTAATAAAATTTTGAATGGGCAGCATATAATTTATTAAAAACTTCTGGCCTATAGTGTACTTTCAGAAAACAGATTTAAAACTTTTTTTTATTCAAAAATATTCATTCTTACATGCTATGGGAGCTTTACTGCTTTTTTAAACTAAAATGTTTGAGAAGGAGGGAAATCATGTGCCCTCTACCTTGAAGGACTGTTTGTAGATGTAAATGTCATATCCACCCTCAATCTTTTTTGTCTTGCTGAAGAGGATAAGGTCTTCAAACAGGAAGACGTGCCGGAGGTACTTCTTGCGTCCACACCACACCATGAACTCATCCTGACACCTCAGCTGCCCCTGCTCCTTTAGATTCACCTACACAGCGCATAGGAAGAAAGAAAAAAACATGAATTTCCTCAGTATCAAGGCAATACTTATTTTATTCTCTTACTGCATCTACTGTGTTTTCAGGTTCTAATAGAGCCAACATAACACAGATCAAAAGTTTTTCTTGGTTGAGTAATACAGGTAACTTCCAAAAACTCAACAAATCAAATGTGGCTCTGTATCTGCATATTTTACGCTTTGTCATTGATTCATTCAGAGGCTTTACTTTTGACATGTGTCTTTGAAATGAATCAGCATGTGGAATTGGAGTTTCCTATGTGCTACCCTTTTGTATACCATTATATAATTAAAGCACCTTTAGTGCTGGATGCAGGTGTGATGCGTATTCCTACTCTTGTTTATCTGCCTATTTTTTGTCTCACAAAAGTATTTTGAAGGACAGCATGTGTAAGACTACATGACTCATACATAACCTTACCAAGAAAACTGACATAAACCTAATTAAAATGTATAAAGGTTTGTTCTAGCAAGTTTTAGTTGTCATAAAGGGTGTTTATGTCAGTTTTAAGTTGAAATAAACATAGTGTTGTCAGATCCTGTTTACTTATTAAAAAAATGTAACACTTGCACTGCCAGTCAAAGGATATGGCATACACTAAGATTTTCTACATTTGCACGTTATTCACTATTTATTAAAAATACATTAAAAATTTGCTAACAAATACATTTACAGTACGTTCACCATTTGAGCATCTTTATTCCCCAGATAAAAAAATGTTCATCACTACTGATACATTAAAAGCTAGATATTTACCTATTACCTTTAAGTGATAGCTAATGTAATGAAACAGTTAACGAGTATAAAGGACAGTCTAGAATTTGACTCCACACAACCAGTTAATTGGATGTCAGACATGTACTGTTACAAACTAATTACTTTCCAGCTTATAAAGTAAACTTGTTTTACTTGACATATTTTCATTTATAGTTTTTCACTAACCAACTTTCCAATGTTGAACAAAAATAAAAATTGGCAGTTTATGATACAAATGGATAAATGGTATAAATTTGTGGTGTGCAAAAAGTTTTTATTAGTAGTGTAGACATCGTATATTAAATACTCTAAAGGAAAAAGCAAATTAGAACACTTTTGTGCACACATTACATTTCTAAGTAGTCAGATTTATTAGTAATGAAAGTTGAAGTGTTCCTTGAAGCTATTTAAAAGCCTTAGTTGTTTCTAACAACTTTAGAACATGCCACTTACATCACATCCACGAATGGCATCCATGGCCAGCAGATCATTGCCATGGCGAAGCTGAAACTTGACCATTTCCTCTGCGGCTCTCAGGTCGGCAAGCTCCTGCTCCTGAGACTGACCACATTCCTTTATCAGGTCCTTCAGCAGCAGGGCATATTTACTCATCCTCTGGATGGGCTTCAGCAGATAGGATGCTAGGTCCATCTTATCCTCTAGCTCCACCTGTTTGTTCTGGGAAAAGAGCAAGTGACGTAAAGTTATCATAAAAAAAGAATTTAACTTAAGTCAGTAATGTAAATGGTTTAAAATGTGACCAGGACTGTCACAGCTACTTAAATTTAAGGCAAAGCAAACCTAAAAACATGCATCCAGATTTCTGATCAAATGGGTCTCAAATACTTTATTTGACTATATAAACATAGTCAAAGAAAAATAATCGATTTTTTATATTTTATATTGTTATATTTTTATATTGTATTTTTATAATGTTACTGTCTTTGTGTCTCTGTCTGCCTGTGTAGTTGAAGCATAAACAGTTTCTTCTGGGATCAATAAAGTTTTCTAATTCTTGAGCCTGTCCGGTCTCACTTATTTTTTAAACCAGATTCTACAGGTATTTCATCACCTGTCTCTGTTTTTTTCTAAGACGGGTTGACAGGTATGTGCAGGTGTGGCTCACCTTGAAGAAGTTGTTTCCATGGCTGATAAGCAGGGCGTCTGAGCGAGGTTTGTTTTTGCTGTACAAAGCATACATGCCAAACCGTTCCTCCTGGGAAACACAAACTCTCACAGGGTTAAATGCCTTCTACCAACTGTGCAATTTCACCAATCTTATAAGATCATTACAAATCACACTGTGTGACATGTATCTAACAAACTCGACTACGACATGTGTAGATGTACAATGGTGTGTATGAGGGTGTGTAGATGTATGATGGTGTCTGTGAAGGTGTGTAGATGTATGATGGTGTGTATAAAGGTGTGTAGATGAATGATGGTTTGTGTAAAGGTGTGTAGATGTATGATGGTGTGTAGATGTATGATGGTGTGAAGGTGTGTAGATGTACGACGGTGTGTGTGAAGGTGTGTAGATGAATGATGGTTTGTGTAAAGGTGTATAGATGTATGATGGTGTGTAGATGCGTTAACAGAACAGGATGACTTGTGCTCTGGTGATCATGCTTTTAATGTGTGTGGAGGAAAATGCAAAGAAGAGACAGCATTCCAGTGTTCATTTGCTGCATCTCCATGCTGCTTGGATTTTGCACACTATGTCGTTTGGTAAATACATACATCATTTCATGCTCCATTTTTATTGGCAGGTCAGTAGATGTAGGTTGTGGCAGCACACACACTGTGAGATGTTCGTCCTAAATTTCTGACATTGTCAGAAAATAATCACAGGCTGTCTTTGGTTGCCTCTCACAGTATGACTGTGGAGCCACAACCAATGAAAATTTTCGTCTAGGTACTCCCCAAAATCATAAAATGTACACTGGACATAAGGCCTCTGTATTGAGGCAATGTTAACTACTGGGGTATAAGATTCCATCACACATTAGCTACTTTAGCTGTATAGCTGCAGTGCTAAAACTATAGACAAAGATGTCGTTGCTATCTGACTATATCTGAGACTATATATGTGTAAGTTAGATGTGTGACATCTGTATAAATACAGTGTGTAAATTATTTTTACTCGTAAGTCTGTATCAACTCATCAGATGGCTGAGGAATTACATATTTTACATCCTGAAGATACTATACGGTACCATATGATATTATATACTACAGTCACCCACCACTTTAACATTTCAGACCTTGGCTAAATTAAGTTAAGGGCCACTAACAGCACAACCTCTGTGTGTGTGTGTGTGTGTGTGTGTGTGTGTGTGTGTGTGTGTGTGTGTGTGTGTGTGTGTTGTGCTCAAGAGGACTCACATGTCGCAGAAAGCAGCTACTGACGGACAGTGGAGTGTGTGCACATTGCTCCAGGTCCTTAAGGAAGTATTGGCTGTGGAAGTCACAGAGCTTCTCCAGGTTCCCAAAGATGATGCTACGCTTGCCTCTCAGATCCTGTGGCAGGTCCAGTCTCTCCATCTCAGGAAAATAGTGCTCGATGATGTAAGAAAGGGAACGGACGTATTCTCTCTCGGTGGAAATCATCTCATCCATAATGTGCTGGATTTTACTGCAGGAGATAATGCAAAAATGAGTAATGTATGAGTAATCATTCATAAACCATTACATGAAGATTTCAAATCTGGATTATACATTATTATGATCTGAATATGAGGAAATGTTTACTGTTGAGTGTAGTCTTGTTTTGCAGAGAAAACAAACTATCCTTTACGTTTCTGCCGTATTTTATTTAATTGAATGATTTAATCATTGATGAAACAGAGAAGTCATAAGAGCAGAATTTAATCTATCCATACAGAATGTAAATTAAATGCAAATGTAATTAATGATGCTTAATTACTTTCAATTAAATGTAATGAAATATTTTTGTTTAATTAATTTTATTGAACATGTGGCAAAATAAATTTAAACAATAAATTGTAATTTAAGAAATCATAAAATCAATCAACAAATCAATAATTTATTGTCTGTTCAGTATGTACAGCTCTATCTGACCTGCTCTGTCGCTTGGTTTCTCCTTCGCTTAGTCTGCTGTGTGTTTTGGAGGGGGACGAAAGGCTGCGGCTACGGACTAGCGGTGGAGTCTTCACCTCTGGCCTGAGCAGCTTCTTCTCCATGCACACGTTATTGCTGACCTCCAGGCCTTTAATGTACACGCCCGTGTATCCGTGGTGGTCCCGAAGCCCCAGCTCATGGCTCACCGTTTTCTTCATGATCTTCTTCAGTGGAGGCTTGCGGTGGCTTTTGTATGTCGGCTCTGAGCGGCAGGAGTACGAAGAATCCACAGTGCAGTCGCTGTCTGTGTCTTCAAACAGGGACGGAGAGAGTTTCCCGCTGTCCGGGGGAAAGGGGAAAGGAGAAAAAAGGTGGAGAGACTGGCTCTTGGAAAAAGGGCCAGCTGAGAGGGGCTTCCTCGCCTCAAAATCAAACACTCTCGATCCCTGATGTGGTGGGGTTTCGGGCAGCGGGCTACTGCCCTCTCCATAGTCCAGAGATGTTTTCCTGAGCCTCTCAGCAGGTGGGGGAACACTAGACCCCGACTCCGAGAGGTCAGAAGCATCACAATCTGGTGTGTTGGTGTCAGGCTCTGTAATGAATTATAATAATAATAATAATAATTAAAAAGATATATATATATATAGTATATTGATATAATGTATATATTAAATAGTACACAGGCAACATATATTACTAAGGTGATAAGAATAAAAGTATAATGCATATACAATAAATATACATGAAATGTCATTAACATGTCATTATCATTTTCATCTTTTAAAAATACAACTGGTATTTTTTTTTATTGTCAAGGCTAATTTTGTAAAATCATATGAATCATAACTGAATTGTGATAAATTTTTATATTTTATGATGTAGCTAATATGTTCCAGAATTATTGTAGGGTTAGAAATTTACACCCCTAAACAGAACCAATACCTGAATACCTGTAAAAAGCCTACTGACCCAGTAATTTTTCAGTCTTGGTGGCTCTGGTCAGGGCCTCCTCCAGCCTGCTCCTGGTCTGCTGGCACTTGGTCCAGACAAGGTTCCAGCGCTGCAGCTCGCGTGCGCTGCCCAGTGTGGACACTGTCTCGTTCAGGGAGCTGAAGTTCTCCAGGGAAAATTTACTGGCCTCGCTGTGGTAGTCCCTTAAAACCTGCATTACCTCCAGAGAGTAGCCAACCCCACTGTCCTCCACACTCAGCTGCTGGAAATAATCATGGCAGTGCGCCATCCACTGGTCGGCCTGTAGGGTTGATCAAGTCATAGTTAGAACAAGTTAGATCAGATACTCAAAATCATTCACTAGTTTAAAAATGCACCTGTTTTTTAATTATCACAGGTAATGAGGGCTGCGGATTAGTTTTGGGTAACACCTGAACTCTTGATAAAGATGGTAGAAAAAAAGTGCAGAATTTATAATCTAAATGCACAGTGAAAAAAAGCACTGAATTGGCTTGATTTAAATATGAAAAACATTCACAAATGAATAAAATATAACACATAAACAAAAATTATGCATGCAGCTGAATCATGCTCATTCGATGAATCGCTTTTTCCAGTGTACAGTGCTAGTAGTCTCAGTCCAGTTTGGGTCCTCCTGCATGCAGTAAACCAAACTTCAGATTTAACTTTAGTGTCCTTGCTGTACATAATTCAGTTCTACATACTGCAGTCCTAAAAAAATATGTTGAATTTTTATTTTTTTTTGCTATTCAAGGTATAAAACACGGTCTACTCAGTGTTCAGATCTTTACCGAGTCATAGAACTCATGGAGTTTGAGCAGGATGTCCAGCTCGTCACGTCGCATGTCCGTGCCCCCGAGGATGGAGCTGATGTGCTGTTTCAACTCCAGTAAAGTCGAGCTGGACATGTGTCTGGACTCCTGCATCAGCGCCGCTGCCTGCTTCTGCTGGAGCTGTTTAAAACATGAAATGAACACACTGCAACGTGTACCACCTTCAGGACGTTAGCAAAGCAATTTATCTAAAAGGTAAATTTATAACCATGACAATTTATAAAAATAGAACATTAGGTGTAAAATGCCTGCATTCACAAACATGCTGTAATATGTTCATTATTTACATTTAAAACCCTTCAGTAAGAATGAAAAAACAATAATTTTAACATTTTTGTAAAAAAAAAAATTATGAAAATCAATAATAAAAATGTTATTTTTCTTATTACTATATGCAATACTGTATTCTACAATGTAAAATTATCGGGTGTACAGTTTTCTTATTGGGTGCTAAATCATTTTAAAATGTGCGTGATCTTATTATGTGCAGTAGTATTACCATGTGAAATATCACTACTTAGGTCAATTTTACTGATTTACTACAGATCTCTTCTTGATTATCGTGAATTTGGAGAACAGCTCTTACCGCTGCTTCCTCACTGAACTGGTCCAGGTTTCGTTTTATTTCCTGCAGCGAGCTGAGGGTAAGAGTGAGGGAGTCCAGAGGAGCCAGGTGCTTCTCTGCTTCCACACTGAACCAGCGTTTTATCTGTCCAAACACACACACAGGCTTCGTTACAGCACTGGACTGTCCATTAACTTGTGGACAAAATGGCAAACTGGGAAGGTATGCAGTTGTTTTGTGTGTTTTAAGTCGTGAATACTACACTTGTAAAAAAAACAAATGACTAGAGAAACTGTGGCTGGGGAAAAAGTCCAAAAACAAGAGTATATTAATATGTTTGCACATTCATAGAAATGTTATGATACAATACTGTACAAAAGTCACAGCCACCTGAGAAAAATGTAGTTATTTATCTAGGTATTTATCTTTTAGTATAAATACAAACAAAGACATAAGCAACCCATCGTGATTTGACATGTTTGAGTGTGTTGGTTTAACCATTTGTAGCCCAGTGTGTCACGTCTGGTCCATCTCGGTCACTACCCTATCCTGCAAGCCTGTCCTTTCGAAAAGCCCGACATGACTCACCATTCAGTTTCTAGTTTATCTAATCAACCCTTTCTTACATTAAATCAGGAGCTGCCAATGGAACTGAACACATCTGGAGCTCTAAAAAGACCATGAACAAATCCAGTGTTCTTTAAACAAACACCATTCATAATTCAAAACAAAGTACTCTTGTTACGTTTTAGTGTATTTATGTTTATTTGAATTCATTCTAATGCTATATAGCTATGTAACTTTAAATAGTTTGAAACAATTTTCATGTCTACACATGTCTAGACTTCTGCACAGTACATAATGCGTGGCAACAAAATTCACAATGGTAAACAAGCCCTTAGGCTTGTGATAAGCTTTTGTCCAGTGTATACTCTGGGCAGAGATTTTTACAATGGGGATGTTTCTTAGACTATTTTAAATGTATTTAAATGAGTTAATTAACACGTACACATAATCACATAATATCTTGTATGAAAGTAGTCTAGATTAAGGAATTTGAAGAAGTCCAAGTGTTCCCACTGACATGTTGTTATTCATTACAAATGACCTTAACAAAATTCTCACCCGCTCACTCTCCTCCTGGAAGGTGCGGAGCTCTAGAAGGTTCTCCAGCTGCTGGAGAGATTTGTTGGACAAGATGACAAGTTTGTGGACTTCCTCATCCATCTGGTTGTAGAGTGAACAGGCCGTGTCCACAGCATCTCTGCATTCACATACAAAAAACCCCAAAACTTTTCAGGGAAGTGGCCTTCTCAATAATGTGAACGTCTTCTAACAATGGTTTAATAATTTGTTTTTGCCAGCATCAGACGGTCTGCAATTACTGCAAATTATGTGCTTGATGTAATGATTGAACTTATAAAGTGATCTTGCAGAGTTTAATTACATCGGCAATTATTACATTAGTTAAACAGCAGTACCTGTAATTGTCAATTTCACATGTTTCCTCTTTTCGGACTCGTGCTAAGAAGGTGCCCCCCTCCATCCTTAGGGAGTTCAGGCGTGTGTCCTCCAACACACTCCTCATCAGGTTCCTCTGCTGGCTAATTGCCTCTGACACATCCTGAGGAAGCACACACATACACACATTCCTCAAGCAATTGAGTACTTCTAAATCAGGAGGAAAGGAAAGCTGAAGGAAGAAATGTTCTAAAAACACAAAATTAATACCTGCCATTTTCTTTTTGTAAGTAAATCTATTCAGTATCTACTATACATTATTCAGCATCTGCTATTAATTATTCCGTATCTATGATTATTTATTCAGTACTTACTGTAAATTATACAGTATACTAAAAATGATTCAGTATTTACTGACTTATTCAGTATTTACTGTGAATTGTTCAATATCTACTATAAATTTTTCAGTACTTTCTATGAATTATTCAGTATCAACTATACACTATTTAGCACCTAATATACATTATGCAATAACTACTGTGAAAGCTCTATTATTATGATAGTGAGGAATTTAATGGTGGACTATAATGCAGTATTTATGAGGACTCCACTGAAAACCCTCTTTATGTAAGACTATGTTTAACCTTCAGTAAACTCAGTACATATTTGTTTTAATTTTCCAACTCAATGCTAGTTATATCTACCTGAAGTTTTAGGATACCCTAAAACTCCAGCTAGATATAACTAGCATTGAGTTACAATTTTTATCTTTATGAGTAAGAATTGAGAAAGGTGTGTTTTGATATTGGTGTAAAGAGTCTGACCTTAGCTGTCTCCAGACTGCCACTGGTATTCAGGATATCGATTGACCGTTGGAGGGATGAGATGGCAGTGCTACAGTTACTGGAGAACTTCTCGATTTTCTACAGATCATGAAAAACAATGATTCATCTGACTTTAGCACATCTGCAGTTTTCAAGATCATTACTTTTTAGATTACCAGATGAAAAAACATATCTCTGAGGGTTTACCTGTCTGAATTGTATGTAGTGGTTGTGTTCGTATGGAAAAGTGCCATCCAGCTCTCTAGTGAGCTGAGAGGAATCGATGTGCTTTAGTAGAGCTTTGAGAGAGGTCAAGACTTCACACTGAAAAAAAACAAACAAACAAAAAAAAAAAAACAGGCAGAAAACATTAAATATTCCACAAATTTTAAGGAAAAGACCGGAATCCAAAAAGTCAAGCGGGAAAATTTTAGTTTTTAGAACGGCGTGGAACAGTGTAATGTTGGAGTAAATTTATATTTAAACTAAAGTAATATGCATACATATCATAATATTGTTAACACAACTTTTTTTATACATACAAAATAGTAGTAATTTTTGCAATGAATGATACACAGCAATCTGTAATTTTTTAAGCTAAATTAAGTATTCCAAGAAAAACTAATTTACGAGCTTCTTACGCTAATCTCAACTCTCCTCTACCCCTGTAGAAAACAGAAAGTTTCATACTGCCATATTTCAGCAAGCATATCTGTCAATACACCTCCATTTAACACACCCATAGCAGTACTGTTCATTCCAAGGGCAAGGACATAATACACCCTCAGCCTTGTCGTGATATTTTTAGGCTTTAGTTCTGTCAGGCCTTATATAACACTGTTCAAGGTCTAGAGGAGGACTGGATTATTCTGCTTTCAAGTTATCTTTCAGCAGTAGACATTAGAGTGAGCTCTTAAGTATAAAGGGCATTTTTTGTGGAATATGCGGGATTAAAGAAACTGCAGCAGAGCAAAATGCACTTCCATGATTTGTTCTGTACCAGTGCAATACAATTCTACAAAAATGTTCACATTTCTTTACATTTCAATACGTTTGTTTACTCACTGGAATTGAGAAATCTCTCTCAGGTTTGACAGACGCCTCCTTGTCGGAGAGTAATAAAACTGAGTAAAGTGCGTTTGGGAGACAAGTCTGGAAAAAAAAAAAAGGACAGACATGAAATGATCAAAACATATCAAACACAGCAAAATCTGCAATGTTGCACTAGCATTTATGATATTAAAGGAAGTATTTACCACTAAAGTGTCTGTCTGTTTATGGGCACGCATGAGTTTATTCAAAATGTATAATATCTAATCTGTAGATTAAAACACACCTACTGCTTATAATTCCGGTAAGAAAGGATCAGTTGTGGACAGAAAAAATGCGCTGAAGCTGTGTGTACTGTATGTAGTTTTGACAGCTCTTCAGGCTGGGTGGATACTTGTTTGAGTGTCTATCTGAGTTAAGGTTGATCCCTCTCTATGCTTAGAGGGCAAGTAAGAACAAGCCTCACATGAGCCCCCTAAGGCCAGGCTTTCCAGTAAATATTTGAGAAGACTAACAGTCTCAGCAAAACCTAATACATGGGGTGAGGAGTCTGACCCTAACACACCAGCTATTCACAGAGGTGGAGTGTATAATGGAGGGTGGTAGGGGTTCTGGTTGTGAAATGTAAGTATACTTCACTTTTAAACTATAATTATATATTATATACTGTACTGTGCAAAAGTCTTTCTTCATATTTTCCTTCCAAATAACCAGACTTTCTTGTATTTTTAATGTAGTCTTAAGGAACAGTTCTCCAGGCTTCCTGAAGGACTTTCAAAGGCTCATTTTCAGTCCAGTCCCTGAACCTGACCAGTCTCAGAAAAATGTATAGTTTACGAGTTGGTTAGATTATCTTTATAATGGTATTGTATATTTTGTGTGTTTTGTGTGCATGTTTGTTTTCACCTGAAGTTGAGATAGTGCTGAGAAAAGCACAGGACTGGCCTGCTGCCTCCGAGCATCCACCAACACGGTCAGCCCCAAGTCCCTCTTCTCTTTTCTAAAAGTGATAATAGATTAATAATACGTAATAGATCCTCATTTCTGTAGAGTTTCAGAGCACAGAAAACAGAAATGTGTTCTAACGTTTAGAGGAGTGAGAAGGAAAATTTTGAAAGGGTAGTAACGCGATATTTTTCAGCAGAATATTATTATTTTAATATGGCAGCACCAAGTATCATATATTTTTTTAACATTATTTTGTAATTTTTAAAATTTTATTTATAATACTTTAATAGCAGAGCACATCAATGTGTTATTAGTAAATCAGTTAACTGTAAATTATTACCCCAGCATTTGTGTATATAGCATAGTATATTTCGTAAAGAGTTTTGAGATTTGACATTTATTTCTACTCATTAAAATTGATTCTAATATTGTTAGTTGAATCATCACATTTAGAATAAAGCATTGGTTCTGGGTAATATGACAACAATATAATGTAACAATATGTTATAAAATTTTCATGATACACCTTTTTACACCTGATAGGATATAAAAGGGATTGTGTTTATCTCACCGCACTGTGGAGCAGTAGTAGCCCAGTAAACAGATGAGGTCTCTGCAAGTAAAGCTCTCATCCATCCACACATGTTTCCTCATACACACCAGGAACACACAACGGCCACTGCGGTCACAGTTGCCTGAGAGTGAGAGAGCGAGAGAGACAGAGACAATTTACAGATAAAGTTACTCCTGTATAACTAATCTGCATAAGGTTGATACTGACTGGATATTGACTATGTTAGGATAATGACAAAAGCTCATAGTGTCCATTAGAGCTCAAGGTAAAAAATTGGCACTGCTAAATTAACTCCTTCAACTTTATGTAGAAAATGCTTTTTTAGAATGTGCTTTTATGTTCTCGTACTATAGTAGTACTGCAGTGTTACAACTAAGCCTCTTGAGGAGGAAAACAGACTAATACCATACATCCACCCCATTTAAATTCAAGTAGTTTTTATGCACAGATTCGTCATTAACATACTATAGATTTTATTTAAGTAAAATCTCTTGTTGTAATGCTTCAACATTTTTAGGCAAAAACCAAAATGTATTAGTTTGTGCTTCACTTTCCCCCAGTTATTAGTTATTAAAGTCTTAAGATGAAGTGAATAATAAGACTAGGGCTTAAGGGGGATGATGAGTTGACATTACATTTAAAGAGCCTCTAAGAGGTTCATTCAGTGCTGGTGATTTGATTGCATGATGACAAACACAATTCAAATTAAACTGCAGTGTTGGTCTCCTGAGTGGGGCTATCTTGTGTCTAACTGGATCAAATGCTGTCGGGACAGAATGTAAACTCAGCCGATTTTGTCCTCATGGTGCCGTTTTCTTTTTCAGCTCACCAGGTAGAGTGACTGCGGCAGAGGACAGCAGCTCCAGGTTGACCTGTGAGATGAGTGAGGGCAGCGTCAGACTGCAAGCAACAGGGGGTGCTGTGGAGGGAGGTGCAGAGAGAGAAGAGCGAGAGGAGAAGGAGGAGGACAAATCCCCTCCATTGATGCTAATACTGCTATCAGAAACAGCTGGGGGCTCAGCGGTCCCTGTAACACACACACACACACACACACACACACACACACACACACACACACACACACACACACACACACAAAAAGAAAGAGAGAAAAGAGTACGATTACAGATAAATAGGAATATCTTCATAGGAATC
>JBBJLS010000001.1:721935-741950 GCA_037577275.1 Bryconaethiops microstoma
CCTGGAGCAACTTGGGGTTAAGGGTCTTGCTCAGGAACCCAGTGGTGGTACTGAAGGTAGGATTCGAACCCATGACCTTTTGGTCCAGAGGCAATTATCCTACCACCACCACCACCACCACCATATCCCTGAGGAAAAGTGTCCCTGAGGATATCAGTCTGAACTTTGCTGTCTGTTTTGCATTTCAGCCCACTCTGCTTTTTAAATGAGGGCAACCCATCAGAACAGATCTCATTTACATATATCCGTGACAAAAACAGCCTGTAGACTTCGGTGAAAGGAAATACAAGAAAATCTTACTGTTTATAAGTGTATTCTGTCCTTGCGTCCAGGCCCGGTTCTGGGTGCAGGTCATGAGGGACCTGAGGAACGGAGTGAAGCTGAAGAAGGTTCAGGAGCGCCAGTACAACCTGCTGCCCATCGAGTACCAGCTCACACCCTATGAAATGCTCATGGATGACATCCGTTCTAAACGCTACAAACTGCGAAAGGTCATGGTGAGTATGTACACAAACACACACACACACAAACACACACACTGTAGCCATAAACAGTCAGTTTGGGTAGATCAAGCACCTGTAATGTCCACAAACAGATAAATGCGTGAGCCCCGACCGAATTATTCAGTAAGGAAAAAAATAAGATGCTTCATTAGTGTAGAACTAACTGTTATTTTACATACTGTCTCATTAAAGTAATACAAAACAGGGACACCCTCCCCTTAAACATTATTTACTACAGCCATGTTGCTTGGTTTGATGTATGTTTTGGGGTTTGTGTGGGGGTGGCGGGTCTTTAGAGCAGGAATACCCCATTTTTCTGACTTGGGGGGCTAACGTGTTGTGTTTTGGTGAGCCTTACATATGAAGGACATTGTCTTCTCTTTAAATTCACAAAAATTTTGCTCAAGTGGACCTTAAACCTGGTTCGCAGTTAGTGAGCATTGCATGGTTAGACCACACATTTTCTTATGAAAGGTAAGCAGAAGGGATGTTATATAATTTTTTTTCCTGAGCTTTATATATATCTAAAAAAACTTATATAATGTGTATGTGTGTGTTTGTTGTCTTTTTTGGTGGGGGTAGTGGTAAGGATTACCTTCCGGTTGCCCTGTGGGTGTGTTTTTGTGTCTCTAATAAATCCTCTTTTTGTGCTTTGTTATTGCAAACAGGCAAAGACACAGCAATGATAAATGCGTGTTTGAAGCATGACCTGTAAAACTAATTAAATAAACTCTTTTAACAACCTTGGTATGCTTAGAAATGGTCTTCCCACATAGTCTTCCCACGTTCAGTGCCTAGGATTTTGTTTTGTTTTACGCTTCTGGGACTGTTTTTCTGTTTGGTTTTTTTTTTGGAACCAAAATGAAGCAGAACAAGTAATACTGGAGAACAGGGAGCTGCCTGCCATTGTCAAGGAAACAAAAGCGCTCTGGTGAATTTCCCTGGCTGGTCTTTTGTCTGAGATCAAGAGAGTTTATTTTTAACACCTGTGACAAAGAAAACCATCTTATCCATTATTTCACAGAAGCTTGTTTTATTTTAATACAAGATGCTTGAGTGAAGAATTCTCAGCAGATGAGTAAATATACTGAGTTTACTTTTGGACATAGACTCTGAGATGACCATTCAGGACCAGGTGGGTATGGGGCAAATCTCTGGGGACCAGTGAAATGTGTAGGACTTGTGGTAAGATGGACCACAGAATACAGAGGTGTAGAGTCCCAGATGCTGGAAATGTGAAATACACTGAAAGAGTGAAACTAACCGTACCGAGAACTGGTTGGGTCAGTAATGTGATCACCAGAGTGATGTGTGAACTGTTTTCACCAGAATTAATTATGTACATGCCCGTCTCTGTGTTCTCAGGTAAATGGAGACATCCCCCCGCGGTTAAAGAAGAGTGCACACGAGGTCATCCTGGAGTTCATACGGTCCAGACCTCCTCTGAACCCTGTGAGAGTCTCATTAAAGAACACAGGGGATCCTTCTCATAATGGCCTTGTACCATTTTGGAGTTACTGTATATAAATACTAAAGTATATATGTATACACACACAGTAGACCCACGAAATTCGCAGGGGTTATGTTCCAAGAGCACCTATGAAAAAAATGGAAATTTGTGATTCAAACCTCCCGCCTCTGAGTACAGCGGTGTTTCACCATCCCAAAACGCAGTTTGTGTTCTCTCGACCGGACCAAAAAAATTATACAGTAATATTTTATATGAAATTTAGCTGAATTTATGTTAATATTTAGGTTAAAATATTTGTAAATTATATTTTTCTTAATAATTGAACACTAAAATGCCTGAGAAATTATATATTGCCACGAAAAACGCACAAAAAGAAACACGGGGGATATTTGCAGTTTCTGCGAATTTGTAGTGGTTTCCGCAAACAATTATTACTCCGGTTCTATTTAAAAAAGTTGTCAACGACTGAGCGACTTCGTGGGGGAACACTGTATACCATTTCAGTGACAATTTCATGGATACAAGGTTTTATTACATTTTATACACATCTATTACATATATATAAGTATATATACTGTGTGGTAAAACGTTGTATCTAATAAAAGTTAATTTTTAACTTTTATTGAAATGTTTGTTTTTTTGGAAGACATTATTCCTAATGAAATTTGTATGCAATGTAAATGCATTTTTAAAAAACTATAAAAAATGTGATTATACATATACAAACATGCACGTTTGGGACTCCCATCTTCTTCAAAAGGTGTCAGTGCTGTTTTTGTGTTTTTTGTGCAGGTGGCGGCGCGTAAGCTGAAGCCGCAGGTGGAGCAGCCACCGAGTCTCCACGAGCGCATCCTGGAGGAGATCAAATCTGAGAGGAAGCTCCGCCCAGTGTCACCTGACCAGATCCGCAGGAGCAAACCTGGTGAGATGGGAAACACAAACTCATACACACACACACACTCGCATTACAGATGCTTTATATTCACCCACAGCCTCCGATTCTGTCCTTTAAACTGACAGCTGAGCCCAGACTGTCGGTTTAAAGCTCGTTAAGCTCACCCTCGTCTCTGCTGTGCTGCATTCCGGCCGCACCGCCTCCAAATTTACAATCTCCTGTTCGAATCTCTCCTGCTGAGCGGTCAGTCCTCAGTTAAACTGTTCCCCTGACTGTAACACACTCGCTCCATCCACATCTTTCGTTCAGCGGACACTACTGAACAGAGGGATGGAGAAAACATGGATATGGAGGCCAAACCATCACAAGTAGCTGTAGAATCTGCACCTGAGAGCACGTTAAAGACACTTTTCCACTGGAATACAGGAACCGTGCTATACCAAAACCATACTGCGGGGAAGATTTTCCAGTGTATCTGACGCGCAATTCTGATCCCACAGTTTGTGGCCGGTCGTCCCAAAATCGTGTCCATGAAGTCAAACCAGCAGAAGGTTTTTCAGTCACAGCTGCTTCTGTTATTGTGCTGTTTTATTATTTATAGTCTTGTTTAGTCGTGACGAAAATCTAAACTAACCCTAAGATAACTTGTTAGAGATGGCCTGGTACACCTTCGCGTTTCTCAAAGTATTAAATAAATTAAAGATACATTTGTTAGGTTCATTGAAAACTGTCACTGAAAAGTCTTCAGCCCAAACAGATATTAGTGCCTGACCTTCGTCGGCTCCCCAGTTGTTTATTGCACGGACAGTAAAAAAAACAAACGGTGGCCTCTTTCCAAGTCCGTCTGCTGTCATGACAACAGTTTTTGACCAATCAGAAAACAGCAATGCAATCAGCTCGGCTGTGGCCCAGTTTTAGCCCAGCCATCGAGCAGCTCGGGTACGGCTCAGGATTGGGTCACTTTATCTGTAATGGAAAAACATTTGTTCATGGTATGCCGCGGTTCCTTGTGCCACTGGAAAAGCAATATAAGAGTGAACAGAACTGATATTGCAGTATTTTTTAGCCAGTTGTAGTTTCTTCTGTTTTATTAGTTTTTTTAAATGAGAAAACAAATTAAACATTAATGATGGAGCACTATATATGAAATTGAGTTCCCTACTTTTGGAGAAGCTGTGTGTTTTAATGCCCTGGTTGTTTTACTCTTGCAGTATTTCGGCCGCTTAGCAATTCTCAGAGTTTTGACTCCTCAGGTAAAGCTGTGTGGTCCCCTGTTATCTGTCCCCCCGTTGTAATCGGCCGTGGTGCTTTGGTCCGATGCTGCAACATCTCTCATGTCATTCCATGCTTTGTTGTCACTAACAGGTCAGCTGAGGGGACACTGCTGTCCCAAAACAAGAACTGTAACCTCTATACATTCTTAATGAATGATAAAACCATTTTTTGGCAAAATAGCTGTTGATGCCAGTCTTTGCCCACCAGCTGGAGCTCTTATCTGAGCTCACAGCTTTCATCATGCTGTTGCCATAGTGAGGCCTTCATGTGTTTGTCTTCATGCCGATGCTTCCATCCAACTGCCAAACAAAGAACTGGCTGCAAGTTAGCTCACACACACGCGGCCAGATGGTTCAGTCCACATTGTCCACAGTGGTCCACTGACCCTGTGCGTGGTTCATCAGCCGAGACGTGTTTGGAGTCTAAATTGTGTTTATTTAGTTCAGAACTGGACCTACGAAGCCAACTGAAATCAATAGTCAACCAAATCTTTTCAGCTAAACACAACACCAGCTCTTCATTAAGGTGTATCGGACTTGTCGACACAGTTTAGGACACAGTATAACTTTCTGTGAGCTGTAAAAATTAACTGAACGTCAGTGTGTAGCCAACGCCTTTTTACACAACATGGTCTGTCTTCAACTGATATAGAGTCAGTTTCTGTGGTGTCATAAATATGGAGGAAATTGATCCCAGATCAGTCCTGCCTTGTGACCAGCAGCCCTGGTGTCATCTAAAACAGCTGCCTGTATAGCTGAAGTTCAGTACTTTTTTATAGCTCGTGGTAAGTCATACTGTGTCTTAAACCAAGTCCACAAGTCTGATCCGCCTTCATGAAGAGGTTTAGTTCATTTTTACAGCTCACAGTAAGTCAAACTGTTGTCTGTACATTCAACTCAAACTGCTTTTTTTGAAGGAGAGCAGCCCTTCAGATATGCAAAAAGCATCTATGAAAATATGCATTTTATCTGTACAATAGATGCTAATTTTCTCAAAACAGCACTAATTATAATAACTTATTAGAATAATAATTTACCTCGGAAGGAAGGTAGACATAAGGAAGGTCAGTATTTACATAAATTATCTAGTTAATCAGTCTTTCTTTAAACTAAATTAGGAGTTGCTGATGGAACTGAACACATCCATGTGATTTAAAACCACATTTAATGTGTCTAGATAAAGGAGTTCCAACCACTCAGCATTCAGCACCACCAGTATACTGATCACCGCCTGATCATCTGGAATCATCTGCACCTGTTTCTTCACTGGTTCAGGACTTCAGTTAGATATGTGTTAAGCTTTTATGATTCATATGTAGTATGAACATGAGAGAACTTGAAAATCCTTCAGGAAGCCTGGAGAACTGTTTCTTGGGACTACATTAAAATACAAGAAAGACTGGCTCTTTGGAAACAAAATATGAAGAAATGAGAGAGGCTCAAGATGACTTTATATGCAGCAGAGGATTTGCCTGACTTTTGAAAAGTATTGTATATCTGATATAAAGGCATAGTAACATAAACAGCCTTTTATTTTTTAAATTAACAGACACACTTCCAACTGTTTTCAGTGGACACTGACACTTTTGCGGCCATCTGTTGTGCGAAGTATTTTTCATGGTATGTGAGAGTGTGTGTGTGTATGTGTAACAGCTGGCTTGCCTGTGCTTGTGGACGTCTCCACCTCTAACACACTTGCACTCCTGTATCTGTGTTATGGGGTGTGTGTGGGTGTGACTGTTGCATCTCGTCCTGTGCAGATGTGTCCACCCCTGATGCGGCGAGGAAAGCGACCAGCACGCTCTCGCTGGCCAACGGCTCGTCCCTCCAGCAGAGCGGCGCCAGCGGCTTCCAGAGGAAGAGACTCCAGGCGCCCACGCTGTCAGAACTGGAGACCTCCGACTCAGATGTGAGTTTAAAGGGGTGTATCACCCAGAAATGCAGTGAAAGTTGGTGAGAACAACCCTAATCACTCATGATGAGACTTAAAAGGTTAAGGGAGCCCTGCATTAGACCATGAATCTTATTAAAATTCTTTGATGTTTCCTGTGTGTGTGTTTTTCTTGACAGATACATGCCATGGTTAGATCATTTGTAGTTGGTTGGTGTCACTAAAAAGTTAAATGTTGGCCACGTTTAGCACCTAAAACCACCAAACTTTCTGGCGACAGTATTTTTCTAACTTTCTCTTGGATTGTTGCCCCTCATTGTGAGCTATGTCAGTGTATTTTAGACAATATGCAATCTGTAGTGTTTGGTGTATACAGGTTGGTTTTTTAGTGACCGATAGTAACAACTTAACCGTGACTCATTCTGCAGGATGAAACAGTGGGTCAAAGGTCAGCCAGCAGCTCCAGCATCTCCACGCCCGTGGTGGAGGACACGTCACTGGAGTCCCTGGTGGGCAAGAAGAGTGAGTAACTCATATTTAACTGCCAGTGTAACTCACCAAGTGCATTTTTCAATCATTTGACTGTTTTCTAGTGGGCCTAAAGCAAATGCACTACTGGTTCCAGATCAGCATGCTAAGATATTATTTTTGCTCTGTCCTTTGTGAACAATGGCACCGTTATTTGACCCCTCGCCATCTTGTAGCCCCACCCATGTTCCTGCCCATCTCCTCCACGCCACAGCCTGAGAGGAAGCAGCCCGCCCCGAGGAGGCACTCTATAGAGAAGGAGACGCCCACCAACGTCCGCCAGTTCATACCTCCATCCAAACAAAGCTCCAGATCCTTAGTGAGTGAACCAGGAATGCTTACATCCTTACCTTTACTCGTTACATTCTTGATCTGAATCCGTTTGCAGTGGTTCTGTGGTTTTGTTGATGGCGATGGCATGGGGTTTTGGACAGGAGGAGTTCTGTTTCCCTGTGGAGTGTTTGTCCCTGACGGTGGAGGAGGTGATGCATATCCGACAGGTGCTGGTTAAAGCAGAGCTGGAGAAGTTCCAGCAGTTCAAAGACATCTACAACGCTCTGAAGAAGGGAAAGGTACAGCCCTTCAGAAATAACAAGCCAGTCAGTGCTTTGGAAAGGAACAAAACACACACAGGCTGGGAAATTTAGTTTGTTTATCGTAGCTATGAAACCACCCAAAATTGAGAGTGAACAGAAAAGTACAGAGGAATGGGGATTAATGGATGGATCTGAAGCCTAAATACAAAAATATGACATGCACCTGTGCAATTATTAAAATGAATGAAGTAAACCAGGATGAAGTGATCACTCGCTCATGCACATTTTGCAAGTTTCTCCACAAGAGGGCACTATTACCACACTCTCCTTAGTCTGTGTCTTTTAAAGATATTTAAAGAGAAGAAGCCAGGAACCCACACCAGAAGGAGCTCAAAAATGCAAATGAGATGTTTAAACAAAACGTTTAGACTCTGCAAAAACTACCAGCTGTTCTTGTTCATTTTTACCCTTGTTATCTGCTTTTTATGCAGCTTTGCTTCTGCTGTCGAACCAAAAAGTTTTCCTTCTTCACTTGGTCCTACACCTGCCAGTTCTGCAAGAGGTAAGAAGAGATCTAATAAAACATCAAACCTGACACCAAGCCTGGCCATACACACATTCAGGTTTTCACAGTTTGGTTTTCTCTTTTCTGCAGGCCTGTGTGTTCACAGTGCTGTAAGAAGGTAAGTCAGTATCACAATATGCTCAGTACAGGACCTCTAAAGCTAGAGCCTGGACTAAAAACTGTTTCTGTAGAAACAGTTTTTAGTCCAAGCTTTAGAGACCTTCGGGTAATCCACATTCTGGTTGTGTTCCATTACTGAATGCGCCTGTACAAGGTTTTGTGACTGAATATTTCCCTGGCATTCATCTTATTCATCTGTTTCGTTTTTTGGGATGTCTCATCATTAATACAACACTTTGGAGAATAATCAGATGTAAATTTGGTGTATGAAGTTCTTCTATGAGGAACTATGCAGCAAAGGTAACTACATCAATTTGCCCTGTGTGGACTGCATGCCTGAATCACCACACACTGATGTTCTTCTAGATTCGCTTGCCCTCTAAACCCTATGGCAACCTCCCCATCTACTCTCTTGGACCATCCACCTCCACGCTGTCCCGGGACAAACCGGAGAAGGGCAGCACAAGCCACCACCGGCCCAGCCTTCATCGTACCATGTCCAGGTAACGCCCTGAGTCACAGTGGAAGACTTTGGAGGGCTTCATTGGCTCTAAATACTGTCACTCACAAAGCAAAAGTTGATGTTGCTGTGATGAAATAAGGAAAGTAGGGCTTAAAAGCAAAGGTTTTCTATTCCAGTAGTGGGGAATCACTTTCCTGCTCTTTAAGTATCAGGCAGAATATGGAAATCAAAGTGGTGCAGGACTTTAACTCTTCAGTGGGGGAGGTTTTTAACCGCTCTATCCGTTGCTGTGTGAGGTTTTTTTCCTCCATGCTAAAATTCGACAATCCGTAACTTTGTATTGTGAATTGTTCTTGTATTCTCTCTGGTTGCGCCGCATGACTGCAGAGCCACTAAACACTAAATCTCATCATGGAGACGATGTTCCTCTCGATGCGGATGTCACTTGTTTGACTATGATTCTTTCAACAGGATGGTTCTTGTTCAAAAGCGTAAGCTGTGGTTGATGTGCATACAGTGCCGTAGTAGCTGAATGAATGAATAAGGGGGATGATAAAAACTCCATTTAGATGGAGTTTTGAAATCTTTGAAATCTTTGTTTCTTCCCTCCCTGTCTCTTCTCTCCCTCTCCAATTCTCCCTCAGATTGTCGAAGACGTCCCGTCAGTCCTCCTCGTCCACCTCACGGGAGGAGGTGGAGCTGCCTAAGGAGCTGACGGAGGACTGGAGCACCATGGAGGTCTGTGTGGACTGCAAGAAGTTCATTTCCGACATCATCTCCTCCAGCAAGCACAGCCTGTCCCTGGCCACCAAGCGCGCCCGCTTGAAGCGCAAGACGCAGTCGTTTGTCGTGTCCTCAGCTAAAGGTGTGGAGTACAGGCCTTCGGAGAGAACTATCAAAGAGGTCTGACCCACCAGGCCTTCCTGCCTGATCCAGAACCTGGACCAATGAGGAGCTCCCTGGAGAAGGGCTCATATATCCTCCTGTTTCGTCCTGGTCTAGATTTAGTGCACTGGGGGAGGGGGAGCACCAGCTGTGTGGCAGAGTGGCCAGTCTGACCTCCTTACTTTGCAAGCGCTGCCTTCACGTGCTTTTTCCCACCAGAACAGTGTAATTAAATGATGTTCAAGTGGTTTACAGTTGGAGAAATGTATGTCAGTCAAGCCCAAATAGGGGCATAGTTTGATGGTCTTCTGAAGACACTTTGCTTTGACAGTAACCCAGATATCTAATGTCCTCTAAAGCTGAAGTATAATGTGGTATATCAGTACTGTTTTTCCCTCTCAAGAGACAATCTTTATTTTTCCCACATGTAATGCTTTCTCTGCAAACGCAGCACGAAGGCACATGCTTAATTTGAATTTTTGGAGGGATTTTTCATCCATGCTAGCCTACATTACATTTATGGGTAAACAACCAGCACCCACTCCTTTTTCCTCCACCTTTACGAGGCGTTTGATTGGTCTAGAAATTTTACAATATTCTTCTCACCCTAATAAGCTTTAAAGGAGGCATTTCTGGTACCAGTGGATTAGCTGAAAGCGGAGGTAGCTAACATTACCAGTCTAGTAGTGTTTAACCATCAGACCTAGCAAGACTTTTATGTACTTTTTAATTTAAACTTTGTGTTCAATTCACTTGATTACATAAAACGAGGTGTTGGCAACTGTGAATGACCCAATTCGTGATTATTCACTTCAGTTTAGAAAATTGAAGAATTATCCAACACTGACCACTTGAACCCTCATTTCGTTCATTGTGAAAAGAGAATAATGGCTAGTAAAGTTAGAAAGCCTAGAATCAACATTATTTCTGATGCCAATGCTAATAATTACATTTTGAGTGTAATTATTACATTCAAGATATTACAGAAGCAATGGGCTAGTGGTTTGCGCGTTGCCCCTGCGATCAGAAGGTCGTGGGTTTGAATCCCAGCACTGCTAGTGTCACCACTGAGGTCCCCCTGAGCAAGGTACAATCCCCACACACTGCTTCTTGGTGCTGTGTTCCTGGCTGCCCCCTGCTTCACTTGGGTTAAATGTTCAAAAATGTTCACACTGAGCTGTGGTGTGTTCACGTATAACAAATGGTTGCTGCACTTCACTTGAAGGGCAGCTCATCTGCCACAAGCTAAAACAGGCATTCCAAGAGCACTTGAAGGCAGCAATTAGGACAGTTCTGGTCCTCTTCAGCATGGTAACCGATGTACATACGAGTGCCTCATCTCCTCCACACAGTAGAAGAAAGTGGTTGGGTGTTAAATGTTCATTTGATTTTGACCCCTAAGACCCAGCAGCAGTCGTCCATCAGGGTGATCCCAGAACTCAAAAAAATCAACCAAAAACTTGGTTGTCAGCGCCTGTTGTAAATTTCATCTTCAAGTACTGACCATACAAAAAAAATGGAGCTGTGCTGAGACTTTACCTGGGTATAAACACCCCAACAGCAGTTCCACAGCAGTAATAAGCACAAACGAGTGGAGGAACGTAAAAAGATGCACAAATAATCAAATACATTAGGCGCTGGCTCCAGTCCCAGATTAAGCCTAATCCTGAACTGCACTGGATATGTAATGGTGATGCACCATTGAGATGTTCAAGGGTAAGCTTAATCCTCGTCTTTGTTCTTGTTCTTGTTTTCAGTATCAGGGAAATCTGGTAAAATGTTGTGGAAGGTTTGAAAAGTTGCCGAGCTTTGAGAGCCGTGGTCCAGTTGCCCTGAAAATGTTGAGGTTTTGTAAAAGTGACTTTTATATTTTGGAGTGGTGGTAATAAATGATACAGTCCATCAGTTTACATGAAAATATCAGTCAGGATGTCGAAATGTCAGTTTGTGTTTTCTCTCTTAAATTGGGTTAAATTGTGAATTCTCAGAATAGCCTTTAAATCAGTGAAGAGCTGCAGTTTGGCTCGATTAGAGGTTTGAAATGCCGCCAAAGCACTCAGTAGAAACGTACACATGCAATAGATTCCTCCTGTTCTAACGGTAACAGTGAGGTGGGTTTGGTATTGAGTGTGGTGGTGTGTTTGGTTACTGTTGACTGATGTAGACTTTTGAGTAAAGACCCACTTATTTCTAATAGTAACACTTATAACAATCATATTCTCTCATATTTTGAGAGGTGTACTTGTGTAAGCCATAGTCTCCCCTGACCTGCACTCTTGTAAACTCTCTTAAGGCTTTTTTTTTTTTCCGGTTTAACGGTAGAAGTGGGTTTTTATGGTTCAGGTGGTCTTAACAGAGCAAATAAAGTGACCCGATGGTTGTTGTGATAAAGTAGAAGTGTTGAAAAACACCTTGAGCACCGGTTTTCAAATCCAGGCCTTGATTCCACTGATCTGGTCCTGGATTTAGTAATCACCAGTAGGTTAGACGCTGCATTGAAAATGAGAGTAGCATACTTTATATTAGTTATATTAGTTTGGTTTTTTTTGTTTAACCAAATAAAGTTTTACTCAAATAATTGAAGTTTTCATGAAACAAATGCTATACATTTTAACATTAAATTAATATATAATAAATATATATAGTATTAGTATAATATTGCATTGGATCCAAACTGTCATTCACATTGTGTAAATAATTTACTACTTAACAGAATTAACAGTTTACTTAAGTTAGTGACGTAACTTGAAATTATTTAGTATACAAGGCTAATATTTTGAATGAAATTAATACTAAAAGTCAGTTACGTCAACACCGTCTTTAACTACTAGTGCATACAAATAAATCCAGGAGTGGATAATGGCCTCAGGACCCGGATTTGTATGTGGAAGGCTAAATTAGGTTGTGTTCAGTGTTCATTAATCACTTATGTTTTTGTTTAAATATTGCTTTAAGTCAAATGTACACCTTTCCCTTGCCCCATCTTACTTGGAATGTAGCTGATCAGCCAGTGTTTGGTGTCCAAAGTTTGCTTCTTCACTCATCGGTCTGAATTCAGACCTCTGCTACTGTTTAAAGCTATGCTAACATACATTGGCAAATATTTATATATTAACTGTCTGTCAGGAAATGTTAGAAACCACATATACACCTCCACATGATCTGAGGGGAATGTGTGGTGTTTTAGGCAGTTAGCAGCATGCTAATTGATGATTAGCTACTACTATTTTTAAGCTAGCTACTTTGTACTTTTTATGTGTAACAGTGAGTCCTACAGGGTCAGTGAGTCTATTACAGTTTACTGAACACCTCCACATGGTCTGAGGGGAGTTTGTGATTATTTAAGCACTTACCACCATGCTAAAATATTATTATTTAGCTAGCTACTTTGTCTGTGTTTTGACCCTTGTTTTAGATAACGGTGAGTCGTACAGGGTCAGAAACCACATTAGCGAGTCCATTACAGATTACTGGACTCGGTCTGAGACGACTGTGTGATGAAGCAGTTATCACCAGGCTAAAAGATAAGCTACTACTATTTTTAAGATAGCTACTTTGTACTGAGTACCAAGTACTGAGTGAGTCATACAGGGTCAGAAACGTTGCTGAACACCTCCACCTGGTCTGAGGCTAGTGTGTGCTGATTTAGGCACTTATCACCATGCTAAAAAATAATAAGCTGCTACTACTATTTTGTTCATAAACCACACAAGCGAGTCTATTACAGATGATGAACACTTCCACAGTCTGTTTTTGATTATTGAGTCTGATTTGCACGAGATTGACTGCTGAAGTATTTACTTCAGCACTAAAACTAAAAAAGCAAAGTTCAGAAGTCTTGGCTTATGGGCTACATTTGGGGTAAGGGGGGCTTTTTTCACAGGCTTTTTTTTTTTTTTTTTGGTGATTTTTCACTGAAATATTCATACTTTTAGACCAGCATTTTATTGTGACGGGTGGCTGGATCCTGTGTTGGATGTTCATGAAAGGAAACACACTTTTCTAACCTCTCAGAGCTGATTCAGCACATTTCCCTCCAGCGTGCGGGTTGTAATATAGTGTGTATTCTATCAGAGCAGCCTGAGAACCATCATGCGTTTAGCATCCATCAGTATTTGGATGCTGGAGAATGTATTGTGATGGTTATGCTGTATTCGGCTATCCAGTGCGACATGCTGTGACAGACGTCTTGGTTTAATAGACTTGCACATATCTGGATTTCTTTTTGTTTTTGTTGCAGGTGTACAGAATGAGTATAAAATGGTTATTTTATATAAATAGGGTTATTATGCGGTTGTTGGACCATGGACCATGTAAGGCTGCCTTACTGCCATTTTAGGTTGTTTTTTTTTCCTATTCCACTGATGCAATGTGTGCCAACAGTGGGCTATTCCACACCATAACCTGGACAGCTTAAAGGGGATTGAGTTGTTCACAGTGGGTTTGCTGTGAAATGTTTAGTTGTAGTGACTTAACCAAATGTCTCCAACACAAATACAGCCATTTTATTCACTATCGACCCCCAGTGAAGCTCCACGTGTCTGAGTGTTTGTATGATGATGATGATGATGATGATGATGGTAAAATAGTGGCAAATCTGAGCTAAATGAGTTTTCTCTGGGGACTATTTGGTCTCATGATGCCCTGCCTGGATCCCTCTACCATGGGTTTAATTTTAGGACCAAAAGCTTCTTAAAACACTGATAAAACAACATCTCAGGTGCCAGGAGGCACAACATAATAATTTCATGGAATAACTTTCTGTGAGGGAGCTTTTAAAGGCAGACACCTGGTTCCATCCACCCTCACTATGAACAGTTCAATTCATTGGTTTTATCCGGAATGGAGCATTTCACACCAAACCCACCCTGAACCACTGTGTACAAATCTGATACACTTAATTATGCAGGAAATCTGTGTAAAAGAACTGTCCAGCAGAAAATGTTCAAAAATTGGAGCGTCAGAACAGGCAAAAAATATAACATTGCTAACAATGATGAATGAAAGCACATGGCCACCGATTCGCATGATGCTAACTGGTGGCTACTGGCTTACACATTAACAGGCTTGGTCAAGCTATTTCTTGAAAGAAAGCAATTCTTCTTTCAATTTACCACAGTTTTGAACCATTTATTTGCCTTAAAACCATTTCTTTGCCTTTTCTCAGTTCCATAAGGCCATTAATGGGTGGCTTTTCGTTCAGCATTACACAGTGTCTCTAGAACTAGACTCAAACACCTGAACGTATGTGAAGAACACCCTCGACCGTGAACATTAACCCCGAACAGGAGTCTGCTGGAGCTGTCGGATAAGCACAGTGCACTCACTTAAACCAACGGTCCGTCAAGCCCCTCCAGGACAAATCTCGCTGTTCCAGCAGGTCCTGCTGAGGCTCGGCATAAACTGCTGACCATGTAAAACAACACAAGTTTGGGTGAGTTGGTTCAAAGTGGGAAAAACCCGACCCCTGGGGTCAGACGCTCCAATAAATAAGTCCAGTGACTGCGAAATGCATGTAAGTCTGCTGTGCTCGTACCTTCGATCTGTAGCCGTGGTTATTTTTTGTTTTTGGAATCTGTACAAATACTGATGAACGTAATAAAACAATGCAATATGTTTGAATTGTTGCTGTGGCTGCTGGTCATAAATGTCGCTCAGTTTTTGCATTCAGCAGTTCTCTGTCCTTCAAAAAGTAGGCCAACAACACACCTTTCAGGCCCTCCTGAAACCTCAGGTCACAAATTCACGCAAACCACTCAACCCTTGCAATGTTAACAAGGACTCAGAACACTGTCCAAGTGCTTTCTCAATTACTGTAAATCCCGTAATGAAACTGGTGCACCATTTAAGGTGGAATGGAAAATTTGACTTAAAAAAAACAACTTTGGCCTCAGACAAATGTGATCACTTTGCATTTCATTTGAACCAAGCTGAAGCTGTTGGGGTTTTTTTTTTTTTTTGGATAGAATTTTTCATTCCACTTTAAATGGTTAAGCAGTTAAAGCACATTCTGGTGCCTCAATCAGGAACAACTCTGCTCAAGTCTGATTTTCCACACATTTTAAAATCAGATTCAAGCGATTCAAGTTTCAAATCTAGATTACGGAGTTCATGTGTTCTTTTGTTGTTCAGAAGTTGCAACAAGAACGTAGGTGCTGCCAGAGAACTTGTACTGAGGAGAACTGCCAGTTGATAGGGTCTTCTGCTTTAGTCAGACACTAGAGTGCGCTCCTGAGTAGGTCCAAAATTAATGTCTTTGGTGCAAAATCCTCATTTGTAAAAGATCAGTTGATTCTAAACAGTTCCAGCACTCCTGTGATATTTTAAACCACCACTGAACTCCATTCGCAGTCCTTTCTAACAGTGACTTCAGTACATTCATGACATCCGTAAGCACCAACAGCCAATAAGCTCCCATGCTTGCCAACTAATCAACACTCAGCACACTGCAGCTAGAATGCCAACCAAATAGCACTCACTGTCAAGAATGCTGGTCCTTCTGTCCAAAAGCTGTTTACTGCATAATAACAGAAGCAAGCTTATAAGACTTATTTTTATGTAAGATTTTCAACTTTCCAAAACTGATAAATTATGTTCCAATATATAATTAGCATTTTTTCAATTAGGGATATTTCAAGGCATGCTGTAGTTTTACAGTGACTTTCTATAAAGATCTGAACATAAAGCTTCTCAATGTTAAGGATAGAGCCTTTCAGGCCTTTTTTTTTGTGTTGAAGTTGCTAAAAACCTCGAAACTGATGTGAAATTCAGCCCAGTGGTTCCTCTGATTTATGGAATAAATATTAACCAGTTTGTTGTATTCATCACCTCTGTAATCCTTTAGCTAGCTAAATTTATCATAAACCTGGCATGCAATGGCATCATATAATTATTACAGACTAAAGTAAGGAAGACACTGTTTACACAAATTCAGATACACCTTAAAAATATCTTTTTACACCAAAGTAGTGCTTAGTGTGCTACGCTACAGTAAAAGTGATTGTGATATTCTGGTCTAACAGCAGGGATGCACCACCATCCATCCATCCATCCATCCATCTTCTTCCCCTTTGTCCCGCACTCAGGGTCAGGAGGGGGGTTTGGAGCCTATCCCAGCTGCTATGGGCGAAGGCGTCAATTTCAACACAATTTTTTTTTATATAAAAAAAAGACAGCATTTGGTACCACATTATTCATTTTTATATTCTGATTCAACATGTCCATATTTATATATATATATATATATTTCTCATAACACCAAATGTACATAACACATATGTATTGCATTTTTTTTTTGTTAAATACAGTTTGTTCCTTGATGTGGACCACTGTCAACACAGAGAGGGTAAAGACACCAGCGTCCTCACGCAACAAAATAGCCATAATTAATACTAGAAGATGTAACTAACTACCACAGCGCACAATGCAACTCTGGAATGACTTAAAATTCATAACTGCAACTGTTTGTCTTAAATACAGTCTATCCACTCACACATATAAATACACTAATGAACCTTAAAAAAACAAAACAAAAAAAAACACCTGTAAACACGGCAGGGACGGCATGACAAACACTCGGCAGCCCCACTGACTCAGCGACAAAGGAATGAGCATGCCAGAGAGAGAGAGACCTAGAAAGATACATAGTAAGAGTGAGCAAATGAGAGAGCGAGAGAGCAAGACACAGCGATAGAAGGAGAGAGAGATCAATTTACAATGCAATGACATCTCGCCTCATAACTTGTTCACAAAGACGAAAACAAAAGGAGGTGGATCTGATGGTCTGGAGGTGCTGCGCTATTTGAAGTCCAGCAGGTTGCAGTCGATTTTGTAGTACACGTAGGGGTAATACTCCTGCTGGCTCAGGTTCAGCCCAGGAATGTCCATGGCAGATTGCTAGGAAGCACCCAAAAAAGAAACAATTAAACAGGGATTTATCACTTAACATATCGGATCTGATTAAGAAAGATGTTTAATGAGAGTAAGAACAAGTCAATACAAACAAGAAAGAACGAACAAACTGTTGAGTTTGTAATTTACTGAGCTCTGACTTTCTTCCACCCTGCAGAACTTAATATAATCCTAACAGCAAGCACCATGAGCGAACAAGATCAATTAATTCACTTTAGATACAGTACTGTGGACAAGGCCCCTGTGTAAAGGGTTCAAATGTGTTTATGAGGGTCTTTCTGCAGCAAAAACACACATTAACATAAGGATGATCACAAACCAGAAAGCAGCGAAAAAGAATGCCGATTAGGTTTTTGTGTGTAAACAATGAAAAGGATCCGGATAAATGTGTGTATGTAAACAGCAAAAAGGATCAAGATCAGTTTTATGTGTAAACTGCGAAAAGGATCTGGATCTGGGTTTTTTTGGGTATAAAGAGTAAAAGGATCCCAATCAGTTGTGTGTGTAAATGGTGAAGAGAATCCAGATCAGTTTTTTGTGTGGAAACGGTGAAAAGGATTCCGATCAGTTGTGTGTAAATGGTGAAAAGGATGTGAAGGTCCAGCAGCAGCTCCTGATTTAATCAAATTAAGGACTGATCGAGACCAACAAGGTGTTTGATGGACTTCCATAGGGAGAGCTCTGGGAATGGTGCCGCCCATACACAGAACATCACTCTTTACAGTATTAATGTTAATAATTTTTCATTATAATATTAGTGTTAATAAAAACACTTTCTGCCAAGATAAACAGCTTTTAAATCACATTTAGACTTTTGCACAGTACTGTAGATCTGAAAATACCTACAAAAATGGCCTGAATCAGCATCAACAGTAACTTTCCATCAAATTCATAATATAGTACCTCCATCTAATAAACACAGATTATGTATGGGTGGAAGGTTTAGGATATGCACGTTAAAATCAGACATCATGTAAAAAGTGTTCAAAGGGGTTTATTTTGGAGACGGGAGAAGCCAAAAGCAGAGAATGTCAGTTGTCAGAAAGACTCACGTCAATAATGGCAGCGGCGCTACTGTCCAGGTGCTTATAGAGATCATAAAGTACTTCCCTCAGCTTCTTCATGTTCTTCTTATTGGGCTGCAGCAGCATCGCCTGGAAGTTTACAGGAAGGCCATACCTGCACACATGAAAAAATAACCCATTAACACGCACAAATGTGTGTGTATTGATATATATTTTATACATACCTACATACACACACCAGGCAATCAGTTCACATTCATCAATTTACAATTAACCCACTACCTTAATACGGACTCCACAAACACTCTCAGAGCCTTGATATGGATCCAAGCAATGAAGGCCTCACTGAAGTTCACCTTCAGCCATCGAACTAGAGGACCCTGCGGAAACCAGGCAGAATTAAACGGACATTAATAAACAAATAAACACTGCTATATCTTTAGATTTGAGCAGCAGTTCTCAAACTTTTACAACACCTGAGCCAAGTACCTCATGACAGACAGTAAAATAAGGCAGCACAGAACCAATTCAGCCAAGTACAGTTTACTGCTAATAAGAATATTATTTATCGTTGAATGTTGTCAGTGTTGGAGGCGTCTGGGTCAATTCACCACCATTTAAAAGAAATTAGAGTCTCTACAATGAACCGTAACACACTCAATTACATCCGAACCACTGATTTGTGGGGGAGATTGAGAAATCAGAGGAATTTCCCTTGAAAGTAAAACTGCCATTCAGAGTGACTTAATAACCTTATTTTTTGACTGATGTACCTAGATTGCAGTTTTCTTTGATTGATTTCGTAAAAGTTTTAATGTACACTAGAGGAGTAACACTCTAGCCCCCGCCCCCCCAAGTGAGAACATTATCATAATCACAGTTTAGCTTATTTAGAATGAGGCGTATAAATAGGCTGATACTGAAATAAGAATATTACAGAAAATGTTGCTCATGGACACAGTGGTAGAAAGTGGGGGGTTTGAACCTGTGACTTTGTGGTCATCAGGTTTACAGGCAAGTGTTTTACCCACTAGGCTCCTACCACCTTTATATTGTATAGTTTTTTATTTCTATATGTTATGCTGCTTCTACTTTCTTCTTCTGTACTGTCCACATTGCTGTTGTAACATTGCAACTATCCCACATGTGTAACTAATAAAGGATTATCTTGTTTTATCGTAATGAGAGATTTTATGTAGCTGGTTAATTTACAGCTGAACCACGGATTGGGATTAGAAGCCACAGTTAACAGAGAAAAGAGAGGAGGTCGTACAAACTGTTTCTTTTTATCAGTAGAGAGCCTCGTCATCTCCTCTTTATCTGCCTTCATCTCCTCTTCGTTATACTGGAAGTCTCGGACGACGAACCTGCAGACAGAGAGCATACATCTGTTTAGTCTGCCTGAAAAGTCGTGACTGTTTCCATACTCGTTAACCCCTTAAGCCTTAGAACACGAGCGCCATGGATCCGTTCTGATAGCGCAACAAATGGTACATCGTCGTCCTACAGAAAAACAATTCCTCATATGGAAGTTCTCCTGGTCCGTGTTGATGCTTGAGGTCTAAGACGTTTGGTGTTTGGTGTCCCTATTATTGTTTCACACATGAAACAATAATAACCACTACTGGGGTTTTAAAAATGGTGTCATGCAGACGGCCTTAAAGAACAAAAATAGGGGGTCCGAAGAGTGACTGAGCGGCGGTGTGCCGAACGAAAGTGCAGCAAACAACGAGTGTGTTTTAGACTGTTTTACACTGTTTTTATTGGTTGAGTTCTAACAATACCCCCCAAGATTTCACAATTTTTTTGGTGATTTTTACAATCAAAATGACTGATTTTGTGGTGGTGGTGAGAAATTTGGTAATAACCACCCATGGTCTACATGGGCCTAGTTTGTATTTCCATTTGGGTCTCTACTGCTCCTATAAACACTCCAAGCGTGAAAAAA
>JBBJLS010000001.1:742050-757654 GCA_037577275.1 Bryconaethiops microstoma
TATATATACGTAACACGCTAATATGTGCTGAAATGTTACATACTGAAAATATATTTCAGTGTGTGTGATGACCATGCGAGAGCAGGGTTCAGCCCGTTTTCCCGCGTGTGCCTGCTGTGTCTCTTACCGGCTGGTACACCGCAGGGCAGAGCTCCGCGTGCGCGACCATCAGCAGGATGCCCAGCAGTGCCGCGCCCAGCGCCCACGCGCACAGCCGCCGCTTGTCCTCCAGCAGGAACTTTCTGTCGCGCAGGCGGTACAGGTTGCTGCCCTCAATGGGGCTCACGCGCTTGCCCGGGTGCGAAAGCGACACGGTGATCTCCGCGGGCTCGCCGTTGCGGCTCGCGACCCCGTCGCAGTTCGCCGCCAGCCCGTCCGTCTTGGGCTCCGTCGGCCGCGGCTGACGCGCGCTCAGCTCCATGCTGCCCTGTGCCCGGCCGGCCCGGACATAGCATGCGCCTCCACGGTCCGTCTGTCTGTCCGTCTGTCCTCAGAACAAGCCAGCACACACACGAACAAACCCACACAGAAACATAAGAGGAGGGCGCGCGAGACAGCGCCGTCCAAGCACTGTCCACGCCGTCCTGTCCCGGTCTGTCCGCTGTGCTGCCGAGACTGTTTACATCTGCACATCCGCCACCTCACGGCCGGCCGCACGCCGCGGGGTTCAGCGGCTCCGCCTCCCCGCACCGCGGGTTCAAAACAGTCCGGACGGCGGGCGCTGGGAGGGCACGTTCCAAACCGCTGCAGATCTAGTGCACTAAACAGACTCCGAGGGTCCGCCAGCCATTCTGGACTGAGGATCGGACCCCTAACAGAAAGGGTCCTGTTGCTATGCGGGGTAAAGCCGTTGCCTGTAGTGAGGCACTCTCTTAACTTTTTTGGTCATGGTGTCGAATGAAAATGTCTTAAGACAAGATAAGCAAGAACTCTAGTAGCCTAGTCAGTCCCCCCAGGATTTCACGATTTTTTTTGGTGATTTTTGCGATCAAAATGACTGATTCTGTGGTGGTGTTTTCTCAAATTTGTGAGAAATTTAGGTTTTTTTTCCATTGGTAAACCCTATCCATGGTCTACATGGGCCTAGTAAGATCTACATGGCCCTAGTTTGTATTTCCATTTGGGTCTCTACTGCTCCTATAAATACCCCAAGCGCGAAAAAAACATCCATCCGTTTTCTGTGAATCAACTGAAAGGTTTTGGTGTCAGGAATCATGTCGTTCTACGAGCCATTTGGACGGTCCCCGTTGTGACGTCAGAAAAGGGAAATTTGCATAGAACCTACCCTCATCTGTCGAGCCCCACCCACTAGATTAGTTGAAGATCCTCTATTATTGTCTGCTGGTGTTCCGAGCGTAGATAAGACGCCGAGCGCTGTGGCTGCAGACAAAGGCAAGTCACTCATGAAGTGATATTGTTTTGCTCGGTCCTTTGCAGTGATAAAAGATGGTAAATGGGATTTGTCTCTCTCCTTTTTAATTAAAATAGTGCATGTCAGCAGAGCAGTGATCGTGCATGGGAAATACTGGCACCAGCAGGAGTTGTAGAACAGTTGTGATTTTACATTAAGGATTTGGGGTGATTTTTAGCGAAAATTATGCGACAGAATAGAAAATATGTCGAAATATGCGGTAAATTGCTGATTTCACGGGATTTGAACAGGTGGGACTGTCTAAGGGTTAAATCACAGCTGATTTACTGACTGAATAATGAATGTAAAATAATAGGAAATAACTCCTACTTGTTCTCTCTGGCTTTGTGTCTGAAGTCATCGATGGCCTTGCGGAACAGAGTTACGCTGAACAGCCCGCTGTCCTGGTCCTCAAACAGCAAGCTGTGGAGAGCATAACACGAATGTTAGGTTAGGATTACTGTTACCACCTACTGCCAGGAATCCTGTGCTGATTATGATTATCATTATTATTATAAAAAACTAAGAATTGCTACACATTCCAAGTGCCAACACATCATTATATGCAATATCTTACTGTGTGCAACAGTCTTACCACATGAAATATCACTACTTATGTCAATACTACTGATCTACTACTGATCTCTATTACATACATCTGGACTTCTGTGATTGACAGACATGCTGAACTTACTTTGTGGATCGGGGAACCACCATTTCTGCCAGGGTCTCGTACGTCTTCTGCCAGTCTCCATAACTTGGCCTGGTGAGGTAGGATGTCTGCTGTTAGACTTACAGTGATCCAGACAAAACACTTAAAAAAACAATCAAGACATGGTTTGCCTAAATTTTTTAAATAAATAAATAAATAAATAAATTTACAATGTAGAGTAAAAAAATTGCAGTAAACGTCTTGATATCTGAATTTTGTCTGTTTTTCAATTCATGTTTATACATAATTGTGAGTAGGAAACCACATAAATGTCATCTGATATTAAAACTAATGCAGTTAGTAGAACAGTTAGTACCATTTTTAAAAGGCCTGGAAAAATCATAGATCAGGGCTGATTGACTACATTTAGAGTAAGGGATGTTTTAAGGTAAAATATGGTTTACAATCAAAAATTAGGCTCAAAAACAGAGTTTCACTTACTTTGGTACCACCACCAGTAGAGTGATGAGGTACTCCGAGTCCAGCACGAAATCATCTTTCTTCACGATGTCCGCCAGGCTCCGCGTCAGCAAGCTCCCTCTGGTAGAGTAGCGTGTTATTACAACTCAGCCTGAACATCACAGTTCATTCATTCATTTTCGGAGCTGTTCTTCTTGTATGGGGGCTTTCCCACAGCTCATAGGCAGAACAACATGCGAGACAGGCCCATCACACTTCCTTACTGGTGAATTCATCACTGAACATTCATCTTTGTAAGATTTAATGAACTCTACAGTAAATTAACGGACTTCACAGTTTCGACTAGAGGTGGTTTTTGTTCTCAGTCCCAGCTGCTGGGTCCATTTTTATTCCTCATCTTTAACACATTGCTATATAACTGAAATATAACACTTTTATCAATGCTATTTCACACACTGTTTAGTTTTGCAAGGTGGACCATAAAAAAAAAAAATTATAAATAGGAAAGAAATAATAAATAGAAAAATTATTATTAGTAGTATTTTATTATTATTATTATCCATCAACTGTAGCCGGTTTTTAAAAGCTGCTCAAAACCGCACATTCTCCTCCACCCTCTTTTAAATACCTGCACTTCTATTACACTTTCAGTTTTCTTTTATCAATTTTCTCTCTTCTTTTATTTCTTCCATTATTTTATTCTATTTCATTTTTTTATTCTATTCCTCCAAAGCACATTGAACAACCTTTTGTGTATGAGTGTGCAATATAAATAAATGTGACATGACTAATAATAATAATAATAACAACAACAACAATAACAACAACAACAACAACAACAACAAAAAAAGGTTGAAAAAGTGAGTGTTGTGCTTTTAAATAAAAATAATTCAGCATTCATAAAGGAGCTCCTACAAAAAAGGTGAATAAAATACAAATACAATACAATCATAGTGGGCTGATGTCCGATCAGATACTTGTTTCTGTGTAGTTTATATGACTGTGACACACTGGCTGTTGCTGTTTACTAGTGTTTTCCACTCACGCGTTCTTCCTCTCCAGGTTCTGCAGGTTGCCCTTCAGGTTGTTGTACGCTGACGCTCTGGCCTTCAGGTCGTTGTCAATCTGCGTTACTTGCTGTTGAACAGCAGGAGGAGACAAACACCAACTGATTTAGTCTGAGAATGGCTACTTTCATATAAAAACATCACAAGCCGTATGCTAAAGGGGAATTTTACATATTTTTAAATATATTTAAACTGGTTAAGATGTAAACAAAGGCATTGAGTGAGTGTGAAACGTTCCGTTTACAGTGGTGGTGAATGGAACCAGACATCTGACTAAAATCTCCCTCACAGAAAGTTATTGCATGAAATGGTTATGGTTCCGCCACCTGACGCCTGAGACGTTGTTCTACCAGAACTCTGAGAATCTTTTGGTCCTAAAACTAAACCCATTCATGGTGGAGGGCAACGCTGTGAGGCAACTCCACTATTTTACCACCATCAACATCCATATAAACACTCAGACACGTGGAGCTTCAGTGTAAAGTCTCTACAATTAACCGTTTCACACCAAACCCACTAAGCCTCTGGATTATGGGGGAAATTTTAAAGAATTGGTGGGATACCCCTTCAAAGTGACTATAGTACTAACTATGACTAAACATAAAGACAGAGATTTTTTTTTATTTATGTACTTTGATGATTTACCTTAATGTTTTAAGTTAGTTTATGTTTGTATTCCCCACTATCATAAGTGAAAGCACACAAAAACCTAACTTCTTCATTGTTAGGCACATATTTCATACTTCACATCACTGCTAACTACTTACCTCCAATGAGCGTATGAGCACATTAAAGAAGTTTATTGTGTCATTTTTATTAAAAGTAAAGAATACTCCGTCTTTATTTCGCTGCAAATAAATAATTCTAGGTGATAAATCTTTCAAATTCATAGACTTGCCTTAGATATAATTTCAGATATGTTCTTCAGGGACTGCTTGATGGGGTACTTGGCCATGTCCCACTGGAACCTGGTGATATAGGTGATCAGATCCACTGAGAGGAAGAAGATAAAAAACATGAGTTAAAAGCATTCGTTCAGAGACGTGTGCGAGAATCTGACAGCATGTTTGTATTCGGCCCACCTCCATTGGCCAGCAGGTTCTCCTGAACTTTATCTCGACTGTCCTCCAGCACGTCAGCCATGTACTGCGCCACCTTCTTCACCACACTGCGAACCACATCAAACACACATCACACACCCTCCCTCACATTCTATACCATCCTCACAAACACACTTCATCATAGGCATCAAGGGGAGAGCTGACAATTCGGTGAAAACAGAAAAGTTCAGAAAGACGAAAAAGAAAAGCTACCATGCAAAAGTCTTGAGCCAACGCACATTTCTTTAGATTTTACTCTGATTCACCTTGTTGGTGCAAAAATATTACTTTCTGTCAGTCAAACTGTCTCTTCTCTGGCATACTGAGAAGGTTAATTTAAAGAAATGGGAACCTATTTTTTTCTGTGACAGGCTGCAAAGTGCCTAAAGATACTAGGAGCCTAGATAAAGTAGTTTGAACCACTCAGCATTCAGCACCACCAGTATACTGATCACCGCCTGATTATCTGGAATCATCTTTAAATTAAAAAAAGAAAAAAAAAAGGAAAAAAATCTGCACCTGTTTCTTCACTGAATCAGGCCTTTATTATTTGTTATTTCTGAATGATTCCTACGTTGGTCACTGTGTGGCTTAACAAACCTCTGAAACTGTTCAGCTTCTGGGACGGGATTGAAAATGAGAGTCTTTGAAAGTCCTTCAGGAAGCCTGGAGAACTGTTCCTCAAAACTACATCAAAAATACAAGACATTCTGGCTCTTGGAATTGAAATATGAAGAAATGAGAGGTGGCTCAAGACTTTTGAACAGCAATGTATGTCTAAAAGTCATGTAAATGCTAACTTCAGGCCAAAATCGTCACACTCTCCTTCAGTAATCAGTAGTCTGTAATAAACAGTAGTTCAGTAGTCTGTAATAAACTTATGTGGTTTCTGACACTGTAGTCTATAAAGTACAGACACTGTTCAGCTGCTTGAAATCTAAGTTTAATCAAATAAAACCAATGATGTTATTGAGAAATGCATAAAACATTTATGATTTTAAAATCTAATACTATATGATGATGGAGGGACTTCAGTTTTCAAATAATTAACAGGAATTTCTTGAGAAAGTGTTCAGTTTAGAATGAGAAACAGAGCTGTAGGCCATTCTAAATTGACTGAAAAAGATAAAAAATAATAAAATTATAATAAAAATAATACTCAGAATAAATTTCTAAAAAATACATATAAATTCAGAATGAATTTCTAGTATATACATTTAGAATGAATTTCTAATAAATATAAAAATTCTGAATGAAATTCTAATAAATGTAAAAATTCAGAATGAATTTCTAATAAAGAAACTTAATATCCAGAATAAAACACTAATAACTTCTAATATTAGAATTCTAATGACTTCTATTCTAACTAAAGTGTAAGTAAATTTTATACTCTCTCTCTCTCTCTCTCTCTCTCTCCCTCATATATATATATATATATACACACACATTTAAAGTTATTTCTTACTGGACAAAAATGATAAAGATCATTAGTGTAAGCAATTCCAAACTTATGACCCAATAAAAATAAACACAGCAGCATCTTGAAGCCTGAACTTTGTCTATGTTTAATGGTGACAGTGAGTACAGCATGAGAAACCACATCAGCGAGTCTATTAAAGATGACTAAACATGAGTGTGATGGTTTGAATGCAGCATCACAGCAGATTTGGTTAAAGGGGGGGAAAATTCAGTGCAAATCTGTAGTTCTGCAGAACTATAACTTTAAGAAAGAAAGAAACTGTTAAGAAAGAGGTTCATATCGCTAAATTAAAAAAATGATACCCAGCAACATTCTACATTGCTGAGGGTTAAGAGACCTTAAAGTCATGATGTTGAGGAATTCTCTAAGAAGACACTTATCAAAGAGCTGGCTTGTGTGTGTGAGTGTCTGAACGGCCCGCCTGAGCCTCTTCAGCTCACACACACACTTATAAATAGAATCTAGCAGCCGCGGCCGAGGCATAAGTCATGGGATGTAAATATGATTTGAGGAAAGAGACGCTGGTGTGTCACCAAACTGCTAAGCAGCTACTTTTAGCCGACCATCGCGCTGCCCTGCGAGATTCCGCGGGCCAAAGCGCTAATAACATCATCATCATCGCAAACACAAGAATTCACAGAACACAAGCGAACCAGACATGTGGCCCGGAAGGATCTGGATCAAAGGGCTGGTCTATTGGTTTGCACTGGGCTGTTTTCCTGGAGAGTAAAGAAAAAAAAAAAAAGAAAGAAAAGGGGGGGACGTACCTCTCCACAAAAGAGTCCAGCTTGGCCAGCTCGTCCGACAGACCCACTAAAACATCTAACGTCCCGACCTGTGAGGGGACACAGGGACAGAGGCTTTGTTCAGAAACCCAACGCGGCGAAGCAAAGCAAACGCAGCCGGGCCGTGTTTGGTCAGCACCAGGAGTCCAGCTGCAAAACCGGGGGGCCCAACCGGCTTCTGCTGGCGCCAAGTCTTTTCTCGCCCCGTCGGGCGTGAACGCACTGAAAAAAGGGCACTCGGGGGCGTCCCACACTACAGAGGGGGCAACAGGGTCAGTCCAAGAGAAAGGATGTGTGGGTTAATGTGAATGATGCTCATCTTCTCTTTAACTGGAATTCCACTAAATAACATCTATTAAAACTATAGTTATACTTACTCCCAAACTAACACAGCTGTCCCACCTTTATTTACCCCAAACGACCATCAACCAAAGGCACTTTTCCACAGGCATATAGGAAACTGCACAGCGATGGTACTGAACTCTTATCATGCTTTGATTTTTCAGTGCATCTCAGTTTCTGACACAATTCTCTCACCGCAGTTTATGGCCGGTCATCGTCCCAAAAACTCAATGGAGTTGAACCAGCAGAAATTTTTTTTCTGTCAAAGCTGCTTTTATAATTCATCGTCTTGTTCGAGTTTCATTTTTTTCATGGCATTCTTTAGCCATGTGACAAAAACCTACTCCAGCTAATTTGTTAGCAATGGAATCTGCAGGCCTAAATCATCACACACTCACCTCAAACCGCAAGGAGGTGTTCAGTGATCTCTAACAGACTCACTTATGCAGTTTGTGACACTGTACGACTCACTGTTTTCTATGAACACAGCATTAGACCGTAGCTAAAAACAGCAGCAGGAATCTTGAAGCCTGAATTATCAAGATTGATACATAGCAGTGTGTCGTGCAGTTGAACCACAGAAACCACATGAACAAGTCAATTAGAGAGACACACAGGCGAGCGTGTGATGATTTAGACAATATGCTAATTCATGGGGTGAGATCTTCCATTACTTGTTACCTATATTAGCCTCATCTGGTCTGAAGCAAAGGAGTAAAGTTCAGACACTAAACAAGTCTTGGTGAATCGCCACATTTAGGATAAGCTGGAAAATGATTGCTTTAATCTTTACTCTTTCAGAGAAGAGAAACTGTTAAGTGTCAAGGTCGCTCACGAAACATGTTCCGTTAGGATTCATGTAAGAGGAACTAAGGGCATTCAGACTTTACTCAGATTGGAGAAGTCCAGAATTTCATTGTAGACAGGAAGAAGTTATTCCCAGCAGCAAAGCACATTAATTGCATTAATGCTTTAATTTACCACAGGCAGGAAAATACAATAAAAACAAATAAATAGAAAATGATATATACCTGTGTGTAAATGTATATATTTATGTATACATGTTTGTATGTTGTGCACATATATGTATGTGTGTGTGTGAATATATGAGTATGTGTGTATGTATTTATACTCATATATGTACATATACATTCACTCACACACAGAGATATATATATGTCACGAGCAGCTGAAATCCATACGGTTCAATTGACTGCATGAAGTGCAACAGTAAATGTCAAACCTTGAGGTCAGGGATGTTGAACTTGTGGTTAGTGGACAGGTTGTTGGTGCGAGTGGTGGCCATCAGCAGCTTGTCCCACGTCTGCTGGCAGGTCTTCTCTCCAGGGGCCGAAATCAACCAGAACTCCGTCATGACTGCAGGGAAAGACTGAAAAACAGCCACAAGAAGAGCACTGAGGACGTGTTTCATTACAAAGAACTCAACTCCAGTTTAATTCTATTTTTATGGATGTGCAAAATCACTTGTACTGACAGAGCTTTGGAGCACCACCATCTACAGTATTCCTTCTTCAGAAGATGTACATGTCAAGATCAGAGCACAATATGGGCAACATATCAGTATTGCAATATTACTGCTACATATTGTGATGCCTTTCAATACGTTAAGGGCCCATATTCTGTAAATATTTGTCCCTGATGGAACGCCTTCCCATCACACCAAAATGTGTAATTTAGACACCATGCTAATTCATGGGGTGAGATCTTCCATTTTACTGCTACATATTGCGATGCCTTTCAATACATTAAGGCCCCATATCATCATGTAGAATTAATTAAAAAGGCTTAAAGTCTGTAAATATTGTTTCAAATGGTACACTTACTCACTCTATCCATACAGTTAGTATAAGGAAAACTCTTAATTGCATCGCGATATCTGTCTCTGCAATACTGATATTGCAAAAGGCAGTAATAAACAAATGAGCCTCTAACCACTCAGTGTCTGTGACAGAGACCAATCCGAGATCCAGAAGAGTTACTGGGTGTTCTTATTAATCAAGATCTTCTTGTAATCCAACGAAAGTTATTTGAATTTTTAACTATTAAAAGTGTTGAAGAATCAGTGATAAATTGCTGTAGCCAGAATAAGGAAATGTGTTGGTTTTGTGACATAACAAAAACCATCATTTGAAACGGCTGTTTTTGTCGTTTATTTTCCAGGTATGGACTGTATCGCTGGAGGGAGCAAAAGTCTTAAGACTTTTTAATTCCAGAAAAGTGATGATATAGGTCCTTTAATATTGAAAGGCATCACAATCACAATATGTAGCAGTAAAAACGCAATACTCATATTTTGTGCTCTACTGCTGATTATTACATGACTCATATGTCATTGATTATGTGATTAATGAATGAGGGGTCACATTCCAATGAAGACACACTCACTCAGTGAACATATGAAGATAAATCATCTGTAATTTAATATACCAACTCATATAACCCTCAAACCAATGTCAGATAAGCTGTAACACACGTTTATTAGACATTTTAAACGATAACAGATCATAGATTTTTGCAAAAATTAACCGGAATGTGAACATATGAATTATAATTACTACAAAAATAGAAATAACGACGTCTGAACAGGTCTCCTACAGCGCTACTGGCGTCTAAACTGATTATTTTTAAATAATATGTCGATAAAACTTGCCATTCTGTTCCTTTCAAAGGCTTAATATCAATAAATAATAAATAATTATCAAAATGAGGCTTAAAACACAACATGGCTATGTTAGCTTAGCTGACAGGATCATTTCAGGGTCTGACATAGCTTACCTGTTCTTAGACGACAGGACAGCAAGAAAAAACAACAGTAAATGATACTAGTCGGTATCTGAGATGTTATTTTGATTTTTTTTTTTAAATAAAAGTCAAATTATGAGGCTGGACTATTCATAATGACACAACGCTGCTGTTTCCACACACACTCAGGGTCAGCTGATTATTCTTTTTCCACCTGTTTTCGGGACAAGTCCCGCCCTCCACGGACTACTATTGGTCAATCTTGTCACGGCTTATTAACATTTTCGCACTTCGATTGGTCACTTTGTACACCTCCTGCGCCGGGATTGGCTAACACTTCATTTTCACTGTCAGTCCGCAGTTCTAGAACGAATACAGGTGGTGAAAAAAAAAGTCAGCTGACCTGCTGTCTGCTGCTGTGAGAGCAGGAGAGACATCTGCTGACCTGGAGGCCTCAATGCTGAATTTCTCTTCACCATATCTATAATACACCGCATGGACAAAAGTATTGGGACGCCTGACCATCAGACCAACAGGGACTTTAATGACATTGCATTCAAATACATTGACTTTGACATGGAGTTTATACTCTCTTCTAGTTCAAGTTCAAGTTGGCTTTTTTTGTCATCCATTCACATACACAGTATATGATTGAAATAAAATTGCCTTTCTCCCAGGTGCACGGACAGCACAAAAAACAAACACACAACATACGAAAGTAAAACAAGACAGTGTAACAAGTATCAATGCGGCAAACATTTAGGAAGACAAGCAGGAGATATATTTGAGGTAGAAAGCAGCGGATATAAAGGTGAAAGTCTGCAGATATATGTTGAGGTAGTAGAGTGCAAAGATGCCAAGGATGTGCAAGAAGTATAATGTTTGTGTATGCAGTGTATATGTGGAAAAAGGTTCAGTGCAAATATTGCTAATGTCCCCTTTGCAGCTATAACAGCTTCCACTCTTCCTGGAAGGCTTTCTACAAGATTTTGGAGTTTCTGTGGGAATTTGCGTCCGTTCATTCTGTAGAGTATTTATCAGGTCAGACACTGATGTTAAATGAGAAGGTCTGGATCACAATCTCCGTTCCAGTTCATCCCAAATGTGTTGGATGGGGTTGAGGTCAGGACTCTGTGTGGCCAGTCAAGTTCTTCCACACTGAACTCATCAAGCCACGTCTTTATGGAGCTGCTTTGTGCACTATGACACAGTCATGCTGGAATAGAAAAGGTTTTTGGCGTTGTCCAAAATGTCTCGATCTGCTGAAGCATTCAGATTAAACCCTTCACTGGAAGTAAGGAACCTAGCCCAAACCCTGAAAAACAAGTAAGTCCCTATACTTTTGTTTGTATACTGTATTTCCATTTCTCCTGATTCCTGCCACTTATTTCTCTGCTTAGTCATTCTGAAAATACCTTGACTTTTCAATCCCTCATTTACATACACAGAATTACTGCGAACACATGCAAAATAGCCAAAATTATTATGTACTCCCATAAAATCATTTTTTAAATAAAAAGTATAAAATGTTTAATTTGGTGTCAGCTATGAATAGTTCACTATGAACATTCAGAATCTGCTATGAATTATTCTGTACCTAACATGAATATTCAGTAACAACCATGTATTAGTCACTACCTACAGTAAATTATTCAGTACCTACAATGAATTATTCAGTATCTACTATGAATAATCAGTATCTGCTGTCAATTATTCAGTACATTCTATGAACATTTAGCATCTGCTATGAATTATATTCAGTATCTACAATGAATAGTATCAACTATGATCTATTCAGCATCCATTATGAATTGAGTTATGAGTTATTTAACACCTATGAAGCTAACATGTAATTTACGTCATTATTAGAGTGAGGCTATAAGTTAATAAACAGAATTCTGATTAGCCTGTAATGAGCAGTGTTCCTCTGTGTTTTTTGTGATGACCGTTCCCGGGAGGTCCCGTCAGGAATGCCCACTCAGCCGCCCTGTCTGAGGGAGGCACAACGTTCTAAATTTGGACCGAAGTCCCACTTCCTGTCCGCGGGTGTCCCCCACCCTGAGTTCGAGGAAAAGCCCACAAAGGGATATGTTTGTGGAGTTCAGTAGGTCTGGGGCGTATTGTTTGGGATACAATGCCGGGACTGGCTGGAGCCGAACGCACACTTCAAACGGCATGGCGAGCTGCCCCGCGGCCTCTGCCAAAGTCTGGGCACGCGTGTCCTAATCAGTCAGCCGCCCGCAGGCCAGTGGGGTGGGCCGGGGGATAAGGAACGCTGTTTAGTCTCCTGGGATGTCTAGTCCCGCGCCAGGGGGACCATCATGGCCCCAGCTTTTTGTTAAGACCCTTGGATCCACTTCCTTAGATTCCTAAATCTACTCAACATACGAGTGTAAATAAACTGTGACTGGGATAAACAACGAAGACAAAAAACAGTGGAGTTGTATGTTGGTCTAGACAAAAAAAACCCCAACACAAATCAGTTTTTAATTTGATTGATTAATAACATGGTTCTGAGCTCCGCCCACAATGCAAACATCTCCTTCGGCCTAACAAGAAATGCTAGAGACCAACAAACTGGAAAAAAACGGAGAGTTATTGTAACATATGTTATTTTTTGTGTGTACAGTTATTAAAATGAATTGAGTGGGCCGCACAATGCCGCAACCCCTCCAGGGTTGCGGGTTCAAATCCTGGTCTTGTGTGTGTGTGAATTTTGCATGTTCACCTCGTGGTGGAGTGGGTTGTCTCCGGGTTTCTCCCACAGTCCAAAGACATGCACGTCAGGCGAACTGTGGATTCTAAATTTATCGTAGGTGTGAGTGTGTGAGCGAATGGTGTGCCTGCGTCCTGCGGTGGGCTGGCACCTCACGCCCGTTATTCCCAGGATAGGTACCCGCGACCCTAGTAGTAAGGATGAAGTGGTTACAGAAAGTGAGTGAGTATTAATCAGGTGAAAGGTAACTGCGTCAGGATGGATCAGTCCTAGGTCCTTTGTCACATCACCAAGCTAATGTTAGCATAGTGGCAAATTCATCATTGCTGCCTTCTAGAATGAATTTGACAAGCTACAACAGCACAGAGCAGCTCAGTAGCCTAGCCTAAAGCAACCCTTAGCAAAGACTGCTGCCTAGCAACAGTTGCTGGGGAGGGATACATGCATGTTATTTATTACTTCCATGGTTCTCTCACTCCTTAATTCTTTACTTTCATAATTACAGAATTTAGACATTAGGTTTATAATACTTACATTATAATAAATGGTAGATACTGACGAATGTATTGTAACTACTGACTAAGTCATAGTGGATACTGAATAATTTCAAATAAATACTTAATAATTTATAACAGATACAGAATAATTTGTAGTAGATACTGAAGCATTGTAGTGCATACTAGACCATTTGTTATAGGTATTGAATTTGCAATAATTACTGCATAATTTTTAGTGGTTGCTGCATAAATCATTGTAGATAACAAATCATTTATAATTGTTTTAATAAAAAAAATGTTTTAGAAGCACTTAGTTTTTCTATCTGCTGAAACAAGTACCCACTGAGTATTACAAGTGTGTTTCAAGTAAATTTATGAAAGAAATGGGAACAAATGTTTTAGTGCATCAGGCTGCAAAATGCCTAAAATACAAGGAGCCTAGATAAAGGAGTTCCAACCACTCAGCATTCAGCACCACCAGTATACTGATCACTGCCTGATCATCTGTAATCATCTGCTTCTGTTTCTTCACTGGTTCAGGACTTCAGTTAGATGGTCTTTATTCTGCTTGAATGATTCATACATTGGTCACTTTGTGTCTTAACAAACCAAAAACATTCCTCTGAAACTGGTCAGGTTCAGGGACTGGACTGGAAACGAGAATCTTTGAAAGTCCTTCAGGAAGCCTGGAGAACTGTTCCTTAAGACTTCATTAAAAATACAAGAAAGTCTGGATCTTTGGAAGCAAATTGTGAAGAAATAAGGGGTGGTCAAGACTTTTGTACATTACTATATATACTGGTAATTGATTGCCACAGATATGGCAAAGAAAGATGAGTTTTTTTCCTTAACAAATGTAATTAAATCTACAGTGTAGGGTGTCTAAAGGCCCTGTAACTGTATTATCAGTGATGTAACATAGAAGTCCATCTTTTTCTTAAAGCCAACACAAAACATCACTAAATATTTACTTTCTCTCACTGGGTTAGAAAGGGTGGGGATCGTAGTCGTTTTTTATCAGCCGATCTGATGTCGCCGGTGAACAATATTGTCCATGTTTGAATGTTTCTGGACCTCTAAGGTTTAGAAATAAATACAGAGAAACATAACAAACCAAAGTGGCTCTGAAACAGCGGCGCTTGGCCTTCTCGGCCTCGGAGGTACGGAGGGAGCGGTCGGGTCAGGGGTCAGCCAGACTGAAAGGTAGCAGATACTGAATGAGAACATGAGATAAGCTCTATTGTTTTTGGTTAAAGACTAACTGTCTGTTTTTTTGGCCTGATATCAGCATCCTTGACCTTTTTTTGGCGAGTTCAGTTTGAAATGTCTCAATGATAAACGTTTAAACTGTTGTGCACTCCCTTTGAAAATGATATATATTGTCATATACTGTTATGTATTTTGATATATTTAAAACATATGACTACTATACCATACATTTCAGTAAATTACTGCTAAAATCCTGTTTTTACTTTTTGAATGCATCATTCAATATATTAAAATACCTGATTTATTTTAAACACCTATTTTTTAGTTTTTATAAATATCTGTTTAGTTTCTTATGATAGATTTTTTAAAAAGGCTGATTTTAGTTTTTTTCCAGATTTGTTTCATATATGTTAGATGTCCACTCTCTCTCTCTGTTTTCTTTTCCTTCCCTCTGTTTTTTCTATCTCTCTCATGTGTCTCCTCCCTCGCAGTTGGACAGTTATTATTGTTTTCAAGTTGATTGTATATCAATTGCCAAAAATAATGAACGAAACTGGCAAAAAAAAAAAAAAATTATAAAAATGTTATAGTTCTCTAGTGGGGAGTGGGGTGTGGAAACAGGCCAAAACAAATGCCATGATTTTGAAACGTACCATAAAAAAGGGGAGAGAAAATATGAGAACAAACTTTTGACCTGAGCGCCGCCCTAAAGCAGGTGTTTTGTTCACCGTATTGGGATAAAGCACACAGACCCCCTGATCCCAGCTGATACTGGGGTTCAGAATGACTCAGTACGAGAGAGTGACCAAGTGCAAATGTGTAGGGAGACGTACAGTACTTTACAAAAGTCTTGAACCCGCCCTCATTTCTTTATATTTTGCTTCCAAAGATCCAGACTTTCGAGCATTTTTAATGCACTCTTGAGTAACAGTTCTCCAGGCTTCCTGAAGGGCTTTCAAAGTTCTCTCATTTCCAGTCCAGTCCCTGAACCTGACCAGTTTCAGAGGAATGTTTTTAGTTTGTTAAAACACACAGTGACCTACGTATGAATCATTCAAGCAGAACAAAGACCATCTAACTGAAGTCCTGAACCAGTGAAGAA
>JBBJLS010000001.1:768848-790224 GCA_037577275.1 Bryconaethiops microstoma
TTCCTGAGCAAGACCCTTAACCCCAAGTTGCTCCAGGGAGACTGTCCCCTGTAGTTAGGAAATGGAAGTTGCTTTGGTTAAAAGCGTCTGATAAATGTAAATGTAATGCAAACTGACATTTGGCGATCTCGACAGAACTGCTCTCTAAGTGCAGAGAAAGTGGGTACATTATTGCTCTAGAAGAGAAAACCACAATGAGGAAGTCCTACAATGAGTATATAAGTACCTAGAATGGTCTTTGACTCACAAGTTTACTGACAGGATGAACACACTTCACAGAGTGCTGCTAGCTGCAGTTTTGGCCACACTGGCATATAATGGTAAGTGCTTGGTTTTGAATCTAAAAATAAAGAAATGTTGCAGTTTCTAATGATGATAGTGTGACTGGCAATTTCTTCCTTTAGTCACACATGGAGAGGAAATCATTAACGGTACGAAAGCCAAGAAGGACTCTCTGCAGTACATGGCATCAGTGCAGGTCAATGGGAAACACACATGTGGAGGATTCCTCATAGATTCCAGATACGTCCTCACTGCTGCACACTGTGGTGAGAGGTAGGGTGTGGACACTTTGTGTATAAGAAAAAGTAGCATTATTATTATTATTAGTGCTAATGAAGTGTCACTCCTCTTCTTAAAGGAACAACTTGAGCGTGGTCCTTGGCACTCACAGCATATCTGGAGATCATCTGGACAGATATGCTGTGGGAGAATTTCACAAACCCTTATCATACAAAAATCCCAAAACTGGAGATGACATCATGCTTCTGAAGGTATTGTTTCAAAATGTATACAATGTTTAAAATAATAATTAATATTTGAGTGGGGGACTGGCAAACTTAGAACACACAACTGACCCAATAGTAAGTATAGAAGATGATACTGATGAGAGAATGTGTCTTTTCTATCCCTCCCCCGACCCCCCCAAAAAAACAAGCTTTCCAGGAAAGTTAAAAAGAGTAAATTCATAAAGCCTATCAAAATCCCAAGCAACGACAAACCGGTCAAGCCCAACACCAAGTGCCAGATTGCAGGATGGGGAAAGACTAAGAAACAAAACACAGTAAGCGACCTTCTGGTGGCCGACGTCTCAACCATAAGTTTCAAAGACTGCCGGTCCGAGTGGAGCGCTGTGAATGTTAAACTCCCAGACAACGTGCTGTGTGCAGGTGGTTATGGGACCAAAAGTGGTGCATGTCAGGTAAGAAATGTCGACATATTTCCTAACTAGTAAGATCAAGGTGTCACCTATGGCTAATACTTAATGTGTGATTCTTGCAGGGTGATTCTGGTGGACCTTTGGTGTGTAAGGGTGTAGCAGTGGGTATTGTCTCTTTCAATTTGAAAGGAAATTGTGATTATCCAAATGTACCCAATGTCTACACTCAGATTTCAAAATACAGAGCCTGGATTAAGAAAATTATCAAGAAAAGTGTTTGAGCTTTTCTTCTTTTTCTTCTTCTTATTTCTCTAGGTGTTGCTTAACCTGATTTAATGTGATTGTTGGATATGAGTTTTTTTTTTCATGATGCTGTAAAGTGTGGTAGAAAATGTTTAGGGTCATCTCTGATTACAATTCCCACAATAGGCAAATGTCATTTTAAGCATCAGGCATCCTGACAGAAAGCGAAACCTACAGGCTAGACTTGAGCAGCATTCGAGAGAAACCACACCAAACGCTTATTATCACCACATGCAGCACTTACGCAACTTTCAAGAGTAGCAGAAGCTCTAGTACACAATCACAAATAAATTCTTATTATAGAACACACTGATCTTATTAAAGAACACACTGATCCAATCGGATTAACTGATGCATTAACAACTGAATTAATTTCAATGTGAAGTTATATATGTTGTAATGGAAATGCGTGCATGTGCGAGATGACTGTGTCCTCTTGGTTTGACTGGCCTTCTGTGAATATTCTCTGTACATTTCAAAGACAAAATGGAGACATCTTATGTTATTATGCTTCTAAACTGTGAAACTCAATTCTGTATTTTATTCTGCAGTCAAGTTCAGTACACACTTAAGAAAATATACATCATTTTATTTTGTTGTCTAGATTTATTTGAACATTTGATGTTAACTTTATTTGCATTCATTATTGTTACCAAAATGTATTACTTGTCTTTAAAACAACTTAAGCTGCTACTTGTATGAAAATGCTTCATAAATAAAGTTGATTATTTTTCTGATGCGAACATTTATTTTCTTCTAGACACACACGGAATTGCTTTTTTTTTTTCTTGTAGAATCATGTTTGTATACTGTTTTAAACTCTACTGCAGTATCACTTCATTATTAAGTTTCATTTGGAATCAACATAGTTTTAGTTCTGAAATGTCCAACAGAAAATAATCCAATCTGATTTTTTTTTTTCTGTGATATCTGGGTAGACAGCCAAGTGAACTCTCCTGTTGATTTAAGGCCTAATGTGTCCAATTAACCACCAACATTATTATAAAGTGAGCACAACCAATCCCATTTTGAATGGATGACAAATATAGTGAGGGGGGAAAATAACTCAAGGCCTTCTGGAAGCTTTAGACGTGTCAGTGCCTGTGAATACAAATGGAAGAAGTCTAACTAGTGGGTTACTATCAGAGGGTAACCAGTGGTAACTCAATACCAGGGCTCTTTACTATTTTGTGTGTGTGTGTGTGTGTGTGTGTGTGTGTGTGTGTGTTTGTTTTCATTTAACCATCTCTAAACCTCTCAAAAGTATCCAGTACATAGTCCCTATCAAATCCACTTTGTATAGTTTAACCTTTATTTTCGTCTTGTTTTTTTTTGGCCCTTCAAGATAAAATGTTCGGGTAAACTCGATCTAAAGAGTGCTTTAGGTTTACAAATTAACACAAATGACAGTCGCTGAATATAGCACACAAGTGACAGTCGCCGAATATAGCCATGATTTATTTTAAACCAGCAGCATGCCACCATGAAAGCTGATAAAGAACCTGGGGGGAAAAAACTGCAAACATTACATAAATAGATCAATAATAAACCTTTGCAGTGTTCTTCCCTCCATGTATTTATTTTACTTAACACGAAACACTTTTAGAATGGGCATCTTTAGAAAGGGCAGAATCCAAGCCAACATGAATGCGAACCATTTGAGCTGCCTGCAAATTGACCTGTCTTCAGTCTTTCCCTTGAAAGTAGCTTTCCAGTACACCTGGGAGAGAATGGACGCATAAAGCAAACAGTGCAAAATTTGATCTTAAGTTCACCCACTGGAACCATAGTTGTGGTCAACTAAACAGCATGAAACAAGTTCATTTGGTCAAGTCCTTCAGATACTGCAGGCCTTGGCCTGTGTAGTCACACACTGCAGTTGGAGCGACTGACAGAGCACCGATTGACCTCTGCACTCCTGTAGGGGAACAAAATGAATATTGTCCATATAAGCCATACATATTTCACTATTTACGAATAACAGTTTAACACACACTTGGTCCCCTTATGAATCGTTCACTGGATGGTTCTTTAAAGACTTATTTGTGTAAATAAGACGTCTGGATTTGAAGGACTTAAAAGTTTAAAGAGCCTCCATAATATAAAGGTTCTGTACCAAATGAAGTCCATGTAACCATATGAAATGTTTATTCATTCTACTAGACTTTCAGAAGCAGTTGGTTTTGATGAGCGGCTGGATCTTTTTGGGTTGAAGGAATATTCTGGGTTAGTCTAAACCCTACAATTTAATTTTCATTTAATTTACGGCATTGTGCACCATGTCTATGTAACTATAAGCCTTAGTCAGGAAATCATATGGGGTTAATATACATATTTATATCATTTAATTTGACTGTTCTGATTCCCAATCAAAAACAAAAGTGACCATTTAACAGTCTTACTTTGTGCAAATATCGAAAATGAAATTATTTCTCAACAGAATTTCAGTGTTACACATTCTGAACTGTTAGCTTATATGTATTTGGATTACTAATTAAAAAAATAACCCGTTATAGGGAAATAAATATGCTATGATTTCATATGGATTACCTGAATTCCATGCATCGACTGGGGAGAACTCAATTTTGGGTGCTGCAGGAAGCTGAAAAAGAAAAACAATGAACCCTACATTACAAATAAATTCAGGTACATTCATAGAATGTTCATATTTATTCTTTAAAAGTACACCTTTTATGAGAACTAGGAATGAAACATTTTCTTTAATCTGCAGCACCCTTAAAGCCCCACATGTCATTGAGACTAACTGTCCAAAAAAAAGAAAAGAAAAGAAAGAAAATCTTTGAGCTTTTAAAACTGAAACTAACTTCATGCATGCTTTCTAACAGCCGCACCGGCACTATAGGTTTACCAAAATTATTCTAAGTGGACTTTACTTCAAAGCCGAAGTACTTCGTCCATTCTTCCACAGCAGGAGGAACAGCTGATTTAGCTTTGCTCAAAGCTACAGAGCCCTCGGCGCTGCCCCCAAGAAGTCCTGAGTCATATGCCACATAGACGGCTCCTCCAGCGATGCCCACTTTGGTGGCAAGCCTGCAGGTAAAACATAAGGAAGCATTTCATTGCTGAAACCTATATTCACCAGTGCTTATAAAAATTACAAGCCAACAGTTTCAAGGGCCTATACCATACTTTTTACTTTTATGTTGACTCTATGATGTGGTTTTATATAAGAACAGTTATAATTCATTTTGCATTACTTTTTTTTAATCCTTTCTTTAAATCTTAGAATTAAACAGGCTGTTGTTTCTGTTGTTGTGCCATTAAGACTGAGATATGCAAACTATCTATAGTCTGATTGGCTGTCTTGTGCAGTGCCCAATTAAAAACAGTCTAATTTGGAAAAAAAATCCTTATAACTTGAGAGACTGTGGGGCTAAACAGCTGTAGGTTGAATAGGTATTAATACGTTATGTGTGTTGGTTTTTGTGACATCACAAACAGTGAATAAATAACAGGCCGTTTGGTGGCATAGTGGGTAGGATACTTGCTTCTGGACTAAGAGGTCATGGGTTCGAATCCTACCTTCAACATAGCACCACTGGGTTCCTGAGCAAGACCCTTATCCCCAAGTTGCTCCAGGGAGACTGTCCCCTGTAGTTAGGGAATGGAAGTCGCTTTGGATAAAAGTGTCTGATAAATCCCGTAAAAATGCACATACAGTGGTGTGCAAAAGTTTGGGAGCCCTTGTTTAAACTACATGTTTTGTTGATAAGTGAAGAGAAAGTCCATATCCTCTACACAGAACACACATCTGTGCACTTTAATACACAATTACTGTTTATTTGCTGAGTTTAACATATTGGAAAAACTTGTGGTCAGTGTAAAAATTGTGTGTGTGTGTGTGTGTGTGTGTGTGTGTATATATATATATATATATATATATATTTCCTAATAACTAAAATAGTAAATAGAAATTCTAGTTAGGGCTCCATAAAGGCCTGTCCTGGCCATGACGATCTGACTCCACCGGGTTCCCTGTCCACCTCACAATACAACCCTTCTGTTCTGCAGTTAGTTATAACACAAGCTCAGACACTGTGGTAGTAAACAGATCGTTCCTTTTTTAAACATTCCACAGTACAGGAACACTCTCTGGCCAAGTGCCTTGAGCAGAAGTTTTACTTTTAGTTTTTAGAAGATCTCACCTAAGACCTGGATGAGGAGGACACCCCTGAAGCACCGTGGTCCCATGTCACCCAGCTGCATGAAGCAAAGAAAGCGTGTATTAAATCCTGGGATAAGTCTCAGTCAGGCTAAAGCACAAATATTAAGCAGTAAAGAGCAGTAAAGGTTAACATGATCAGTGTTCTTTGAAGTATCCCTCCCTCGGCAGACTGAAAAAAAAAGCCTGAGAAGAAAACGGAAACAGTATCTGAGGCTGTGCTGAAATGTGAGAAGTTTATAGGTTGCTGCAGCCCCAGCTCCACGCTTACAGATCAAACTGCACCTCATTACATTTTCCACCTATTTTCGGACAAGCACCACCTCCTGCATTCCGATTGGTTGGCAGGGTGCAAAGGGGGCGGTGGCAGACACAGTACAGATAAACAATGTTTTGTGTGTCAAGCATCAGGTTCACTAGGCGTCGCCTAGTTTTCTGAAAGGCTGGTTTCCGGTTTCCTGTTTCCTGTTTCCTGTTTTCTTTTCCCGAACTGGCCTCACGTTTGTTTTCTTAAATCACTGATCTTGGAAAAGTGGCCTAAACCAGTAGAAGTGTAAGTGCAGACAGTTTCATGAAATAATCACGTCCAAAAACTAAAGGCCTGTAGTACTTTATCAGAGCTTCTTAGTATCTAGCAGCTAAAGTAACATACACACCGATCAGCCATAACATTAAAACCAATGGCCTAATGGTAGGGTACTTGCCTCTGGACCAAGAGGTCATGGGTTCGAATCCTACCTTCAGCACACCACCACTGAGCAAGATCCTTAACCCCAAGTTGCTATAATTATTAGGCAGTGAATGAACAGTCTGTTCTTGAAGTTGATGTTGGAAGCAGGATCTGAAAGGATTTGAGACGCTTTGACGTGAACCAAATTGTGACTACAGAGTAGAGCCTGGTGTGGGATTGGGTGGGTTTAAAGTTGCCGCAGACGGGAGCGGGTCCTAAAATAGTTAGCAGAATGGAGGATGCAGTTGAAGTTGTCGATAAAATTAAGAAGGAAGAATATAAAACAAAACTAAAAATTGGGAAATCAGTTACTTTGTGTTGTGAGCAAGTGTGGCAAAGCGCTAGTCTACAACGGGCACAAATCTGGCACTGCAGGATTGAGGAGACACACCTGCCCCGTTACTCCCAGGTCAGACGAAGCTGAAATTAGCAGACAAAACAATTCTCCTCTCACATGTCAAGCAAGAGAGCACTAAAACATGTGGCGAGCTGTGCTGTAAAGACATTCGGCTTCATGATTTTGTTGCCGGTGCTTTACTGACGTACTTCAGCGTGGTGTTAACATGGCCGCTAAATACGGCAAGTTTAATGTTAAACATTCTGCCTCATTCAACAACTGTATGAAGGCGTGTTGAGGCGCAGGCATCCGTTTCAGTGGAGATAAACGTGTGATTGAAAAATATGGATGTGCTATTACAGCAGGTATATGGTGGGAAGATTACCACAAAACATTCCTATCCAGCACTATCCACACGAATGGGGACTTCAGGCTGGTCTCGAGGGCGCTTTTTGCAGCTCTCTTCGTGTTTCATATTCCCTGTGAAAGAGCCAGTGTGCGCCACTAACTTAACAGAACATGGATCCCTTTTTTTTTTTAAATTTTTTTTATTTAAACTTAAGTATATTTTCTTACATTTTTTAAAAGCTTCATATAGATGTATTGTCTGGGAGCGGGCGGGGATCATCAGAAATTCAGTGGGAGCGGGCGGGGATCATCAGAAATTCAGCGGGAGCGGGCGGGGATCATCAGAAATTCAGCGGGAGCGGGCGGGGATCATCAGAAATTCAGCGGGGGCGGGCGGGGATCATCAGAAATTCAGCGGGAGTGGGCGGGGATCATCAGAAATTCAGCGGGAGCGGGCGGGGATCATCAGAAATTCAGCGGGAGCGGGTTTGAAAATAGTCCCGCGCAGGGCTCTAGACTGTACTGTAATTCATGCAAGTGCGTTTTCTTTGGTATGCGCTGCGAGCCTGCGTCCAATGCAGCAGTCAATCCGCAACAAATGCGCGTGTCTGTTATTCGGATTATGTGAAAATGGCCAAATGTCAGCCCTATTAATCAGCCTGGCTGATAATTAGTCAACCTCTTGTTCATACTCTAACTGTATGTGTAATTATGTATGATATATACACTCATTGGATGGAAAATGCAGACACTGTTGCTCTCACTGTTGATTTAAGAAAAAGGGAGGAGTCTTGTGTGCAGGTTTATGTAAACTTTTGGTTCAAAATAATATCACTGAATTAATTATTGCAATAATACATACATTCTGATGAAGCTTATTTTTCCCCCTCATATACAGTGTTCTGTGTGCTTCTGTATGTTTCTTTATTGACTTATTCATGTTCTATTAATGCATCAGTGCTCTGAACATGACTCGAGAGACTATTTTCCCTCTAAGAATCTTCATAAGAAAATCAGGTCATTGAAGATTCTTGATCTTTGGTTATTGTTTAGGATCTGATTTGGCTAAATTTGCCACTGTCAGTTATATCAGATATTACTTAATGTTCTGATTGAAAATGAATTACTTTCAGAAAAGAGGATAAATTGTCTTGCATCTTGCATTGTGGGGCTGTTTAATGAATAAAAACATTGCTGGAAAAAAATAAACCTAAATGGCCAATAACAAACCATGCTAACATTTAAAAATACTTTTATTAGAGATTTTATTCAAGTTTACCGAAAAGATATTGTCAAATGTCAGTTTTAATTGAAAATAGAGAAAACTGAGTAACTGTGACTGCATTATTTTTTTAAAGTACTACCATTTAATATGATCTAATCTTTTTCTCTACATTCCAGTCATCCACAACTCAACTTGTTGGAGCAGGCCACACTTAAACAATGTGTGGTTGGACCAAACCATGCTGGGTTTTTGCTTGAGGTAACATTTTAAATCAATTTTGATCATGTGAATTAAGGTTCTATAGTTGATCTATTGGTTTAGACTGTAAAGGAGGTCACGGGTCTCTCTTTTTCAGGATGGACGGATCTGTAGGATAAGCTTTGCTGTCCAGCCAGATCGCCTGGAGTTGGGCAAGCCGGATGGAAGTGACGGGTGAGATTCGAACAGTATTTACATGCGCATAAATATCAGTCACTCTTTAAGGGTTGTTTGGGCTGATTTTGTGTGATGAGGTTCACATGTCTCTTGTGCTGTTTGTGCTGCATTTTTTAAACCAATCACAGTTTATTTATAATGACTGGTGGTTTCTGGCCGCACTTTATTAAAAATAAGCTCTGTACTCGTTCGTGCTAAAATGGAAAACAGCAAAAAATGCGACCGGTGTTATTTTACAGAGCAGTTATTTCGTAAAGATGAAATTGGAGGCCATAATGGCCCACAAGCATTTTGGTTTTCTGCACAGTACTGTGTAAGTCATGAACCACCCATCATTTCTTCATATTTCGCTTCCAAACAGCCATTCGCTTCCAAAGCCTTTCTAGTATTTTTAATGTAGTCTTGAGGAACAGCTCTCTAGGCGTCCAGAAGGACTGGTGATCAGTGTACTGGTGGTGCTGAATGCTGAGTGGTTGGACCTCCTTTATCTAGGCTCCTTGTATCTTTGGGCACTTTGCAGCCTGTCGCAGTAGAACATTTGTTACAGGTTCTCTCAGGAGCTGACTGTGACGTCTGACTGTGACATCCAGGCCCCATGCACCATGTCCCTTGTCCTCGTGCTGGTTGTTTGTTTGGGGCGGCGCTGAGCAGCGAAGGCTCATTCTGTTAAGGTGTCTGATTGCCTTGCTAACTGCCTCGCCCAAACGCAGACAAACATGAGGACGAGGGGGTGTGGCGGACGAGGCCCGGATGTCACAAAAGCAAAAAAATGTGGAGGATATCTGCAGTGTCCATGATAGCGCAGGGGTTTCCGCAAATAATTATTAGTGCTTTTCTCAGAAAAAATTTGCAATAGACTGAAGCCGCGACTGCTGAACCATGTAAAAGTGGGGTCTGTGTGTCTGTGTGTACACGTTTAAATGGGCTTGCCGCTACAGTTCTGTATTCAGATTTGATCATAATGTCCCATTTAAATTCCATAGTTTGCTAATTTAAGTGGTTTTGGGTTTGGGGACAGACGTGAGAGGTGAGTTCTTTCATTATTTATATCTTTTTAAAGTTGGGATACACCCACATGGGAAGCAATGGCCAATAACCATGTTAAGTATTCCTCAGGCGTTGTTCCTACCAATGCTGATACAAGCTATCACTTTACAATATGACTTCCCAGATGAAGGGAAGTTTAACCTTTAACTACAATTAAATGTAGTAAGTGTATATATATATATATAAAAAAAAAAAGAGCAACAGTGATCTCTACATCATGGCTGTACATTTGATCATTATTGCAGTTGTTGTTGCAACATCTGCATCTGCAATACTGATTGCAAAAGGCTTTTATATACAAATGAGCCTCTAACCTAGGGGTGTCAAACTCCGGTCCAGCACCTTTTGTTGATTTCCCTGCTCAGAAACACCTGGTTCACCTCGCCAGTTAATTACCAGGTTTAGTGAATGTGTTTTGAGTAGGGGAACCATCAAACTGTGCTGGACACCGCGGCCCTCCAGGACCTGAGTTTGACACCCCCGCTCTAACCTATCCCAGTTTTTCTGATGGGGTGACCAATCACAGCTCCAGGTAAGTTACTTGGTGTTCTGATAAATCTGCATGTAATCCAACAAAAGTCAAATTTTTACCATTAAAGGTCCTGACCAATCGGTGCATGAATGTAGCCAGAATACGGAGATGTATTTAAATGTGTTGGTTTTGTGTCCTCATATACCATGATTTGCCTGTTTTTATAGTTTGTTTTCCAGATATGGACTGCATGGACGGGAGGAGTAAATGTACCATTTCAAACAATATTTAGTGATTTCAATCATTTTTAGTTCCAGAAAAGTGATTATATGGACCCTTTTTAATATATTAAAAGGGATCACAATCACAAAATGTAGCCCGTAATGTCGCAATTTTGTGCAGCTCCACTGTGCGTCATATTGTTTTTTTGTTTTTACAAGGGAAGTCTTGTTGTAAAGTGGTATTCATAAACATTTAAAAATGTAAACACAGACTCTTCTTGATTGACATTACAGAAAAATAGAACACTTATTTCAATAGGCCTACAAATGCAGCCTGTTAACGAACGGGCACCAGTTCTGAGACTCTTCCGTGTTTTACCGCTGAAACACAGGGGGGCGTTAACTTGCTGTCTATTCCCAAGCCATTTATGGTTAAGGATGGCTGAAAACGGGTGAAGTGAACTGCTCTTGCCTGAAAATGTGTTGGTAGCCGCATTCATGGGCTGATTACTTTTAAACCACAACTAACAGTGTCTTGCATCTTTTATATTATAACTGACCTGAGTTTCAGTGTCATGAACTCTGTTTAAGTCTGCTGTGTGTTTAGCTCTGCAAGGTTGATTTATGGCTCCGCGTTTTGTTGCTTTCTGGCTGCCACAGCTGTGACGTCACAGTACACTCTCTGCTACAAACTTTAAAGGCGACTCGCCCCCTCCACTCTCTCTCCCCATACGTTACATAGGTGACTCGACCGCAAAACTTTAATATTTAAACTATCATTACATGGCCCCTTATTGTTATTTGATGTGCCAATGCTGGTATTATTTTGATTATTTAAAACGATATTGTCTTGTTCCTTTGGTGTCCAGGACTAAAATGGCATTGCATCACACTGCCTGTTTCTCCTTCGTAGTTTAGCAGTTGAACTTCACTTGTGTTTATTTATTGTTCCCCAGGTGTTTTTGCTTCTGTTTCACATTTAAGGCAGCTAAAAAGTGTTCCCCCAGCCTGAACCACCTTTTTTTTTAATCACAGAAAGTCCCAACCAGTGAAATCGCACAGACAGAGATAGTTATAAACATGTATTCCAGCGTAAAACACACAATAGAGGTTTTTTTTTTTCCCCCAAGAGCCCAGCAGCCAGTGTGAATGAAGAGTTGTTGCTTTTGCTTAGTTTGTTTGAAGGAGTTGCTTGCAGCCAGTGTTTATCCAAGGGTGTTGCCATTCGCAATGCTAGTCAGCCCCTAAATTTCCCTCCCCCACACCCCCAAGTACTTTAGACAGAGAGAACTTAATGAGCCAATTGGCTTCTGTGCCTGGAATTCCAGGCTCTCCTCAATAGTCCCGTGCTGGGACTATAGGTGTGTAACTGTAATCTCCGGTTTTTTGTTTCCAGTTCAAAGCTGAGCAGTGGCTCAGGGACAGGAAGGACCTCCAGGCCAGGTAGGACTAGTGATCCGCCCTGGTTCCTGTCTGGTTCTGACACTTTGGGCCGACTGGCAGGCAACACCCTTGGGTAAGTTTTTTTGGTAGGGGGGTATTATCTATAGCACAAAGACTTGTTGGGTAAGGTCGGCAGCCACATGGCGCTGTGGCACCAAGCCCAGTGGAAAATTCCCTCAGGTTTTTTTTTTTATATTTGTTCCCATGATTCTCTCCCAAAGTTAAACTTCCCACTATGTTAAAAAATTTAGCACTATTTTGCCATTTGCATTTAAGATGTTTATATTAATGAAACATTGCACCTGGTTAATGTGGTGGTAAAGGGCTCAGTATTCCACCAGCCAATTAGACTGAATGTATTTTGACCCCAAGCTCACACACCTCCCATCTCCTCACATCTTAGGCAGGGAAACTGGGATTGGTTAGAGAAATAGTTTTATATATTAAAAACAAGACTTTCAGTCATAAATGTGATCATGAAACAATTAAGGGAAAATGGAATGTGTGTGTGTGTGTGTGTGTGTGTGTGTGTGTGTATATGTATGTATATGTGTGTATATGTATGTATATATGTGTGTGTGTATGTATATATATATATATATATATATGTGTATATATGTGTGTATGATTTATCAGTGTATATACACTGTCATTTTTCCCACAGTTGTTTCATCGTTTCATTTTTCCTTTTTTAAAAACATTTCAAGACAAATGATGCCATACAAATGGTCCATAAGTGCTTTGTTATACTGATCATATATAGTTCTCCTATAAGAGAGAGACGAGGCTCTTTTATGAGCTCATTTGAACATAAGTTGTTTTTTTGTTCTTGTGGTGTTTTTTTTTTTTTTTTTTGTTTTTTTTTTTCATTTTAGATTATTACAACTAAAAAAACAACTGTTTTGTAGGTTTCACCTCCAGCCCAAATCTCTCACACCTGGTCCAGCTGAGCTAAGACTTCTGATTGGCTGGATCAGGTGTGGTGTATTGTAGTTAATGGCTGGAGGGTAAATCTGCAGGAAGGTAAATGGAAACCACTGATTTACAGAAAATTAACAAATGTTAGTGAGTTGCTCTGTAATGAGTCACAGTCTCTAAGTGTGTGAGTGTATGTGTGTATCTCAACAGGAGCCGCTGGAGCTCAGGAGTGAGCGGGGGAGGCAGCAGTGGAGGCGGGGGGAGTGGAGGCGGGGGGACGGGCGGAGGCGGTGGTGGTGGTGGTGGTGGAGGTGGCGGAGGCGGGGGAGGAGGTGGTGGGTCCTCAGGCCGCTCTAGCACGGCGGCCCGAGACTCACGCAGACAGACCCGCGTGATCAGAACTGGCAGGGACCGGGGCTCCGGCCTGCTGGGTAGCCAACCACAGCCTGTCATCCCTGCATCCGTCATCCCTGAGGAGCTCATCTCTCAGGTAAATCCATGCAATCCATGAAATGAACTACATTTCTTATTAAATATCATTCATTTCTAAAGTGTTGGTAATGGTATGAATAAGTAGAATTTAGACGTGTGTGGAATACGAACATTAAAGATTAGTCCCTGCCATCCACATAATTAAATCAAAACAGGTTGTTTGTTTTCTGTATTTTTATGTCTCAAAAGCCTACTCAAATTTATAGCACTTCCTGTTGCATAAAGAAACTGCATCGTACCACCAATAAATGTTTTTCCATTTACGTGCATTAGCTGTTTTTTTTTTTTTTGTTTTTGTTTTTTTTAACGGAGAGAAACGTCAAGGTGTTTCAGGACATCACTAACAAGTTAGCTGGGTTAGGGTTTAATCAATGTTGAGAAAAAAATGTAAAAATTCAAACAAGACTATAAATAATAAAAGACCACAATAACAAAAGCAGCTCTGACAGGATATAAACTTTCCACCGGTTTGACTTTCCACCGTTTTTGAGAAGATGACCGACCATAAACTGTGGTAGAAAATTGAGTCAAAAACACTGTTACAGGGCTGAGATACACTGGAAAATCAAAACGTGCGGCAAGTTCTCTACTGTCGCAATACGTTTTACTTACAACATGGTTGCTGTAGACCTGTGAAAAAGCCTATAACCATTTTGCCTTTTTAAATTTTTTTTTTTAAAATGTATTTATTTATTTTAAATGCCAGCCAATCAAAACACAGATTATTACATTATTTCTAATTGTAAGATTTGTGTCCTACCTCTCAGGCCCAGGTGGTTCTGCAAGGAAAGTCGAGGAGTGTCATCATCCGAGAGCTGCAGCGCACTAACCTAGACGTGAACCTGGCTGTGAATAACCTGCTGAGCCGGGACGATGAGGATGGAGATGATGGAGATGACACAGCTAGCGAGTCTTACTTACCTGGAGGTACACTGGGGTTCCTCATTCTGTCTAGCTAAATAGTTTTTCACTATATCCTGCAGGACCTCTCAGCAGCTGAGCACTGGTTTAGCCCTCTGTTACACACATTTTAGCTCACAAGCGGTTTGATGATTATGTAGTGCAGCGACCCCCAACCTTTTTTGCGCCACGAACCAGTATAGATACAACTAAAACCAGTGTGCGTGTTTTTTTTTTTTTTGTTTGTTTTTGTTTTTTAACTTGTTTTTGCAGGCTAAATCGTGTGACCGAGGTGAGCGATTTTTTCAAAATGAAAGATCTTTCAGTCTCTGAAAATCAATATTTTTATTCTGTCTTTCTGTGTGGGCTGGTACCAAATGACTTACAGGCCCGTACCGGTCTGTGGCCCGGTGGTTGGGGACCTCTGATATAGTGCACTTGTGTTAGAGCAGAGAAACTGCAGTAAGGTTGTTTTACTTGATATACAATACAGCTGCACAATATGGACAGAATATACCTATTGTGATTTTTACTGCCGCATATTGCAATGCCTTTCAAGATGTTAATGTCCCCATATCACTGTTCTGGAATTAAAAAGACGAAGTATATTTCAAATGGTACATTTGCCATTGTCCATACAGTCCATATATGGGAAAATAAGCAACAAAAGTAGCCCAATTTCAAAGCAGGTCACAAAACCAACACATTTTAAATGTCTTCTTTTTCTGGCTACTGCAGTTTAGCCCTGCCCATTCATGTACCGATTCGGCAACGTCTTTAATGTTGTAACGATTACGATTAAGATTATTATTCTTCCGCCCTAATGTTTATGTTCACTTATAGCTTTAGAGGAGTAATTCACAGAAAAATCAAATTAATTCAGTTTTGCACTGGAGCATCAAGGCAATTGTAGCTAATAAGCAATGGAAGACCTGTTCCACTGCTGAACACCGTGTGAACTGTAACTGCAAGCCTCTCAAACTTCATTTTAGAGGTGTAATTACTCTGTGTCCCCTATAGAAGACTTGATGTCGTTGCTGGACGCAGACATCCACTCTGCACACCCCAGCGTCATCATAGATGCGGATGCCATGTTCTCAGAGGACATCAGTTACTTCGGCTACCCCTCCTTTCGCCGTTCATCTCTGTCCCGACTCGGGTCCTCAAGAGGTAATTAACAAAAACGTGTTTTAAGCTTAAAGATGCAACTAAGGACTTGACATTTATTACTGGTTGTAACTTTAAGACATTCATTAAAAGCTGATGAAGGTCCTATTTGAAATTTGTTTGATTTTCAAAAACCAGAGACAAAGCATATTCGGGGTTTTCTTACTTAAAAGGCTGTTCCAAACAGGGCCTTCTCCAGCACATTATTTACTAACACACATTTACACACAGGACCAAAAAGAAAAATTTCTGTATGTGCAAGACCACATTAACTTGTGGGAAAGTGTCTTACAGAAGGATTTTTTTTTTTTTTGTTAGCGTGATAACTTCAGCCCAAAGTTAAGATTGTCCAGTAGACGTTTGAGGTCCTTTATTGGACTCATGCTTAAATAAAGGAACTCTTGAAACCGTTTTCTCTCTGGGGGAAAAATTATATCGCCGTGTTCTGAGGTAAACAGAAATTTTCCCGAAGCCAGTATGTTTTGGCTCCTATGCACATTCCCCCTCCCCCCCCCTCCCCCCCTTGACTGTCACTGGTTTCCTGAACTAGATATACGTTTGGATTTCCAGCTTTGTTGATTGTCTTAAGTGTAAAACAGTATATCTTCTACTGCACAAGTATTGTTGATTTGCTGGATTTAACATAAACCGTGGCATAACATTTGTTCCTCCTCCATTATGTCCTATGTTTAATTTCCAGTTATTTGCAAAGTTTTACACTTAAATTTGCAGAAAAATGACATTTAATGGTGGTGCCTGTAAAGGGCCTGTAACTTATTTTTAGGAAACATGACCTGTTTCGGACTGTGTTCAGACATATTCTTATTCTGAGTTCTTAATGACTTCAGATTTTATCTATGTATGTGTACACACACACAGTGAGGACATATCGGCTTTGAAACTCATCTGTGACCACAAAGCATGATGCCTTAATACGATTTAAGTGCTGTTAATTTTTCCATAGAGAAAAGAGAATTTTGTCAGATGATATTAATAAATTACAAAATAACAGGCTTAAGCTATCTAGCTAACTGAGAAGCCATGCTTTGTGAAATTCTGCACCCTGCCACCCTCATCCATTATTGTATTTATACATGCACAGTGCCACCAGAAAGTTTTCACACCCCTTTACTTCCACATTTTTTTATGTTGCAGACTTTTTCTAAAATAGATTTAAGTATAATTTTCTTTTACAAAATCAACACAAAATGGTGCATAATGGCAAAGTGAAAACATATTTTCATGCCTTTTCCTAAATTTATAAAAACCGAACAGTTAAACACAATCGGTACATAAGTATTCACACCTTTTGCTATGACACTCAATTTATGGCTTTTACCCTTAATTAAGCTCAGGTGCATCTGATTTCCACTGATCATCCTTAAGATGCTTCTACAACTCGATGGGGGTCCACCTGTGTTAAATTCAGTTGATTGATCATGATTTGGAATGGCACACACTTGTCTCACAGTTGACCGACCATATCAGAGCAGAAACCAAGCGATGAAGTCCAGGGAATTGTCTATAGACCTCAGAGACCGGCCGCGAATGTTTTGGCACCATTTGAAGGTCCCGAAAAGTACTGTGGTCTCCTTTGTTTGGAAGTGGAAGTTTGGAACCACCTGGACCCTCCCTAGATCTGGTCACCCGACCAGACTGAGTAATCGGGGAGGAAGGACCCTGGTCAGAGAGGTGAACAAGAACCCAATGGTCGCTAAGGCAGAGCTCTTGCGATCCCTTGTGGAGATAGGAGAACCATCCAGAAGGTCAATCATAGCTAGCGCATTCCACTAATAAGGCCTGTATGGTAGAGTGGCCAGACAGAAGCCACTTCTCACTAAAAGGCACATGTCAGCCCACTTGGAGTTTGCCAAAAAACACAAGGTTTTGCAGACTGTAAGACACAAAATCCTCTGGTCTGGTGAAACCAAAATAAAACTTTCGGGCCTGAACTCCAAGTGTGACGCCTGGAGAAAAACAGGCAATGCTTATCACCTAGCTAACACCATCTCTTCTGTGAAGCATGACGGTGGCAGCATCATGCTGTGGGGACATTTTTCTGCATCAGGAACTGGGTGAGTAGTACGTGTAGAGGGTAAGATGACTTCCAACATGACACTGACCTGAAGCACACAGCCAAGATAATAAAAGAGGAGCAGTCTGTGAATGTCATTGAGTGGCCCAGCCAGAGCCCAGACTTGAATCCAGTAGAAGATCTCTGGAAAGACCTAAAAATGGCTGTCTACCGGCACTGCCCATCCTGACTGGGCTGTAGAGGAAGGCAGAGAAGAGTGGGAGAAAATCCCCAAAAACAGGTGTGCCACTTGCAGAGGCTTCAACAATGGGTGGCAATACTTGCACTGGATTAACAAGCTTTTGGCAATAAAAAAATTGTTTTTGCCTTGTCATAGGGTAGTGTGTAGATCTTTAAGGGAAAACTGTACTCAAAACTATTTTAGAATAGGTCTGTAATTTAACAACAAAATGTGGGTGCGAAGGGTCGTGAATACTTTCTGATGGCACTGTGTATAAAGATGTGTGCGTATATATGTATGTGTTATTTTTATATTTGTGTGTATAAATATATTTTTATCCCCACCATCCTGCTGCATGGTTACTCAGACACCCCCCAGTAACGAGCCCTCTGAGAAAGGCCCTTCTGTACTGCTGTTCAGTGCAGTTGGTCCGAGACCCTGCAGCCAATCCAATAAAATCCCACCCCTCAGCCTTCACTGGACACCCCTGAGGCCCAGCCAAGATTATTCCCCTTCTAATATGACCCTCAGCAGCTGGCTTGGCCAGTCCTTAGCTGTTAATGCCACTTTATACCAACCCTTTTAACTCGTAGCACAGTTTGTCAGATTCTAGTAAATGGTGATGAACCCTATAGAAATGAACAGGCCTGAATAGGTAGAAGTGCTGTGAAGAGGGCTGGTACTGAGGCATTGACAGTGCAGATGTTTTCTACCAGCTGGTGTCAAGCAAAGAAATTGTATTTTCTTACCTATTATCATGTCTTCTGTAGTTTAATTAGCACGTTGATTATTTAGTAATGATAATCTGACTCATTATGAGGGTCTTTCCCAGAGAGTGGCTTACGTGTATCCCACTGGTGTGACCCTATTGCATACCAGTTCTCCTTCTGCCTTTAGAGCGTGACTCTGAGCTGCTGCGCGAGCGTGAGTCCGTTCTGAGGCTGCGCGAGAGGAGGTGGCTGGACGGCGCCTCCTTTGACGCTGAGCGAGGCTCCACCAGCCGGGAGGGGGAGCCCAGCCTGGATAAGAAGAGCGTCCCCCTGCAGAGCCCCGTCTCTCTGGGAGAGGAGCTGCAGTGGTGGCCTGATAAGGTGGGGAGTTCAAATGTTCTGGGGTTTTAAGTGAGAGTTCATGAGTTTAAACCTGATATTGGTTGTTTTGATTTGAACTGTTTTGTTCTGTTTTCATTGAAAAATTCCTGACACAGTATCATGAACACACTACATTGTTCTGCTTTTCTTCTCTTGTCTTCCATTTTCGTTCGTTCTTCCTTTCTCTTTGTCTGTTTTCCCTTTCTCCTTTCTTGACTCTTTCCCTTTCTTTCTTTTTCTTTCTTTCTTAACATTTATTGGGGAAAAAATCTGGTGTTGCCACCTGACACCTGTAAATCTATATAATTGATAGATTATTACCTAAAACTATTAGAGCGTACTTGAAATTGATGGGGGGAAAAAAAAATCTGTGGTGGGGTATTTGTGTAATACTCTATGGCTATATGTGTGGATGTTTTTACTTTTAATTAAATCATATGTAGTGTCATATTGTCTGATTTTATTTTTTGAGTACTACAGTAGTTTTTGTTTCTGTAATCTTATTTTTTTTCTTCCCCTGGTTTGTTGATGACTACATCAAAAACTGCCCCTCACGCTGTGGTGTTCTTGTTTTAATGCTCCTGAAGGATGGCACCAGGTTTGTGAGCATCGCGTCGATGTTCTCTGAGCTTGTAGCCGTCAGCTCTAAAGGAGAACTATACCAGTGGAAGTGGAGCGAGCCAGAACCTTATAGAAACCCACAGGTAAATAACATGCGTCTGTGGGAGAGTGGCAGGGGACGTCATTACATTACGTTACAATACGAGGAAGCACTCAAGTTTCATGACTGTGGGAGAACAAATCTTTACGTACGAGTAGTGCAAGATGATGTCCGCTTAATCAGAAGAGCAAGTGTGATTTACAATAGATAGTGGTTTAGGAGAGTAGGTGCTCTCTGAATAGATGGGTCTTCATTATGCTCACTTATAATAAAATTCAGTAAAGTAAGCGCTTTTTTTAAGGATAGGATAAAATATTTGCTATATTTACACACGCTATATTTGCTGTGCAGAACTGATACAGTTCTTATAAAGCACTAAACTACTTTGGCAGTAATTTTATTTATTTATCTATAGTATTTATATCCACCTCTTATACTGACTGCAGCATTCTGTGTAAATTGCATGTACGTGTGTTTAGTACGGAGTATTTTCAGAAAACCTTTTGGAGATTTATTTTGCCTTTGTTTCTGTATAGTCATAAAAAGAGGTGGATTGACTATTTCAAGAAGAGACGAGGACAAAATGTGATGTTTCGAAAAGATAAGTTTATAAAATCGTCCGTTTTGAAAAGATATGTTTACAAAGTCGGCCGTTTCGAAAAGAGACGTTTACAAAGTCGGGCGCTTAAGAGATGGGGACATTATCTGGCATTTTATTGTGTCTGTGCAGTTGTAACATCAGCAGTTTTTTTCCTTTGTCTATAAAGTTTTCTGATTCTTTCCTAGAATCCTTCCATTCACCACCCTCGTGTGTCCTTTCTCGGCTTGACCAACGAGAAGATCACCCTGCTGTCTGCTAACAGTATTCGGGCCACTGTGGCTACAGAGACCAACAAGGTCAGTTTGACTTTTTAAGAGCTGCTTATTTTAATTCTGTAGATAATTTTGATAAGATTCTCCACACTGCACCATGACCAATGCAACAAATATTTAATGCAACAGGCTGTTGCATTTAATGCAAGCCCCTAAAGATACACAGAGCCTAGATGAAGGTTCCAACCACTAAGCATTCAGCACCACCAGTATACTGATCACCGCCTGATCATCTGGAATCATCTGCTACTGTTTCTTCACTGGTTCAGGCCTTAAGTTAGATGTCCTTAGTTCTGCTTGAATGATTCATACGTAGGTCACTGTGTGTCTTGACAAACAAAATCATTCCCCTGAAACTGGTCAGGTTCGGGGACTGGACTGAAAATGAAAGGCTTTGAAAGTCCTTCAGGAGAACAAGCCTGGAGAACTGTTCCCCAAGACTACATTAAAAATACAAGACAGTGTGACTCTTTGGACTAGAAATTTTCAGAAATGAGGGTCAGTACTGTACTTATTCCGAATGGTGTTATGTAAATGTGTGTTGACTTATGTATGTGTAGGTGGCGACGTGGGTGGATGAAACGCTGAGTTCGGTGGCGTCTAAGCTGGAACACGGCGCTCAGACGTTCCCGGAGCTGCAGGGCGAGCGAATCGTGTCCCTCCACTGCTGTTCGCTCTACACCTGCGCTCAGCTCGACAGCAGCCTCTACTGGTGGTGCGTATTTTTACCCTCTTTGTCTGTTCCTTCCTTTTTGGATGTTAAAATGACCGTTTGTACTAAATTGCACATTTTCATTTCTAGTTTAGAATTTTTTTTTTGTGTGTTCTATGTATTCTATGTGTCTTTTTGTGCTTTTGTAGTGTCTGGAGCCACCGTATAAGTATATAGCTGAGATGACAAAGTTTACTTAGACTTACTTTGGTCCCAGCCTCTGCACGTCATTCACTAGGTCCCCCCGTCTGATTCTGGGATTTTTGCTCACTGTTCTTGTGATCATGTTGACCCCACGGGGTGAGATCTTGCGTGGAGTCCCAGATAGAGGGAGATTATCAGTGGTCTTGTATGTCTTCCATTTTCTAATAATTGCTCCCACAGTTGATTTCTTCACACCAAGC
>JBBJLS010000001.1:795067-807599 GCA_037577275.1 Bryconaethiops microstoma
AACATGGTTGTTGTTCAATAATAAGATTATTCCTCAAAAATACAACTTGCCTAATAATTCTGCACTCCCTGTATATAGCAAGAGTGAAGGCTGGCAGATGATGCCCCACTGTATATGTATGTATCTATCTATCTATGTATCTATCTATGTATCTATCTATGTATCTATCTATGTATCTATCTATGTATCTATCTATGTATCTATCTATGTATATATGTATCTATCCATCTATCCATCTATCCATCTATCCATCTATCCATCTATCTATCTATATCACACGATACCGATACTAAGGATGGTACTCGATACTATTTTCGATAGTACAGGGGTAGAAAAAACATAGGAATTTTTAATAAATAAAGCTTGGCAGCCCATTTAAAGGTGCACGACGCTTAGGGGGAACAATGCACTACCAAACCAAACCCCTTAATTTTGTCCCTTAAAATTACCTTAATTTTTACCTTAATTTCCAGGAAATTAAGGGAAAAAGTGCACAGATTAAGGCTGATTAAGGGGTAAAACTACTGAATTTTCCTTTTACTTTTTAAAAGTTCCCCCTTAAATAATAGAACCTCCTGAATAAATTCTGTATGTTTAAGATAAGGGGTTTCACACTCGTGCCTTAAACCCACTTTTAAGGTAAAATTAAGGAATCACTTCACAAATTAATGGCCACTTAATTCAGATTAAGGGCGTTGATGTGTTTTCAGGGGTAAATTAAGGTAGGGTTAAGCACATTTTAAATACATTGTGTTTGGTAGTGATGGGGGAAGGTTTTGGGCTAATAACTCTGGATCCCCATGAGCTAGGGGCAAATGGGGGCTTGTTGGAAAGGTCTCACGGAGATCTACCAGCATGTCAAGTTTGGCATGGCTGGGTGCCCGCAAGACCGACGTGCCGGTTCGGCGGGGAGGAGACCCTCGCCACCGGCCACGTTTGATAGGTCTGGGGGAGCTGGGTTAGGTTGTTCTCCGGCCAAGCCATGGGGCAAAATGAGGCTCGGGACCCATTTATAGGTGCGTGCCGCTTTTTCTCTCCATAGAGAGCAAGGGGGAGGGCCTCAGGCCTCCAAAGCCCCAAAGGAGGAAAAAAAAGTGGCACGGAACCGATCGGGCAGCTGGCACTAATCGGGCACTGACGGTCCGGAGCTGCTTTCATGTAAACATTGGGTCCTCCAGGGAGCTGGGGGAGGGGCTTCCTGCTGCCTGTTAAATTGTGTAGTCTGCCGGCGATTTCCGTGAACCGGCAGACGGAAAACTGGCATTTAACTATCGATGCCAGTGCTAATTGACATCGAAATCAACATTTTAGTATCGATTAGTATCTGAGACTCGATTTTACACACACACACACACACACGTTTATAAATGTACATATAACTTAATTCCTTTATCCTCTCTTTGCATCCACAGGAGAGTCCCATCATCCTGCGGGATGGAAATGGCACCATTTACCCAATGGCCAAAGACTGCATGGGTGGAATTCGAGATCCTGATTGGTTGGATCTGCCGCCCATCGCCAGCCTGGGCATGGGAGTTCACTCCCTAGCCAACCTGCCCAGCAACTCCACTATCAAAAAGAAAGCTGCTATCATCATTATGGCTGTAGAGGTAGAGACTGCCCACAGACTATTTATAACTTCAGCACATTCCATTTGTTTTAGAAAGGGGTCAGAACTCCATTTGGAACCTTTATTTTTAAATGTCTTATTGTGGTCAGTGCTGCTTTCATTTAAGAGGATTCAAACTGTGATGAATTATCCCCGAGTACTTGTTCAGGTGTAACTTTTTAAAGATCATTGATGAAATGACCACTAAAAGCTATATTAAAATAGTTCTGAATAAAACTACCAAATAAAATTTGGAGATGAAAAGGGAGTGGGACCTGCCCATGACTAATAAATAACAGGTTATTTAGTCAAAGTCAAAGTAAACTTTGTCATCTCAGCTATAAAGATGTTTACAGTGAGATGACACAGCATGGCTCCAGATTTTACAAGAAAAAAACATAGAATGCACATATTATTTAAGAAGTAAAAAATGTGCAGTTTAGTACGAAGGGCAGGTTTTTTTGCGTCTGAAATTGTGCAAATATTACATCAGCAGTTAAGTGGAAAACAAATGGTACTGGAATGTAATTGTGTTCTGTACATATGCAAATGATCAGCAGCAGTTCAGTGTAAATATACAGTCAATCTATGAAACAATCTATGAGACAGAGTTCAAGTACAAATTTAAAATAGGTTTTTGTGCATGTAGCTGCATGTGTCTTATAAAAACGATGTGTGAAGTGCGAAGGTGGAAAGTTCACATTAATTTTTTTTAAGCTCAGTTACACTTTAAGGCAATCTGAGGAGAATGTTTGTGTGTGCGCGCGCAGAAACAGACACTGATGCAGCATGTGCTGCGGTGTGATTATGAGGCCTGCCGGCAGTATCTGGTGAGTTTGGAGCAGGCTGTGCTGCTTGAGCAGAATCCCCACGCTCTGGACGCTCTGCTGGGACACCGATGTGATGGGAACCGAAATCTCCTGCACGCCTGCGTCTCCGTTTGCTTCCCGGTCAGCAACAAGGAGACCAAGGAGGAGGAAGGTTTGATAACTGCTCCATTTTCTCATTACTTAAACAAATCAATTGTTACATTCTTACCGTTCAATCGTACATATTTGTAACCACAATATAGTTTATACGTTTAGGAATGCATGCCATTTGCAGTTTCATGGAGAGAAAAAGTCTTGTTTTTTAGCTTCTGATGGACTTTTTTACGTTTCATGTAGCATATTTTAGTTAGGTGGCTTAAAATATGAAACCATAAACATGTTATTCACACACTTATAGAACATGTAAAAGCTCTTTTACTGAGAGCTGATCTGAAATAAGCTATCACTATCAAAGTGTTTGCAATGAATAAAAACTCACTGGACTGTTCTCTCCTATTCTAAGTGGTCTTTTTTTTCCCCTTTTATTTGTTAGCAGTTTGATGGGGTGGAGGTTATTGCACTTTTAAAAGCACTGCTTTGTTTGTGATTATTTTGTGAAGGTGATTGGATCTGTTTTTGTTTGGGGGTATCTTTCCCTTTTTGTGTTACAGAAGCTGAGCGCTCGGAGAGAAACACTTTCGCTGAGCGTCTGTCTGCAGTAGAAGCCATTGCGAACGCCATTTCAGTGGTGTCCAGCAATAGCTCGGGAAACAGGACCGGATCGTCCAGCAGTCGCGGGTAAAAAGCGTTTTACACAAAAGCGTTTTACATCTTTTAGACGGGAGTTGGGTAGTAGACAACAATATAATGTTCATTATACGTGAGGAGTCTTAAATATTTTGTCTTTGTCTTCTGTACTTGTATCAGAACTTTGACATAGTGTTCGGTCTTTGTTTAGTCTCCGCCTCCGAGAGATGATGAGGCGGTCGCTCCGAGCAGCCGGATTGGGCCGGCATGAGTCTGGTCCCTCCTCCAGTGACCACCAGGACCCTGTGTCCCCACCCATTGCCCCACCCAGCTGGGTCCCAGACCCCCCACCTATGGACCCTGGTACGTATGGCTTTGTGGGATGTGTGGAAATTGAATGAGAACACACAAGTGGAATTTAAAGTGAACCTAAAGGTGACCATTTATTTATTTATTTATGATTGATTTGTCTCTTGTATCAAACAGTTTTGTCGTATCATATATCGTTTAATAGAAAAACATTATTGCCCCACAGTGGGTGGGGCTTAATATTAACCAATCACATTTCACTTTCACCTCCCATCATCCCACCCATCACTGAGCGAAAACACTTGCCTAGTTCACCATGTTTATTCTGAATCACGTCAGAGTAAGGAAGGAAAACGTATTACGATTTACTGTTAATATATACATAATTGTTATGAAAATTTCAATTTTATGAGGCACTTTTCAGTTTAATCTTTTGCAGAACATTAAACCTTAAGCTTTTCAGTTTAAACTGAAAAATGTTAAATTCTAGTCGCTGAACTACAAAATAACCTGATTCCATCAGAGATGGTAACTGCTCTCTTAACCAGCTCAGTCCATTGCATGCCTGGGTGTAGCCCCTAACCTCCTACAAAAACATCTTCTCTGCTAGATGGTGACATTGATTTCATCTTGGCCCCTGCAGTCGGTTCACTTACCACAGCTTCCACTGGCCCCAGTCAAGGACCCAGTACATCCACTATACCAGGTGAGGAAAAACTGGATCATTTATTTTTCTAATATTTAATTTCACAAGCTATTGTCCACCATATAATTTACCCCACAGAACAGTTCACTTCCGGCTTTCCTGCACACTTCAGGATTTCAGTGCAGTGTCTTAAGCGAGTGGTTTGGTGTTGTCGTAACATCATACAGCTACAGTACAAGCCAGACGTTTGTGCCTACCCTCGATATGCTGCAGTTTAATAGTTTATGTACGATTTTAATCAAAATAACACCCCCACCCCCCACCCGCCTTTATCACAGCAGCACAGATTCACCAAGTCCTTTCTAGCAATTTCCGAAAATAATTTGTCCGAACAGTCTTATTTGCTGGATGCTCATATGGACACAACATGATTCTCAAATGAATGTCATTCACTAAAGACCAACCTGATTTGTCTCTTCAAAAGCAATAGTTTCAGCCTTTGTGGCTAAATAGTTTTTACTACAAACAGCAAAATACCAAAACTCAGATCACTTTTGTTTTAAGCATTTCTAGTGTATTCTTGTATTAAAATGTTGTAGCACATTGTTGTTGTTTTTCACAACTCCGAGGATGGGCCTAATCCTCTGACCTGTATATTATATTTGAAGAAAAGATGTTTTGATTTGGAGAGGAGCTCTGAGCCAAGAGAGTGTAATTTTTGGATTTATTTTGTAATCACTGATAAAGATCCAAATCTCCCATAAGTGTTAATCAGTTGTCTAAAGCCTTTTAAAAGAGACAAAATACACCGACATTGAATATCATTTGACTGAACAGTTGTTTCAAATGTACTTTATTGGCCATAAGTCTTAATTGCCAGGCAGCGTAACGGAGTGTGTTATAGAAAATTGAATTGGTATGTGTGTTGGGTGAGCCCGTTAGGTTTTAGAATGATTATCTCACTTTATTACTTCTTTTTTTAGGACCATCAAGTGAACCATCCGTGGTGGAGAGTAAAGATCGCAAGGCCAACGCTCATCTGATCTTGAAGCTGATGTGTGACAGCGTGGTTCTCAGACCTCATCTACGAGAACTTCTGTCTGCAAAGTACGTCAAGCTTTATTAAAGCGAACATTGCCTTTCTGTCAGAAACATGACTAACCCTGACTTGACTGACCCCTAACTCATTATCATCACTGCCAGGGCGCTACATCAATACAACACAGATTATACAGACAAAACAGTACAGTAAATATAAAAATCCACAATCTGGCATTTGGTATTCATACAAAAGTTTGTGTGTATGAAAAGGTAATTGAGAGGTTGTTTTTTTTTTTTTTTTTTTGGTCAAATGAAAATGAAGAAATAAATTTATTAATAAGTTGGAATGGATAAGTTAATTCTTAAACACATTGCGTGTAGTTATTGCCAACTGTAAACCCAACTGCTGTGTCTGTGTTGCTGTGGCAGAGATGCACGGGGTATGACTCCGTTTATGCTGGCTGTGAGTGGGCGAGCATATCCAGCAGCCATTACCGTCCTGGAAGCGGCTCAGAAAATAGCGAAGGGTGAGTTCTCTACTTACATTTATCTGCTAGGTGTAACTTTCATGGGATCTCTTTGATCTTCAGCAATAATAGTAATAATAAAAACAATACATTTTAATCAAATGATTTATTATCATTGTTATGTAATAATTATAATAAGTATAAAAGTAGTATTATATTAATATAATGCATTTTAAAAATCTAATGATTTTTATGGTGAAAAATATTTAGCACATGAAAAACAAACAAATTTTTTTTATTATATTGGTGGTGCAATAGAGTCTGGCACCTTCAAGTGTGTTAAGAATAATTGTTATAACAACAATGTTAATGATATTTTAGTGGTAATTATTGTTTAAGAATTATTATTTTATTATTATTATTATTATTTGTAGTAGTATAGTAGTATCATACTTTTAAAAAAATCTAAATATTATTACAGTGTTGGAAAACACATTGGGGTTTTTATTTTTTTATTATTTATTTATTTTTAATGATTTGTAATTGACTTCTGCATATTTTGCTATTTTGGTGGTGCAGGAGAGCCTGGTATTGGTGAGAAGGAAGATGTTAGCTCTGTCTTTATGGAGATGATCTGTCCAGCGGGAACCAACCCGGATGACTCTCCGCTCTACGTGCTCTGCTGCAACGATACCTGCAGCTTCACCTGGACTGGTGCTGAGCACATCAACCAGGTGGGCACACCTGAGAGGGACTAAAATAACTCGGCTTTAACACACTTTGTAACCCGCTTTTAGGAGGAGTTGGATGTTTTGTGTGTGTTCTTTTAACAGCAGAAACAGGGATCCACTGAATAACCCTTTATTCAGTGTTTCACTGATGAATTTTCTGTACTGTTATGTTCTTAACAATAATAGTCTAACTATGTGAAATATCACTACTTACTTATCTATAGTATTTTATACCTTAGCATTTGTGTATATAGCACAGCATATTACGTATGGACTATTTTCTGTGGTTTATATTGGATTTATTTAGACTTTGCATTTTATGTTCTTGTTTCTGTGTGTGCAGTCATAGGCGGTTTCCTCCGGGATCAATAAAATTCTTTCTTCTGTGTGTAGGACATCTTTGAGTGCAGAACGTGTGGTCTGCTGGAGTCCTTGTGTTGCTGTACGGAGTGTGCCAGAGTTTGCCACAAAGGGCATGACTGCAAGTGAGTGGAAACTTTTCACGCTCTTAAGACGTTTTGTCACATACATATTTTATTGAATGTATTTTTCATTGTTTTTTTTTTTTTGTTTTTTTAAACCACAATTGTTTATTCAATATGTTACTTTTAACAATTTACTTTTAACACGATCTTATTTAACACAACTTTGACCACAAATGCTGTTATAGGTTAGAACAGTCATAAATTCTATTTATTTATTTATTTAAAAATAACATACGTTTTTTGTGTCTCCAGACTGAAGCGGACGTCTCCTACTGCGTACTGCGACTGCTGGGAGAAGTGCAAATGTAAAACTCTGATCGCTGGGCAGAAGGCGGCCCGTCTGGACTTGCTCTACAGATTGCTGACCACCACTAACCTGGTCACCAGCCCTAACAGCAGGTGAGTTCATGAATTTTTGGGACCTCCAAAGGAGGTCAAACCCATTGAAGTAGGGCACATTTTCCCTTCTTTACCCCAAATATAGTTGACAAGACATGTTTGAAGTTTGTTTTTATCAGTCACACACAGACATGTTTGGCCTTACTTTGACAATAAGTTGTTAAAATCTCTTCATTCTGTCTGTCTCTGCAGGGGTGAGCACATCCTGCTTTTTCTGGTTCAAACTGTTGCTAGACAGAGTGTGGAGCACTGTCAGTACCGACCACCTCGTATCAGAGAGGACCGGAACCGCAAGGCTGCAAATGCAGAGGGTACAAATTCACATCTCAAACAGCAGTTAATATTTACAGCATACCTTCTGAAATATGTCCACAGTGCTGATGTTAAGAAGAAAATGTTCCTTGCATTTGTTATAAAACAAAAGATACAGCATTTCACAATTTGAAAAGCTTACGGTTTTGTTATATTTGGACTATAGAACTGCACATTTGGCCATTCTTTGCTCTTATTTACGATTTGAAGGGTTTAATAACTTGTGCTGAAGTGGAAAATCTTATCACACATTAATGCTTGTGCTGTGAATAGTAGGAATACACACTCTAGTTAAATGCAAGAAAATCAAGTTCACAGATTTTTCCTCATCAATAATACACATTTATGCTGCAGTTTCAGTGCTAAACTGATTTATCTAAGCTTCCATTACTGGAGCTACATTGGCCTCGTAGCTCCAGTGCAAAACTAAATAAGCAGAATATCAGCTGTTTTAACTACACTTAGAGGGGAACGTGTGAACATTTGCATTAAATTGACTTTTTTTTTTTGTTCTTTGTGTTTTATGACGTGTGTACAGCTGCGATAACTTGTTCTCACTCTTTCAGACTCAGACATGCCGGATCATGACCTGGAGCCCCCACGATTTGCACAGCTGGCTCTAGAGCGCGTGCTGCAGGACTGGAACGCCCTGAAGTGCATGATCATGTTCGGCTCACAAGAGAACAAAGACCCGTGAGTGACCCTATTACAACGTTCTGGTGCTTTTCCACTGGCACAAGGCATTGCGTCGTACTGCAAACAATTTTTTTTCAAATTAGAAATAAGTGAGCCCCGGCAGGGCTGAAAGCAGGCCGTGGCCAAGCTCACTGCTTTCTGATTTGTTGGAATAACATCACAACATGGAAAGAGGCTACTGTCTGTGCACAGTGGAGATACAAACTAACAATTGGGAAGTATAAACAAAATAAAATATAAACAGGTTATGAAGCTAACAATTTTATCTTTAACACTGAGAAATGTGAAGGTGTACCAGGCCAACAAGTTAGCTGGGTTACGTATGCTGAGAACAATGTTGAGGAAAGAACTCTACTATAAATAATAAGTTTCTGTATACCTGTGGAAAAGTGCCTTACTTCTGCCATATATCTACAGTGGTGGTCACCAGCCCTACTACTGGAGTTCCTCACTGGATTCCTAATTGACCCCACCTAAACGAGACTCCTCAGTAATAATGAAAGGAATGCTGTGATGAAAAATCTAATCAAAAATCTGTAGTTTAGGTCCAGCTCAATAGTACCTTACACTAATGGAACAAAGTTGTGCTTGTTTTCCAGCTTGTTTTTTTTAATGTTTCTCTATTGATTATTATTCTGTAGACTGAGTGCGAGCAGCCGGATTGCTCACCTCTTGCCGGAGGAGCAGATGTATCTGAACCAGCAGAGCGGCACAATAAGGCTGGACTGTTTCACACACTGCCTCATCGTCAAGTGTGCTCCAGACATCACAGTGAGTCAGAGAAAACAGCAAATGGCCTTCTGGCGCAGTATTAAAAATGTCATGGGGTTGTTTACTGTTACTCACTGTCCGTATGGAACAGGCATTAATAGCTGTTAATACTAGACTCTGAAATCAAAATGGATGATTTTTTTTGAAGTTATTTCTGATATAAACAGTTCGTTTTTAGATAATCCATCAAAATGTGATGACTTTACCTGCCTCTAAAACATACATATACATGTGCGTGTGCCAGCATGTGAGGAAAAATTGAGCAGCAGTGTAATGTTTCACCGCCCCCTCCCACCCCGCCATCAGTCAGCTAGCTCAGAGACCCCAGAAGGAGAATGTTAACATTTCTCATTTATATTGTCTTCAACTGAGAGGGACATCTTAGGTGTGTCAGATGACGGTCACATTTTACACATTTCCATAAAGGGGATTAGGCACCTAGAGAATGTAAATTATGGAAAATAAAGGGTTAAATAAAGACTAAAAGAATTAGGCAAGTATCAAGATCACAACACAACGCTTGCGAAAGAATAAATGATTAAGAAATTCTCAGTAAAGGGTGAAGCTCTATAGTTTAATTATATACTGTCATGCAGACAAATTATAATTATTATTCCTGTGTAGCTCAACAGGGTCGATGTCTATGTAGTTTAATGATCAGACTCTGTCACATGTAATTTTGGTGTTTGTTTTTGGTGCTGTGCAGTTCATTGATACCTTGCTGGGGACGCTTGTGAAGGAGCTCCAGAATAAATACACTCCGGGCCGACGAGAGGAGGCTATTTGTGTGACGCGCAGGTTCCTGCGCTCCGTTGCCCGAGTCTTTGTCATTCTGAGTGTGGAGATGGCCTCATCCAAGAAGAAAAAGTATGACCTATTAGTTAACATCACTAACTTTCCATAATAAGGAATTTGTTTAGATAAACTTCACAATGGATGAAGGTTACAGTAGCAAAGAACATAAAATGTATTATTTTTCTGCTGAAAAGTTTTACTCTGCTCTCTGATTCTCTATCGTTTCTGTTCCCGTGCAGTAACTTCATCCCGCAGCCCATTGGAAAGTGCAGGCGTGTGTTCCAGGCTCTGCTGCCCTATGCAGTTGAGGAGCTGTGTAATGTGGCTGAATCTTTGATCGTGCCTGTGCGGATGGGCATCGCCAGGCCAACCGCTCCATTCACACTGGCCAGCACCAGCATCGATGCTGTGCAGGGCAGCGAGGAGCTCTTCTCTGTGGAGCCACTGCCACCGCGGCCCTCACCGGACCAGTCCAGCAAGTGAGTCACACAGCAGGGAAAACGAACTCTGATTAACCATCAGAAATCATTTGAAGCACCAGAAAGTCAAAAGTGCACTGCTGCTAAAACGTTATCTTATGCAACAGATAAATGCTCTGTAATTAAGGTTTATAAAGGCGTGTAACCAAAACATCAGTTCTGCAGGGCCATTTGCAGGTGTTGCTTTGACTCATCTCAGGTGGCACAGTAGTGGCACAAAATGTAAAGATTTGTGGGGGTTTTTTTGTTTATTTTTTTTATTTTTATTTTTTTGGTTGTTTTGGCTGGTGTGTTTGATTCTTAAACTGTCTTGTGTCTGGCAGTTCCGCTCAATCTGCCTCATCCTACATCATCAGGAACCCACAGCCACGCCGCAGCAGCCAATCACAGACTGCCCGTGGACGGGATGAGGAACAGGATGACATTGTTTCCGCTGATGTTGAGGAGGTAAGGAAAGCCTACAGAGAAAACACTGTCCTTATCTGTTCGACACATAATAGAGAAGAGTAAGAATATTCAGGACCTGGTATGAATATTTTTGCACATCATTAAAAAATCAAGTTTATGTTCTCTGTGACTGTGGAGTAAATGAAGGACGGGACCTGGCATGATGGCATTCAAATGCTTAAAGGGTCTCCCAGGGGTTTTCAGGCATTATTAGTGTTTTCAGATTTCATAAATATACACTACAGGCCAGGAAGTTTGGGCCCACCCTCGGATTGAAAAAAAACAAACAATATGCTGCTGTTTCATCAAAATAACACCCGCTAGCCTTTATCACAGCAGCACAGATTCACCACATCCATTTAAGCAATTTTTGGAAATAACTTGTGTCCAAGTTATCTCCCAGCACCTTTTCAAGCCTGTAACAGTTCTGTCTCATTTGCTTTTTGCTTTTCTTTGGACTGAATATAATTTTGGCACGGCTTTAAAGAATGCTTGGGTTGATTTTCCTTTTGGGGAATGAAATTTTGTCTGGTGATCCATGAACTAGAAGCAATTGTGTGATGTTTAACTGAGTGATACTTCTTTTTTCATGATCAACACAAAGTGAGTGTCAGAGCACTAAAGACAGACCTGATATGTCTCATTAATGTCAATAGTTTGAGCCTTTGTGGTAAAATGTTACTACAGGCCATAAAATAATGAAAACCTGTCAGATACATTGTTTTACATATTTCTAATGTTTTCTTTTTCAGACGTATTGTCCATTCTTTAAAGACCCAAATGTCTGACCTGTAGTCTAAGTTGTTTAACTTCTACTTGATGCCCACAGGTGGAGGTTGTGGAGGGAGTTGCTGGGGAGGAAGATCACCATGACGATCAAGAGGAGCAGGGGGAGGAGACTGCAGAGGCTGAAGGACAGCATGATGAACACGATGAGGATGGTAATTGTCTCAGACATTTTGGGTTTCCAGGAGGGCAAATGTGGCTTAGAGCAGTGGTCACCAATCCTGCTCGTGGATTTCAAATAAGCATTACCTGTCTCAGATCATGTGGATGACATGTCCTCAGCAGTCAAAAGAATATTTTTTTCTGCTGAATGAGTGTAGAGAATTGCTTAGCTCCTTTAACATGATGGTCTGCCCAAAATTAGCCCGCAAAGCCTGATGCAAAATATGGACATTGTGAACTTATTACACGTTAATTAATTGTCAAGCCTTGATGGCAGCAGAATGAAAGGAAGTAAAGTAGTTTCTTAGTTTGATTAATTTAAAAGTTGATTGAATAATTGATGGGTTGGCTGAAGGTAAAATGATCATTAGTTGCTGCCCTGTCCCATTCGTGCACATAGATTAATTGTATGTCTGGTTGTGTTTTCCCTCAGGAAGCGACATGGAACTAGATCTGTTGGCCGCCGCAGAGACAGAGAGTGACAGTGAGAGCAATCACAGCAACCAAGATAACGCAAGCGGCCGCAGAAGTGTGGTCACAGCAGCAACAGCTGGGTCTGAAGCAGGTAGCTAAACGCAGTGGCTTAATGTAAATTTTTAGCTGACTGATGCGTACAATTTTTGATACTGTCTGTGCATATACATTAATGTGTATGAATGTGTCGTGTGTATATATGTACACACACACATACACACATATATGTATGTGTGTGTGTGTATGTATGTATGTATATGTGTGTGTGTGTGTGTGTCTCTGTGTGTGTCTGTGTGTGTGTGGTGGGGCCTCTCACAGGTGCAGAGCCTTCTTGACACCATACAGCTTCTCCATCACACTGATGGCA
>JBBJLS010000001.1:822648-843453 GCA_037577275.1 Bryconaethiops microstoma
CACACGTATGTGTACATATATACATATATACACACATATGTGTGTGTGTGTGTGTGCATATATATGTATATATATATATATATATATATACACACACACACACACACACACACACACACTATGTACACATATGATATTTCTATAATATCCTGTCATTGTCATATATATATATAATATAGATAATTTGTTTAGTAACAGACATTACATGCCCTAAGTTCATTATTTTATCTTATCAAAAAATTTAAATGTGCACATCTTTACCATTTCTAAAAACATGACTGGTGTCCAAAAGTAGGTTCGTCATTAATAAAAATAATATAAGCAATACAAGTAATACAATTCTGTTACCTTTAAGACTTCCATTACTTGTTGGCTATATTGTCCTTGTAGCTCCTTTGAGAAACTACAGTAATATATACGCAAACTTTGGATGAGTCAAATGAGTATTTGCTACACACCCAAATGCCTCAGTATCTTACCACCCATTGAGGTTTAGATCTCTCGAGGCAGATGCTGATACCAGGTATCGCAGAGCAAACTGCTGATCAATACTTGTTCATGTGCTTGTTTCTGCAAGTGTGACAACCAAGGGCATAGGTTTGAGTTTGATATTGTTGGGGACACAAATGTAATTTTACATTTACATGCCAGAGTGCGATCTTTCACATGTACATTGTACATATGGGGGGAACCTACAGGCTGGCACTGTTGCCCCCGTAAACGATAATGAAGAAACGTATCAATCACAGAACATATGGAATTGTTCATTTTAATTTGCCCATTAAAGTACATTTTAAAGGGAGGTACTGTCACCTTTTCAAATCAATGATCTGGAAATTTGAAATTCCATCTAGACACAGAAAATGCTGTTAACTGAATCCACATTATAAATAGACGTACAGTGTTTTGCAGTACTTTTAGAGTTTTAATGCTAGTCTCTTTCTGAATCACCGCCAAACGGGATGTATTCCTTACTTTTGAGCACAGAATTGTTAGTATAAACTCGTCCTCTTTCTGTCCTGCATTTACACAAACTACTGCACTGAGCTTTAACATTTCTTAAAACCAGATACAACTTTAGCCAATCACACTTTTGCAAGAGACGGCACAGTCAATGCTTTGACATCACTGGGTGAGGAAGGTGTGACTTGCAGTACAGAAACAGAACTGTTAACGATTGGGGTTGAATTTTTTGTTTAAAACTGTTACTAGGGACAATTCAGTGGTCGCTTGATATTGGTAGGGACGTGTCATGTCCTGTGGATTACGGGACAGTAGCACTTTATCTGCTTGCTGGCAGTAACTGCTAGAAGCACATTGCAAGAAAGTGTTCAAGAAGAAGGAAACTCAGTGTTTTTAAAAGTCAGTGAAAATGTCCTATTTGTATATAAAGATACACTGTGTAATCGTTTCTTTTTTATATAAATGTTTGTGAAGAAATACTAAACCCTACCCCTGACTCTACTTGCACACATATTGAATAGAAGGTGGGTATGGAAAGATACAATCTCATACAGCCTTATTTTTAGTACTACCTTGTGGAGATAGTGCCAGCACTATAGTGCTCAATACACTAAACAATGCTGTTAAATGATGATTGATCTTCATAAAAGGTTAATTTTATTTCAATATAAACTTGGCATCTCAGAAATTGTGATTCAATAGATTCAGCTTCTGAACAGGTTTGTTCAAATCTCATTATCTTAAAAGCAAGCCAGGCAGACACATGAGCGCAAAGTGTGAGTCAACACTGCATGCTTAATATGTGACTAAATGTGATCTGAGGTTTGAAATCACATTTTTCATTTGCACAGCCACTTCAGAGCTACCTGCAGGTTGTTGACTCAAAAATGCAAAGTTCAGTGTCTCCTCGTGTCCCCTCATTGGAGAGGGAGGAATCAAGGAGGGAAATAAGCAATAATTAAGGCATGAACGGAATACATTTAATAGGCCAGCCGCTTCCTTTACAAATGAGTAATCATTTTTTATTGGATTTCAAGCATATTGGTCACACTGGGAATCTCGACGGGTCTCATATCAAAAATTGTCCTCGCTCTGACTCCGTTAGTCAAACCTAATAGATTATCTTTCAACAGAAACACTCCATAGTCTCCCGTGTGTTTGCCAAGGTTTGATTAGGACACAGCCATGCATGCATGTAGCCGTATCGCCTTGGGAAATTTATGTGGGAAGGGGTGGAGCAGCTGAAAAAAATCGTCACTCAAAGGGAAAAGAATAGCAGAAAGCAATGACAGGGTTGCTTGTAGCATCAAGCACCATGACTGCAATAATTTACCAAAGGATCCTGAGAAAAACTATTATAGTTGCTCCAGTTTTACATATTTGCCATCCATAAACAGTCTTGCTTCATTTCAAATGGTCACATAGGCGAACAAGCTCGAAATGAGCAAACCAGTGCAGTCAATATGGCAGGATTACAGAAGGCAACATTTTGCAGTGTAATGAGTCTAGTTTCACAAACTCTTTGATGAAGGAAAGCTGCACACAGTTCCAGTCAAAAGTGTTACTATCTTAAAGACCTTTTGATCTTAAGTCATGAGCTTCAATGCTCAAAATGTGTTTCTAAGCATTTAAAGAAAAGAGTCAATAAAGTCAACAAATCACTGTTGAAACGCACATTTATGTCAATATCAGTCATCTGTTACACTGTTAGTACATTTAACCATAACAAGGTCAACAGAAACAGAAATGTACTTTGAATGAGATCCCTTTACAATAAACAGCATTTAAAGAACGTTGTTTCATTTACCTGTTGCTATTTTGGAGAAAATTGTGTCTTTTGATGGGGTTTGATGCTGGAGAAGTGTCTTAGATGTCTCCTTATAAAGTTGCTTCGTAGTTATGAAAGCTGCATCAAAGCAAAGAATCTGTGAAGAAACATAAAACTGTAGTATTGAGAGAATGGCTTAAAAAGGCATAAAACAGTTTAAACAAGTTATCGCTGCAGTAAAAGGATTTTTTCTTGTTAAACACACATATTAAAAAAATATAAATGAACATAAACACAGTAAAACACAGCAATGAACCATGATGAGTCACACACACACACACACACACACACACACACACATACACACACACAGTCTTTTGCAAAATATGCAAAAGTTTGGCCACCCCTCGATAAATAACATATTTTGGTCATTTTTTAATTGAAAAGATGTAAACACAGTCTCTCTAGGAAATGGAAAAAATGCACAATATTTTCAGCAAACATTGCTGAATGTCATAAACTGAACAAAGATAAAAAATTAAAACATTGTGGCACTCTGCAAAAGTTTGGGTACCCTACATAATCGGTACTTAGTAACACGTCCTCTGGCAGATTCACAGCTTGCAAACACTTTTTATAGCTAAAAGTCTTTCAATTCTTGTACTTGGGATTTTCTCCCTTTCTTCCTTGAAAAAAGGCTTTTAATTCTGTAATATTCTTTGGTCGTCTTGCATGCACAGCTCTTTTAAGATCTACCCACAAATGTTCAACGATGTTTAAGTCAGGGACTGTGTTGGCCGTTCCAAAACCTTCAGTTTGCGTCTCTTGAGGTAGTCCATGGTGTATTTCGAGGTATGTTTAGGATCCTTGTCCTGTTGTAGAAGCCATCCTCTTTTCAGCTTCAGCTTTTTTTACAGATGGTGTGATGTTTCTTTCCAGAATTTGCTGGTATTTAGTGGAATCCATTCCTCCCTCCACCCGTGCAATGTTTCCTGTGACACTGACTGCAATACAACCCCAAAGCATGATGGATCCACCCCCATGCTTAATAGTTGGCAAGGTGTTCTTTTCATGAAATGCTGCTCCTTTTTTCCCCAAACATGCCTTTGCTGATTGTGGCCAAAGAGTTCTATTTTAACTTCATCAGTCCACAGCACTTGTTTCCAAAAGGCATCAGGCTTCTGTAGATGTTCTGTTGCATACTTCTGATGTTGGATTTTATGATGGAGACGCAGGTAAGGTTGTCTTCTGCTGACTCTTCCATGAAGGTCTTGTCTGTGCAAGCATCGCTGCACAGTGGAACGGTGCACCACCACTCCTGAGTCTGCTTGATGTTCCCGCAGGTTTTTTGCAGTCAAATGGGGCTTTTGATTTGTCTTCCTGACCAGCATACAAGCGGTTCTGTTTTATTGGTCTTCCAGATCTCATCTTGACCTCCACAGTTCCCCTGAACTGCCATCTCTTAATTACATTTCTCACAGTGGAAACTGCAAGCTGACAACGCTTTGCTATATTCTTATAGTCTTCTCCTGCATTGTAGGCATCAGTAACTTTCATTTTCAGAGTCTTACACAGCTGCTTAGAGGAACCTGTGGATGAGTGTCCAAGTGTGTGCACAAGGTTTGATGAGTCAGAGTATTTGTAAAGCTTTGAAATTGGCACTAGCTGACATTTACTTATGACAGCTGTTGCCATGCATCAGATATAACGAGCTGATTAAGGTCTGAAACCTTGTAAAAAGAATCTGAGACATTGGAACTCTTAGGATGCCCAAACTTTTGCACAGTGCCATCATAATGTTTTTGTTTTTTATTTTTGTTCAATTAATGGCATAAAAAGTAAATATGCGGCAATGTTTGCTGAAAATATTGTGTATTTGTTTTCATTTCCTAGAGAGACTGTTAACATCTCTCTAGGAAATTACAAAATGACCAAAATCTGTTATCAAGGGGTGGCCAAACTTTTGCATAAGACTGTACATATAAATACACAAAGGGCGCAGGTTTTACCTTCTTCCTCATAATTTTTTTTTTTTACAGAGAAAATGGTGCGGACAGTATACTGGACCTTGGTCTGCTGGACACTCCAGAGAAAGCACAGGTACCATTTCCTGGCTTTTAATATATTAATTTTCATACTAATTTGACTAGAAATACTGCTGTAACTGCAGTGGAATTGAATGGAATGTTTGTGGCTTTTTGAAAGTAAATAAGCAAGTAGCAAAAATACTTTTAAAAATAAGTGTGTTTGTTGTACTCTGTATTTGAACGATGTTGAACTGCGTGTCTTGTGTGTTCCACAGCAGGAGAACCGGAAGAGACACGGTTCCACCCGCAGCGTTGTGGACATGGAGCTGGACGACACAGATGATGGTGATGATAACGCTCCTCTCTTCTATCAGCCCGGAAAGAGGGGCTTCTACTCCCCCCGGCCTGGCAAGAACACAGAGGCCAGGCTCAATTGCTTCAGAAACATTGGCAGGTGGGCAACAGATCAGAGACCAACTGATTGTAAAATGTTTCTCTTTCTAATGGTATGAGCTTAATCTTTTATATATAAATGAATACAAACAGAAATTAAGTTTTTTTTGGTTTTGTGTTCAAGATTTAATGTTACTTAATAAATTTGCCTTAATAGAGGTTACTGTCATTACCAGCTGTGAACACATATATAGTGTACTGGGACATTTCTCCATGGACCACATTGCAACATATACGAGGGACATTCAAATGTTTCTGCACTTTTAAAAAAAACTTTATTAAGAATTTCAAAAACAAATGATATCACTTTTCTACATATTCACTTTCCTCATAGTAACATTCAACAAAGTGCAAGTTACAGAAACAATGCTATAAATAGACAATACAGCTGTGTAATAGTAATGTGAATGGGGTGTCAATCTGAGACCATACTGCAGTGTAACAGTATAGTATCAACAGGATGTAAATAGTAACTAGTGTTGGACCATAAGTATGAAATTTCACAAGAGGCGGTTAGCAGCATTGTGATTGAATAGCCTGCATTGTTTTGTGTTTAACACTTAGGGCTCCTTCTTGTGGGAAGGAGTAACTTTTATGGTCAGATGTGTCACAACTTACAAAAGTTTGGGAATCTTTGGTTGAAATGGGTTTGAAATGTTTATTTACAGTTCTTACAGAAACTAATTAAATCAAAAACTTTCTCCCCCCTCCAGAATACTCGGGCTGTGTCTCCTGCAGAATGAACTCTGCCCCATCACTCTAAACAGACACGTCATTAAAGTGTTGCTGGGTAGAAAGGTGAGTCTCAAATGGATGAATTCTTTGTTTGCAGGGTCAGTTTTTAGTGATGGTTCTGCATCAGATATCAAACTACACTGAGTGTTGGGGGTGGGGTCTAAGCATGTGTGGGGGGGTGGGATCTGAGCGTGTGTGGGGGGTGGAGAGTGGGATCTGAGCATTTGGGGGTGGGGGGACTGAGCATAGGGAGAGCTAGAGTGGGTTTTTCACCAGTATTCTGATACCTACATGTTACACAGGTGAACTGGCACGACTTTGCCTTCTTTGACCCAGTCATGTATGAGAGTTTGCGGCAGCTGATTCGTCACTCGCAGACGGGCGAAGCAGAGGCTGTTTTTGCAGCGATGGATCTCGCCTTTGCCATCGATCTTTGCAAAGAGGAAGGGTCAGGACAGGTAAAAACCAGCTTATTATTGTTGTAAAGTAAATACCGTATTATACAGTAAAATTGTTACTGTTGCATGCATTAAAATGAATAAATCAGTCAATAAAATACAATTCGTCCTTCTGTATTGAATGTTATTGTCCTGTTAGATGACCCTTGTCTTACATTCAATATTTCTTGTGTTTGTGACTGGGATAGTGTCTATTTGTGTGTTATTTTCCTCTGCTGGACTAAAAGTTGAATATTGTTTGTATTGCAGGTGGAGCTCTTGGCTGGAGGGGCGAACATGCCTGTGACTCCTCAGAATGTGTACGAGTATGTAAGGAAGTATGCAGAGCACAGGATGCTGGTAGTGGCGGAGCAGCCTCTACATGTAAGTGCACTCTGTAAACGTTTATGAAACTCTGTATATTTGTACATTTTGAGATCTTATTCATGGGAAACTAGCAGAGAAGTCATCCCCCCCCCCCGAAGTCTGAATATGTTTCGACAATAAAATAGAAAGTTAGTGTTGGACAAGATAATAAAAAGCTAATTCATTTTTTATGTTCTGTTAGTAGTCCACAGGCCAGACAAAATCGGGCCATATGTTTGACACCCCTGATCTATAGTATTTATAGACATCGCTCTTACTGACAACAGTATTTATGTACACCGCGTAGTGTTTTTTTTTTTTTTCTGGAGAGTTTTATTTTGTCTTCATATTATATTTTATATTCTTGTCTTTGTGTGTCTGTGCAGTCGTATCTTTATTTCCTCCTAGATCAATACAGTTTTCTGGCTCTAATTCTAATTTCTGAACCTGATGGAACTGATATTTTACATATTTATTTAAAAATGGTTTGTTTACAGGCCATGAGAAAGGGGCTCCTTGATGTGCTTCCTAAGAATGCTCTGGAGGACCTGACTGCTGAGGACTTCAGGCTGCTGGTGAACGGCTGCGGGGAGGTCAACGTGCAGATGCTCATCAGCTTCACCTCCTTTAACGATGAGTCAGGTGTGAGAACAGTTTATTTAAGGAAGCTTTGTTAACCTGATCTCAATCTGCTGGGGTTTTAGTGTAGAGTCCATTTTAATTTAGTTTCCTTGTAATTAAAATACAACAGAATTTTTAAACTCGCACTTAAAATGAATGGTGGTTGGCATAGATTTTGAATGTTTACCATTTATTTCTAAAAACAGGGATGTTTTTCAATATACAGTGCTGTGCAAAAGTCTTGAGACACCCATATTTCTTTATATTTTACTTCCACAGAGCCAGACTTTTATTTTTATTGTGGTCTTAAGGAACAGTTCTCCAGGCTTCCTGAAAGACTTTCAGAAGCCCCCTTTTTAGTCCGGTCCCTGAACCTGACCAGTTTCAGAGGAACGTTTTTTTGTTTGAAATCCACACAGTGCCCTCAATATGAATCATTCAAGCAGAACAAAGATCATCTAACTTAAGGCCTGAACCAGTGAAGAAACGGGAGCAGATGATTCTAGATGATCAGGCAGTGATCAGTATACTGGTGGTGCTAAATGGTTGGAACTCCTTGTATCTTTGAACACATTGCCACCTGTTGCAGTAAAACATTTGTTCCCATTTCTTTCATTTAATCTACTCAGTATAACAAAGCTAAGATGGCATGAGAGGCAGAAAATTGTATTTTGCACTAGCAGCCTGGTTCAACGCAAAATATAAAGTAATGAGTTGTGGCTTAAGACTTTTGCACAGTGTCAGTTGTCCGTAATTAGGCTGTAAACCATGTTCTGTTAATGACATACGTTTATAATCCTGTGTGGTTGGCATATCACCATTTCACTCACCATTTTCTTTCGTTTGATAATTGAAGCTCCTCTTAGTTCTTTAAGTACTGACCTCGTCTACAGTATACTCAGAAATCCCCATTTCATGCTATTTATCACTGCAAATTAAAAAACTAATATTGCCCCCTCCCTTGTTGTTTTGTCGCTTTTTGTTCTGTTCTTCTTAAAACTGCATTCATTTAAATCTGCTGTTTTTTGAAACCGCAGGGGAAAACGCAGAGAAGCTGTTGCAATTCAAGCGCTGGTTTTGGTCCATCGTGGAGAAGATGAGCATGACTGAGAGGCAGGATCTGGTAGGATTTCCTTCCAGCGATTGTTTTGGGTTTTTTTTTTTTTTTTTTTTTATCACTATGTGAATACATTGTCTTATAAAAACCTTTAAGTTTAGATGATTAAAGAATTCTATCAATATCTACTGTGATGTATTTAGTGTATATGAAATGTAGAGTATCCACTATAAGTTGTTCAGAAAGCAATGCTGTAGAATACATAGTTGGTGACGTTTTGTTATTTAAAATACATGTTAATGTTGGAGTTAATACCCATCACTGGATTTTTTCATGTATGTGAATGTGGGTTCAATCAGGCAAATTCTCCTGTATTTTAAAACATGTAAAAAGAGGCTAAATAAGTAGTCAGAAATGTTATAAATATGCTTTGAAAGAGGATTGTAAAGAACTCACGTCAGTAAACCGATTACTTTCAATAAAATAGAAAATGAGTCTTTCCACTGCTGAATATTATTCTGCTAAATTACCTTCTGATGTCGTTATGTGTGATATTTCAGTATCTATTTTTAGCTCATTGAGGTTCAACAGTTTACCCTCTAAAGAGCCTGTATGAGAACATTAATACTTAATTATTGTTGAAATAGTAGATCATAATTTTATATTGTGGTTTTGGTCAAGTTTTGAACTTCTGCCCCACTGTTTTGTCCCACAGGTGTATTTCTGGACGTCCAGCCCGTCTCTGCCTGCTAGTGAGGAAGGTTTCCAGCCGATGCCCTCCATCACCATCCGCCCCCCCGACGACCAGCACCTGCCCACCGCCAACACCTGCATCTCCCGCCTCTACGTCCCCCTCTACTCCTCCAAACAGATCCTCAAACAGAAACTTTTACTAGCCATCAAGACCAAGAATTTCGGTTTTGTGTAGAAGTTGACGAACACGTTTACTTGTTGTGTAATATTACTAGTTCCATTTTTGTAGATTTATTTTTTGTCTATACAATTTTATGAAGTTTAAAAAAAAAAGTGCTGTCACATCCTTGGCGGTTTTCTTTTCTTCTTTTTTTGTTTTTTTCCCCCCATTTTTTTCCAGTCTGAGTTGTGAACGCAGACACATTGTTCTTATTTTGTTTTTATTTCCGTTTCCCTGGTAAACACACATTCCTGCATTGGCTTAGCGAAGTGGGAGCCCCGCCGCCCTCGGCTCAAACCGTAACTTCCTCAGAAAATTAGGCTCGGCAGTAAACTGTCCGCCAAACCCCAGCCAAAGATGACAGCAGATGTATTTAAAGAAAAAGAAAAATTTCACTGTGATTTTTTTTTTTTTTTTTTTTTTTTCCCCCCCTGCCCCCCCACCCCACCCCGGCCAGTTACCCTGAACATAAAGTTATGACTGAGAGTTCACTGCTGCCTTTGTGGAAAGTCATTTTTTTCTTGTATAGGGGGAGTAGGGAATTTCAAAATAAACTTGGATGCAAACCATTAATTTGGTCTTAATTCATTAATTTGGCTAAGAATGGGTCAGTTTTCACTTTTTCTTTCACACTAGTCAGTTTATTTTAGTGGTTTATTTACATAAGCTCATTTTGGCCTCATTTACACTTTCACTAAAAGGTGATTGTATCGCAAGTGGACAGCAGGGAGACATCGCTGTTACACCTGTCCACTAGTGTCCAGATTTAATTGAAGCATCTCTACAAAACGAAATCTCAGAAAATTTCTGCTAAATTTTTAAAAACATTTCTGCTCACAGCATCCAAACCTTTACACATACAACATACTGTAAAACATATTTTAAACAGCTGTACAGCTGGAGACATCACTGTCAGCATAATCCAGTACGTCCTTCCACTGGCCGAACTGATGTACTTATGCCACAATTTGTCCAACTTGTAAAATGGGACAGTTTTGCGTTCACCACTTTCCAGACATGCTGCTGTTGTCCTCATCTTTACACGACGGTGCTTCAAATGGTTTATTTTACGCGCCTTTCGCCATGTGACGTTCTCGACCTTGGCAAACGGTGGATCAGATTACCATTTACAATTTTAGCAGTTTCCACTGATACGATTGCCCAGGACACATTTTAACACCAAGTGCAAACAGCCCTTGTTAAAGTGAGTTCATGATCGTCCTGGATAACCAGCTCAGAACTGGTGTCTCCTCAGATTTCTCTGGGAAACTGGACAAGTTATTTGACCAATAACCACCAGTTTGCTAAATTCAAGGACACAAAGTGTGCCCACTCTTAAACAGTACCCCCTTATGGAGAATCGTAAGTCTTCTTAAACAGTTCTGAATCTTATTGCTTTACATTGATGGCCTTTCTCTGCAAAAGCCCTTTTTCCAATACAAGTTGCTGAAAATCACTACAGAAATGGATCTAATTGGTCAAAAATGAGAATCTTGTACAGAACCTCAAACATTCTTATACTCTGAAGTGTTTAAAATTTTCTTCAGGTTTGTGCTCAGAGAAAAATTAAGTTTATAAATGTAAACATACTATATGGACAAAAGTATTGGGACACACCTTAATTATTGAATTTGGGCGGCCCCTTCCTTCCAGGGCAATCTTACTGCTCCAACCTAACAGGACATTTTTGACGACATCATGCTTCCAACTTGTGTTTACAGTTTGGGGAAGATGATTTTCTATTCCAGCATGACTGTGCCCCAGTGCACTAAGCAATACAGGGCTGGACTGGAAGACCTTGACTGGTCCACACAGAGTCCTGACCTAAACCCCATCCAGCACCTTTGGCATGAACTGGAACAGAGATTGTGAGCCAGGCCTCATCCAACATCAGCGCTTCATAAATGCTACAGAATGAATGGGCACAAATTCCCACAGAAACTCAAAGTTTATGGAAAGTTTTCCAGGAAGAGTAGAAGCTGTTATAACTGCAAGGGGGACACAACTCCATATTAAAGTCTATGGGTTTGAATGCAATGACATGCAATGACCCTGTTGGTGTAACGGGCAGGTGTCCCAATATTTTTGTCCATATAGTGTATTTTCAGTTTGCATCTCATCAAATTTTTCCCATCTGCTAAAACACATTTTTGGCAGAAATGCCAACCAGGAGTCCAAAGGATGTCTAAAAATGATCCAATCCAGTGAGCCCTATTTCCCATGTCTATTTCATTGCAACATCAGTAACATTTTAGCTGCATAAAAACAGGCCAGAGCCACATTCTGCACTCTTAGCCTGAATTTTCACCCAGAAATCATAAACCTTTACTCTGGTTTTACATCATTGAGGAGTCTGGGCTGACCATAAATGCTTTAAAAGTTAACAGCCACTATAAGAAGCCTTTCTAAAAACGATCCAACTAATTACCTTGGCCTTATTTGCATGTCATTAATTGAACAAAGACAGAATCTACCAGTAAACAGCTTATTTTAATTGAGAACAAAATTTAAATCACAAGTTGCTGTGATCAGCCTCCAACGTCACTAAACTCAAAAACAAAACATGCACAAAAAACCCCCAAAAACCCACAAACATAAAAAGATGCCTTTAAGCAGACTTGTTTGTACAGTTTCATTTCCAGTACAGAAAATTTAAACTGAATAATAAAAAAAGTACTTTCCTATGGCATGTTCTCTCAGGAGGAAAAAACTCATTTAATTCCAACTCATTTACTCATTTCTGAATGATCTGAAAATTCACATTTCATTTTACACTAAACTTTCGGTTACTGAACAAGTTTAATAGTGGTCTTTGTCTTGCTGAACCAAAAAAAACGAGAAAAATACTGACTCATTTGATTAATAACTGCCCTGCAGGCCAGTTTTCACTTTTTTTTTTTTTTTTTTTTTTTAAATCATGTTATCGCCTGGCACTCACTACAAACAGTCTGAACAGGACAGAAGAGAAAAAGGCTTTATGACCCAAAAAACTAAACAAAAAAAACATCCAAATAGCCTGACAGCTACTTGAAAGGTTTGACAAAACCTGCACAAAAAAGTTTTAAAAAAAAAACAACAAAAAAAACCCTTTACTAATCTGATGTTTACATGATCAATTTTTACAAAAATAACGGTTCACCACGAGATACAGTTTTGACGAATGAAAAATAACGGTTGAACAGCAGGGGGCGCGGCTGAGAGTCCTAATGGCCACCGGACTTGCGGCCGGCCCAGGAGCGCGACCGGGACCGCGACCGGGAGCGAGAGAGTGAGCGAGAGCAGGAGCGCGACGGTGAGCGAGCGTGGGTCTCCTCCTCTCTGGTGCTGGTGGAAGGGGGCAGGTCCTCGGCAGTGGGGCGTGGCGATCGAGACCGGGAGCGAGATTTGTGGCCCTTGGATTTGAACCTATCAGGAGACGGGGAGCGAGAGCCAGAGCGACTGCGGGACGGACCACCACGGTGAACTCGACCATGTCTGTACCTAGAGGGAGAGACAGAGAGAAACAGAGGGAGAAAGAGAGAAGGGAGGGAGAGAGAGACAAAATACAACAGAGAAACAGAGAGAGACAAAATACAACAGAAAGAAAAACAGAGAGAGAGACAAAATACAACAGAGAAAGAGAAACAGAGAGAGAGAAAGAAAGAGAGAGACAAAATACAACAGAGAAAGAGAAACAGAGAGAGAGAAAGAAAGAGAGAGAGAGAGAGAAAATACAACAGACAGAGAAAGAGAGAAACAGAGGGGGAGAGAGAAAGAGAAACGGGGAGAGAGCAATTAAAAGAAAGATAAAGAGAGGAAAGAGATATAAAGAGACAAAGAAAAAAGAGAGGGGAGAGAGATAAAGACAGGCAAAGAAAGACAAAGACAGTGAGTTTGGTATCTGAAGGACTTCTCAGCTAAATAAGTATTTTTAGACCGTGGACTGATCTATGAAAGTGTTTACTCACCAGTGTCTCTGGACATGAGACCTATAAACCCTGCGGCTGAAAACCACATGAACATTCCAAAAACATCAGGAAAAAAATCTCACGAAATAGCACTGATACTTCGTAGAGTTTGGCCCAAAACACAGGATTTTTTTGTCTCCTTCACCACCACAGCAACTCATTTTATTCAGGGATGGGACTTCCCAGAACCGAGCCCTGCTAGTGAACCATCTCTTATTAGAAAATGTCTGGCTGAATCATATTGGGGAGAGAAAGCAACGCTCACCTCTTGCCCGATTTCAATGAGAACTCTGTGCCAACAAGCACCAATAAATAAAAATTACAGTCTATAAAGCAAAATATAAAAAAATTAGGGATGACTCAGGACTTCTGCACTAATACTGAGTTCGGACGTCTCATGTGTTCCTGTCATGATCTAAATTTTGCCCTGATTGGTCCAAGAGTCGTTTCAAGATTTTAGACTCTGAATGAGTATTTGTTTGCAGCCTAAAACAGCACAACAAAAAGCAGTTTAATAAACACATAGCCTAACAGAAACCACTGTCATGAACTGGCAATTTTTTGCACACAGCTGCCGTTAACCCTGAACGTAACCTGCCCTGGAGGTCGTCAAGTGTGTAGTGTAGGTTGCCAAGTTCTCACAATGTAGGATTTAAGCAACACCAATTCTACACCTACCTTTCATTCTCGTGGCTTCTGCTGCGCCTGTGTCTACCACAAGACCGGGAACTGTTCAAAGAAAACACACAAAAAAGAAAAATCACAATAAATTTTCAGAACACCACTTCACATAAAATCAGTGATGCAGGGCAGCGTGATGACAGTTTTTAATCTTGACAGCCAAAAATAGACAGAAAGCAGCCCTCATGACTGGTGCTGCAGTTATAATCAATGCTACATACTTCAGTCCATGTTTATATATGTGTCTTACACCGTTTAGCTGCTTGTATTTTGTACATGTATTCTGTCTCGTGTTTTTTCATTTCCACTGGTTTGCAAAAAAATTTAAGAAAAATCTATAATAAAAGATACATTTAAAAAAGATTACACACAGTCCGAGGAAAGACTCAGAAATGCAGTTTGTGCAGAGGTACAATTCAGGGTTTAAGCTCCTGCCTCCTCGACTGGACTGAGGCATTTTGAATGCAGATGTTCTCACTCACTCTCGGGGGCTTTCGGAGCGGCGAGGTCGGCGCTCGTGTGACGGACTGCGACTACGACGTCTGTCGTAGCTGCGGCTCCGTGAGCGCCGGTGACGTGCATCACGGTCGTAATCATCAAACCTGGAGAAGCTGCGAGGAGAACGCCTCTCTTTGGACCTCATCTGACTAGGGGCTGAGAGAGAGAAAGATAGAAATGGTGAAAGAACAAACAAAAAGAGAGTGTCACTTGTGTGCATTGTTTGCAGCCAACTTTTGGTTTCAAACAGTGTATGCAGTGTATGCAGACTTAAAAGGAAAAGTAAAATAAAAGTCCCTTAAAAAATGGATAAAGTCCCTTAAAAAAAATACCACTCTTGTTTAGCGGGTTGATGTACCTGCATATTTGTGGATTCAAAACGGTCTGTTTTTGTACCTTAATTTCCATTTATAGACCACATAAATCTGGGAGTGAGTCAACACTATAACAGTGTTTAAAGCTATTACTATACTACGAAGCTATTTAAAAAGTATTAGACTCTATATCTGGTGGCAGTGAGTGTTTAATGCTTTAAACGAGAACAATGAAGAACTATTCTTACCTGTATTCTGCATTTCAGAATTTTTTTGCACACGTAACTATTTGCTGCTAGATTCCAGTATCCGTCATTATACTGTATTTATACAAACTAGTACTGCAGCTGTAGACTGCACAAATGTTGGTCTTGTCTTGTTTTGGTGTTCTTGTGCTTTTCTCTCTTTCTAGTTGCTCTTTGTGTATTCTGTCCTGTCTGCACTTGTAGCCTTGTGGTTTTCTGTTTTTGTTCTTGTGCTGCACCATAGTCCTGGATGCACATTGTTTGGTTTCACTGTGGTCTTTGTCTATAGTTGGAAGATCAATAAACCTACTTGACTTGACTTGAAAGAAATCTTACTTTTCCTGTCTCCTTGTGCGAACTGGATCTCGATCTGCCGTCCGCAGACCCATTTGCGGTCCAGGTTGTGCAGAGCATCCTCAGCGTCGCGCACGTCCTCAAACATGCTACTGCTGTTAAGGTTTCCCGTCACAATACAATATACAAACACACAATTCAAAACACTGGCACAGCCTCACCAATGATCACCAAACTGGACCAGGTTCATTTTGTCAGCAATAACAGTTAAGCACGTTAGAGAAGTAAATTAAAAGATTGAAAAAAGGGGAGGGATAATTACTGAATCAAACTAATTAAGACGTCTTAGTTCTTTAATTATAATTGGTGGAATTTCTGCATGTACAACAACATTATGATAGAAATGAGGACTGAATCATTTCAGCACTTTAACGACACACAGGTGAAATTACAGAACTGATTTTGCAACAGAGAAGAATGCAGATGCTCCAGCAAAAAGGTAGGATACAAAAATTAATACTCATTACCTTTAACATGCTTGAGCTTTGACCTTGAGCTTGACCTTTATTCTCTTTAAGCGCCTCCCAGAAGGACTTGGGGGGGAGGGGGGAGGGGTTCCCGCTTGTCTTTGCCTCATTATCTTTTTCTCTTTTCCTCTCTCTGTTTGGAACATACCGTGGCCTTGACTCCCACTTTGGTCCCCTCTTTTTCTCCACTTTGAATCTTCAAGCTTTAACTTTCTCTCTCCCCTCTATTTCTTGCCGCCTGAATCCTTACGGTCCCTTTGGCTTCAATCTACTCTACTTCAGCCTTTACTCTTAAATATTCTTTGTTGGGAAGGTCTCCAGAACTGTATGTCTTTACATTTTCTGAGACAACAGAAGAAATATCAGTTAGGAGACAACGGCCAAAACACATTCAAATAATTATTTCACAGTATCATGATCAAACTGTTTCAAAGGAATGGTTCAGCAAAAAAAATAATAAAAAATCTCATTTACACAATTTGCCACTCGCCGCAAGTGCAGTCCATCAACCGAGACGTGTTTGGGTCATGAAATATGCTATTTTAGTTTTTCACTAGAGTTAAATAAATCAACAACTCAATACTCTACCATTTAGAACAATGTTAACTAGATGTTTACGCTGCACGCTTGCGTCACACCTTATAGATTACACTGTTACAATAACTATAGACACAATTCAGATTTCCAGATGGCTGATTTTAGGATAGTTCTTTCAGGATAGTCTCCACCCTCAAGTGGGTCTGGAAAACTCACAGAGGGAGGGATCTGGAGAGCAGCCGGTTTAAGCCTGTTTTACAACGTTTGTTTATATTTACTGAAATCAAATTTGACTAATAAAGGGTTCTAATGGTTATCTCCATCTATATATGGTGTCAGAAACAACATAAGCAAGGCTTTGTCTTGGCTACTTGACTGCAATTAGTACAATGATAAAACTTTTTTTTTTTAAACAATGACACCACTTTAAGTGTAATTCTTATTTAACCAAGTAAATGTTCGCCAAAATTGTTTTAAAGGCTGACTTACTACTTGGATGCTACATTTAGTGCAAACCTAAATATACAAAGTTCAGACACCAAACATGATGCGCATGATCGACTACAATCAGGGTGTGGTGGCAAATCCGTGTAAATTTGATTTGTTGGTGAACCACTACTTTAAGATGAATACATTTTGCTTTGGGGTGGATAGTAAGAAAACAAAACAAAACTTTAACTCATGCCCATCATCTTACTCTTCAACATTTGTGCACAAAGGATATTGTATGTATGCAAATCCTCTTGGTCGACGAGAATAGAAGTCAACTGGAATGTAGACATCTACAATAGGCCCGTAACGACCAAACTCACGACGCAAATCCTCTGGCCTAAAGCACCATGAAATGATAGTTCACTCATTTGTCTGACCAAGAGACCGTGTCTCTAGTGAACAACTCCAACTTGGGTTAGCGTAAAGGAAATAATCTGCTTACATAAATGACGAGTTCATTTTATAAAGATGGCCTCTGGCATCATGCAAATTATCTTTTTTTTTCCTTCTTTTTTTTTTAAAGCCACGTCAGCAGTCTTCGCTGCAGAAATCAACAAACCTGGAGGGGGATGAACTATCCAGGCTATTTTCAGGTTTCTATAGGCCTCTACAGGGCAGGGGGCATCACGCATTAAGGGAAATGCATCTCTGCTGTTTGTTGCATTTGCACAAACACAAATTGTGAACTATCCTGAGTTTTAGAGTTCCTCAAACTGGTCCTTGAAGACCCCCCGTGGCACAGTTTAGTGTTGTCCCTGCTGATGCACCTAATAAGCTTTGTTGCTTTAACTTGTTTAAATAACTAACATCACGTTATGTGACTAAAACTATGTGCTTTATTTTGTTATTATGTGCACCAGTCTACTATGTGCAATATTGTGCAATGTTATCAGCAGCTAGTGTTCTGGTGGTTAAGGTTTTGTCCTAACCACCATCCCAACTGCTAGTGTCATGGCTGAGGTACCCTTGAGCAAGGTACCATCCCCACACACTGCTCCCCGGGTGCCTCATTGGCAGCAGCTCACTGCTTCACTTGGTGAATGGGTTAAATGCAGAGAAATCATTTCACTGTGTGTTGTACTTGTATGACTATGCATGTGATAAATAAAGATTCTTCTTCTTCTTTTTCTTCAGGTACCCTTGAGCAAGGTACCGTCCTCACACACCGCTGTGTTGCTGCCTGCCCGCTGATTCACTTGGTGAATTTGTTAAATACAGAGAAAGAATTTCACAATGTTCACTGTTGTGTTCATGCATGACTATAAGGGGCCACTTAACTTACCAGGTGCTAAATCATTACGTGCAAGATCTCATGTGCAATAACATGTGCAATATCATGTGAAGTTTTCTAAATGGGTGCTGATTCACTCCATTACGTGCAATATCATTATTATGTGCAAAAGTATAATCGTGTGAAATATCACTACTTATATCAATATTACTGATCTACTACTGATCTCTATTACATGCAATAATGCACTCCTAACTACCATTTATGTTGTCATAAATCAACTTAACTGTATTACTTATCTACAGTACTTTATACAGATTTGTGTATTTAATATTGCGGTTTTCTACAGACTTCTATAGGATTTATTTAAACTTTTATTTTATATTGTTCTTGTCTTTCTGTATCTGTGTGTCTGTGGAGTCCTAACATTAGCAATTTCTCCAGAATCAGTAAAGTTGTCTGATTAGGTTTCTGAATTCCCCAGCTTTTTTAAATTGCAGTGGGTGTGCAATCACTAAATTGTGTAGGCCAGGAGGTTCTTCAGGACCAGTTTTAGGAACCATTGGCTTAACCTAAATGTTACTGTTAAAATTAGAAAACACACATATAGTAAAAGGGAAAAAAATAAAAAATACATCTATTTTAGGGTGTGTGTGTGTGAGTTCCTTAACCAATGTAACATGATGCATGCAGCAGGCAAGGCCAGCCTGTGTCAAAAAAAGGGTTAAATAATTAATATGCATAAATAAATACTACCAGTGGAGCGTACACGTGACATACGATACGCAGTAATTGGACTGTTGTGCCGTTTAAGGTGGAACGGACAAATGATAAAAAGAAGAAGCTGCGAAGCTTTAATCTGAAAAATGACATTTGTTTTGTGGCTCACAGCTATGAAAGAGGAATAAAACACCGAACCTAGACCCCGCGTGACCTTTATTTCTGCGTGGCGTTCTATTTTTAGCGGTTAGCAGCGTTAGCTGTACCTAATTTGGTCAAAGCTACAGGTTTACAGGTGAAATCGTTTTACATTCATAAACAACATTTAAAAGAAATAACGCTGCAAATAGAAAGGTTAAAAACCAATAAAAACGAACCAAAACAGGCAGGAAGAGAAAAAAACGGTTCTTTTTAACGGCTCGGAAATTAGCATGCTAGGCTAACTAGCATTCCTGCACAGCCTGGTGAAGAAGAGGAAATAAAAGGTGAATTCTCGCCTCCACACCCACCTGCTCTCGTCTGAGATGTTCCTGATGAACAGGGAAGTGTTGGGGGGTCTCAGGTAGCGCGCCATGTCTCGCTAAACCCGCATTTAGAAGAGTTCAGAGGATTTTTTTCTGATTATTAGCGCCAAGCCGCTTTTTTCCCTTTCCGCAGATTCTGCGCCTCCTGTCCTCTACGCACTGCGCATGCGCAGAGGAACGGCGGGCGCAACAATTCATTCATTCATTCATCCATCCGTTAATTAATTCATCCATCCGTTAATTAATTCATTAATTCATTCTACAGAGCATTCCTTCATTCATCCATTCATTCATTCACAGAGCATTCATTCATGTATTAATTCCACAACAGAGCATTCATTCATTCTGTCGTTCGTTCGTTCCTTCATTCTTTAATTCGTTACACAAAAGTAGATATTGGTCTAAGTATAACTTTACAGGTATGAAGAACAGATGTGGAGTACATAAGCACTGATGTACGTCACTCTGGATAAGAGCGTCTGCTAAATTCCATAAACGTAAATGTAAAAACATATGTACAAACATAGAGCAACAGAGAGGAGATAGACCTCGAGGATCCTCTCAGTAGGCTTATCTTCTGTAGGGTCTTGCAATCTGATGCAGCACAATTTCCATACCACGCCGTGATGCAGCTAAACAGGCTGCTCCCTATAGTCCATGTGGAGAATGTGGTCAGGAATTGGTAGGGGTACACTCTCCTCAGTCTGCACAGGATGTAGAGCCTTCCTGGTGATGGAGCTTATGTGAGGTTCCCCATGATGTGAACACCAAGGAACTTGGTGCTGTGGACGATCTCCACAGAGGGGCCACTGATGTTCAGAGTGATCAGAGTGGAGAGTGATCATGGAGTGCTCCACAGAATGAACAGCAAGGAGTTGAGCACACAGGCCTGGGGGGAAGTCAAAAACCATCTCTTTTGTTAAGTCCATGTTCAGAGACAGCTCGTTGGCTTTCCTGCAGTCCTTTAGCCATTGTAACTGGTCCAACGGCCGTCCATGAGTCTTCCTCACATTAGCCATAGAGCACCTGGGCTTTGGGCGGCTTGGTGCTCCTCCTCACAACCATGTTGCTCTGTGCCTGAAAGTGTGTGTGTGTGTGTGTGTGTGTGGGTGAACATCAATAAAAGAATTTTACGCTTCTATAAACAAGAGACATCATGATTGTCAGAAGTTGAAAGAACAACCTTGTATAGAAGTATTAACTTTTTTTTTACATTTAAGGAGCTTTATTTGTGTCTTTCTGTGAGCTAAAGATGTTACTCTTGTCCTTTTGGGTCTTCATTGAATCCAGATGAAGTGCTGTGCACTCTGAAACGATAAGCACAAGATGTCCCCAGTTACTCCGAACTCTCAGCTCAACCACAGAAAACACATCCCTCACAGACTCCAGAGAGAGAGAGAGAGAGAGAGAGAGAGAGAGAGAGAGAGAGAGAGAGAGAGAGAGAGAGAGAGAGAG
>JBBJLS010000001.1:853067-863757 GCA_037577275.1 Bryconaethiops microstoma
CCCCCCCCCCCCCCCCCCCCCCCCCCCCCCCCCCCCCCCCCCCCCCCCCCCCCCCCCCCCCCCCCCCCCAGTGTGTGTATGTGGGAGCAGTGTGTATGTGTGTGTGTGGGGAACAGTATCTTGCTCAAGGGTACCTCAGAGGTGCTTAGCAGTCTTGGAAATCGAACCCACGACTTCTTGACCTAAAGGCACAATACAATACAGCCAATCAGAACAAAGCTCATTTACATACATTGTCCTCTCATTCCCCCTCAGATTCAGACAGGCTGCGTTTGTCACTGTGCCTTTAAGACTGATGTATATGATTGAGCTTGTTTTGAATACACTGTTTTTATGATGTCACAGAAACCAGCTGTGCCAATTGTGCCTTGTTCAAACAGCAGTCCGGGCTGAAACACTCCTTATAACTTCAGAGTGAGTGGGCGGGGCTAAACAGCTGCAGCCTGAACAGGCAGTTAGATGTCTATATTTTGGTTTCTGTGACATTGTTAAAAATGTGTATTCAAACCAGGCTCATTTACATACATCAGTCTAAAAGGCAAAATAACAAAGAGCCTGTATGAGGGGTAAAGAGAGGCTATAAAACAGTTCACAAATATTAAACAGTGCATAAATAAATTGTTTTGTCACAATGTTAAATTTTCATATGAAAACTGAAATACAGTTTTATGTATAGAGTTCTGCTAGTTTTCTTCAGTCTCCGGGGTTCACAATGTGGAGTGTGTGGTGTGTTCACAGTTATTTTTTTCTTGTTTTGTCTGCAGGGCTATGCAGACAGAGCTGATGGTTCTTCAGTGAGTGTTATAGAGACTCCGGTTCTACAGGCTCTGAGAGAGGGGTACCCACACACACACACACACACACACACACACACACACACTTCTGAAGAACACAGATATGAAGAACCTCACAAAAGCAGTTATGAAACAATTTAGCAGTTAATATTCCATGTATTTTAACATTAATATTTATTTTCACTATTATTTCATACTGATATAATATTGACATGTATTCTACATTGTTTATTGACTATTATGTAACACACTTTTGTATATTAATTCAGACTACATTACCTCGATGTAGTCAGTCAGTCAGTCAGTCAAGACATGTTTGCTTTAGTACTTGAGCTACGATGACAGGTGTTCTAATATCCTTCTAGCTCCAGTGAAAAACTAAAGACCTCAAACTGGTCTTCGTTGTTTCACCACATTAGGGTTAAAAGGGAAATGTGGAAATTTTATTTTTTAGCAAAAAAGGGTTATAAATAGAGCAAAATTGAGGGATTATGTGCTGAAACACTTACCGAGGTTTTGTCCACTTTAAGGCTGGAGTCCAGTAAGGCTGAGGTCGCAACGCTTAAAGTGAGGTCTGAGGATGGGGAGCAAACCTTCATCCTGAAAATGCTCTTCTCTGACACCATCGCGCACCTGCGCCATCACCTGGACACTCACAGGTGCAGTAGGATTTTTTTCTTCTTCCAGTTAGTGGAACAGCTGAACCGTGAATAACCTTTAAATGTTAAGCTCATTACCTTATCATCAGCTGCTATTTTATTGCATTAACATTAAAGCCACTTTCCGAAGTCATTTTGCATTACTGATCTGCTGGTAAAGCAGTTATTTGTTACACTAATGTTCCTGTCATTGTGCTGCATTATTTATTGTCTTTTTATTTTTTTCCTGTCATCTTATTTTCTCTTGCTGCACTGAGCATGTTAATAACGCAAGAATTTCTGATAGAATTTTAAAAAGCTTTATTTTTATGGCCTCTGCTGTAACCTCTCCTCACAGAGGGTCATCCAGTCCTTCCTATGATATTATCAGCGCCTTCCCTCAGCGTTGTTACAGCGATGACACCCAGACTCTCCTGGCCTGCGGTTTGAGCCCAAACGCTGCCCTGTTACTCAGGCCCCACCCACAAGAAACATCACCAAAGACAAGTCCCACATGAGGAGTCGATCTGATGCACACCTTAGCCCAGATGTATACACATGTATGCAGATTATACATTAAAATACTTTTTTTGGACCTTCCTTTCTAGACTGGTTTTAAAGGTAAATTCCCTCATGTTTAAATTTTAAGGTGTAAACAGAGGGGGTTCAGAGTGGGTTTGTTGGTTCTGGAGAAACTCAGAATCAGAACTGTTCATAGTGGAGGTGAATGGAACTATGCCTCTAAAAGCTCCCTCACAGTTATTCCAAATGATTATGGTTCTGAGAAGCCTTTGATCCTAAAACTAAACCTATTTATGCTGGAGGGATACATGCAGGGTGTCGTGAGGCAAAGTAGTCCCGAAAGAAAACTTGTTTTTGTCAGATTTACTCCCCCCCAAATTAACATCCATTAAAAACACTCAGACACATGGAGCTTCACTGGCGATCGATAGTGAAAGAATATGAAGTTTTTCACATCATAAGCCTGAGAAACGTCCTGCAAGACTTCACAACAAAAAATCCTTTATTTATAAGAGGCAAGAAAACCACCACACACATCATTCAAATATAAACACTGTGGTTCAACGAGGCTTTCTGGGTTGGTTCTAACAAAATTGTACAATATTAATGTTTCATTATTAAAAAAAAAAAAAATTAACCTCATTTTTAGTCATTAAAAATAAATGACCAAAGGAAAACTATTGGACATGATGGTGTTGCTGCTGAAACATCCAGCTATTAAAGGGCCCATATCCTATAATTTTTATAGTATTATTTTTTCTTCTTAGGCCCTTTATTGGTAGTTTGTGCAGTGTTACATACCAAAAAGAGTCTAAATTCTTATCTATACGACCAGTTTATATCCTCTCTTCATTGGTTGCAATTAAACAGGCTGTTTCTGTTCCTAATGTACATTAAGGAACAGAAACAGCCTGATTGGCTCATTCGTGCCCCAAGGCAAGCTACAACACACAACTTGAGTGTGAGTGAGCTGAACTAACCAGCTGTTGGCAGAATAGGTGGTTGGATGTTATATGTGACATCATAAAAACAGTGAATACAAGCTCATACACATATATATATATATACACACACACATATATACACACACACACACACACACACATATATGCATGCATGTATGTATGTATGCATATATATGGAAAAAAGTTGCTTTTGTCACAAGCACCATGAATTCCAAATAGGGGTGTTTTTGTCAATTTGTTTACAAACCACATGTCCAAAAACGACTTCAAAGTCTTATTTCAGAAAAATAAAGTGGGTTTTGGGGTGATACGGGCCCTTTAAAAAGCTTGAGTAGAAACAGTGACTACAAAACCAGGTCATTCACTGCAGACTCTTTTTTCTGGAAAAAGGCACAAACTGCAGTCAGATATAAAAGAGGAAGACGTCAATTTATAGGTGCTGCAGTCAAAGCTAAACCAGTACTGATGTCACCAAAAGTGAACCAAAACCAGCGCTGGCAAGAACACCTGACTTTCATTATTTATTCACAAAAAAGGATTTTATTATAAAAAGAAAACATCAGCCATTAGATACTGACTTTAAACGGGTCTGTGTGCCAACATGAAATGTAACATGACCACATCTTTGTGCAAAACATCTAAAGATTTTTTTTCCAAAAGTGGACTGTTAGTTAATTGACATCTGTTCTTTTAAAAACAGCTTTGAAGTGATACTTCAGTCAAGCACCCCCCCCCAAAATTAGTCAATCAACCAAAATGTGTCTGAAGTGGCATGTTTAGTCTTAAAAGGGGGGCTACCACGCAAATGGAGCCAATAAGTAGCTATTTTTTGCTTTACTGTAGTTAGTTTACCTTAATTATATAATACCTCAAACAAAGTTAGAGTATTAGGATGAGGATTAAAAAGCAAGACAAACTTTTAGATCTGTTAAATATGGTGGAATGTTTTTTGAGGAAAAAAAAACAAACCTGCAGATGCTAATAAACCCACTTTAGTGTTTGATAAACTCTGATAAAGGGTTTATTGATCCCGGCTGGTGAGATAAAGACAGGTAGTGTTTACCCTCACGCTCATGTTAATCTGAGATGAGGGGATTTATATTGTTACAGCTGTTTCATTAAAAAAAAAAAATTCTAGATATTTTCAGTTGATTGTCAACCACATCACATCCGTTCCCACAGCAATGGGAACGCTATCATTAAACAGTTTCCACAGTCGCTTTGTGGGACAATTTGGAAAAATAGCTATAATTACATGGTTTATATCAAAATAAGCCACTGTATTGTCATTATTTTGAGCCCTTTATAAGAATTAAGTGGGACTTGAACCTGCTCTGTGTTATGAATGAAGGCACAAAGCTGAGAAACCTAAAAGGTCTGGACACGCTCTGCTGGTTCCTCTGGTGGAGGCTCACTGGGTGGTACAGTTCTCACCCATGTCCTGGGCATAGCGGTCAGACACTGTATTCCGCAGGGCCTCTACATCCCGGCGCAGCTGCAGCGCCTCCTGCAGTTTCCTCTGCAGAACCGCAGGGCTGAGCCAGTCCTCATACTGATCTGGTACTGCAGGAGCCGCTGAGTGGATAAACAGACACAGACACACTCTTAGCATTAGATGTGGGTTGATGAATGGACTCCCACTTTAAATAAAAATGATGTGTATGAACTGCTGCTGTGTTTCTTTTGGGGATACACTCATAAATGTGTTATAATTTTCAAGACTCTCTTTATCCCTCAGAACTGAGCAGGATATTTTGTACTGACCCTGTAAGACCTGAGGCCCTTTTGAAAAGGAGTCCAGGGAAACAGTAAATTGTAAGACACACCACGAGCGGAGAAGTGTGTGAGGAATATCATTATCTGACTAAAGAGAGCTGCACATTGTGAAATGAGGGACTGCTGCGTTTTCATCTTCACGGAAACCTGGTTGAACGACAATATCCCCGAGGCAGCCCGAGGCAGCTAATGGGACTAACTGCTATCCGTGCGGATAGAGACGCCTGACATTCCTCCTGATGATAATGCTAAGGAGGCGCTATGCGAGCTGTACGAGGCCATCAACGACCTGTAATCTCGCCACACCGAAGGTTTTTTTTCATAATTGCTGGTGACTTTAATCGTGCAAATTTAAAGACTGTTCTGCCCAAACTCTACCAATATGTTGAGTTCCCAAACAGAGGAACTAGTACACTGAACCTAACACCAGATCAGCGTACAAAGCGTCCGCCTGTCTCCACCTCAGACTTTCTGACCCCTCTACAATAACGCTTACTCCAGCATACAACCCACTGCTGAAGAGAGCAAAACCTGTAACAAAACAGATCAGAACATGACAAGCCCTGTAGGACTGTTTTGAGTGCACAGACTGGAGCACCTTCAGAGAAGCAGCAACCACTGGCCAGCACACAGATATCAACGTGTACACAGAAGCAGTGACAGGTTACATAAACAAATGCATAGATGTCGTCACTGTCATCAAAATTTTATTTTATTTTTTTAAACTATAGCGCATCCAAAGATATATTTATAAATATATATGTTTAATTTTAAGTCAGTCCCCTTTTTTTTTACCATCATGTCTGTCTGTGTTGTGAGTGTGTTGTACGTTACACCTACGGTATAGGAGGACGATATTTTGTCTCACTGTGTACTATATGTGTATGACTGGGATGACAATAAAGCTCTACTTGACTTGACGTCTATTACATTCACGGAATTTAGCGGATGCTCTTATCCAGAGCAACGTAGATCAGTGCTCAAGTAGCCCACATCTGTTCTTCAAAGTGTCTGACAGCTAAGTACACCTAAGTGTTTCTTTTTATTTATATTATTTATACTATGTGTGTAAATAGTATAGTGTATAAAGTATTTTCTAAAGAGCTTTTATTAGATTTATTTTATCGAATGTTTATTTAGATAAAATAAATCTAATAAAAGCTCATAATGTTCCTGTCTCTGTGTCTCTGTAGATGTAAAATAAGCATTTTCCTCCTGGATTAATAAAGTTTTCTGATTCTGATGTGTGCTTGTGTGTACTCACAGCTGATGCCCAGCAGCATAGACAGGTTAGGGTCTTTGCCCTGTGCAGTCTGTGTGAGGATGTTGCAGAGGGAGCTGAGGTCACTCAGGCAGGCTGTCATCTCTTGGTGGAGCTGCTGGGTCAGCTGGACTCCGGCAGGTTGCAGACTGCAGCCAGCCTCCCACTGGATGCATTCATCACCGGATACCACTGCAGCCTCCAGCCGCTCCCGCAGAGACACACTCTGCTCCATTAGATCCTGGTTCTGCGCAGACAGCTGAAACACACACACATTCAGAAGTGCACATATACACCACAACACTGAGGTTTCTCCATTTGCCTGTTACTCAATATTCTTTGCTAACAAATACATTTTACAGTATGTTCACCATTTGCGTATTTATTAACCAGAAAATTTCATTTTTTTCAATTCACTACTGACCCACAAAAAGCCACCTAATATTATGATATTAATGTGAAACATCAGGCAAGTATTGTTTAAGATGTTTATAGAGCTATTAAGTGATAAAATAGTTAACTAGTGCATTTACAGTTACAGGACAGTCTAAAATTTGACTCTGCATCACCACACAACCAGTTAATAGGATGTCAGACCTGCAGTGTTACATATTCTTTCCATCTTATAAAGTATGTGGGTCTTCAGTTCAATTCTTCACTGTTAAACATAAGTTTCAAAGTAGACACTAAATAATCCATAAACACCGAATAATTCATAGGTGCTGAAAAATTCACAAATACTGAACAATTCACAGTAGATACTGAATTATAAATCTTAAGACTAATGTCCGATTTATGTCTGAGTTTAAGGGGTTTATCTGTGTATCACATGGTCTCCATTCATACGAAAGTTTGAAAAGTTGAAGTATGAAGTTTTAAAAGAAGACAAAAAGAGAAAATAACTGACTTCCTTCACAGCAGAGCGTAACTGCAAGAGCTCCTTCTCTTTAGCTTCCAGCTCTTCTCTCAGAGGCTGACTGCTGCTCTCCTCCTCACACAGGTGCTGCTGCACGTTCTGAACACACACATACACGAGTTCATATGCGTTCTCAGTCTACTGCACACCCAAATGAATGCAAGAGGCAGGTCCCTATTCACAACAGGTGTAAAAATATTTACAACTCTTCCTGTATTAATGATGTTCACATGTTTGGGTGAAGAACCTCTTTAAACTGCATACCCTGATCTGTGAGCCGAGCTGTTCCATCATCCTCAGCTGCTTCTCAATAACCTGAAAAGGGATATTTTGTTCAGGAGTTGCTGCAGCATTTGTTTAATTAGGGCATGTGATGCAAAACAAACACCTTTTTGAGCCTCTGCTGCTCCTCTTTCAGGGCCACGTTTTCCTCTCTGAGCTTCTCGACGTCCAGAGATGGTAACCGAGCCCCGTCTTCCAGCCCCTCCTGTACTTTAGCCTGGAGACTTCACAACCATGCACAGAAAGGGGTTCAATAAAATAACTTATTTACACAGCTAGAATACGGACAATTAATACAGCAGTTCTGACCACAGGATAGTTAATTAATCCAATTAAACAAGGCTGTCTAACTTAAGGACTGAACCAGTAAAGAAACAGGTGCTAATGATTCCAGATGATCAGGCCAGTGATCACGATACTATTCAGTATATTGTTCCCATTTTCAATTAATATACCCAATATGCCAAAGACAGAACATAAAATAGTAAAAGCAAAGTGATTAAATGCAAAATATAAAGAAGGGGGCAAGACTTTTGCAAAGTACTAATTGTGTGTTTTACCTGGTGACTGTGTTGAGTAGTTCCCTCTCTCGGCGTCTCTGTTCCTCCAGCTGACTGTCTTTGCTGCGACTGGCTGATCGCGCCTCTTCCAGTTGAGCTTCCAGACCCAAAACTGCAGCCTGCAGTTCATCCACCTTCTGCTCTGCGGCCTCCAGCTAACACAACCACACATGCGTGCAAAACCACACACAGTCTCATTTATCAGCAGCACATTTGTCAACAGCAGAAGTTAATTTTACAGCCTATAAATAACAGCCTCCCAGCACAGCTGATACAGTCTTAATGCTGCTGTTGCTTAGTAACAGGTGACATACAGCCAAAAAAAGCACAAATAAATGTGAAAGAACAGATTTTTTTCTTTTCCATCTTTTACATAAATGTGTTGCTGCTTTAACATGGAAAAGATACACCAAGAGTGTATCTAAAGTATATTTAAGAGATAACTGACAAGGTTGTCAGTTTTCTAAACTAGGGATTCGATCCAAACTGGCAACCCTGAAGAGGAAGATTGTGTAAATAGAAATGCACTGCTGTCTCCATGGTAACCAGGTGAAAGATGCAAGTGTATGAAGAGCACTGTGGTACCTGTCTCCTCTGGCTCTGGTAGTCCTCCATGGTGGGCAAGTCAGCCAGGTAGCGTTCCAACGTCTCGATTCGCTGCTGTTTCTCGCGGTTCTGCTCACATTCTTTCTGACACTTTTTCTTCAGGCTGCCGATGTGCTTGTCCCGGTTTCGTATCTGTAATAGCACAGGATCCTATATGATTCCTGTAATTATTTTTAATTCCTTTAATTATTTTTTACGCGCACACACGCGCGCACGCACGCACGCACGCACGCACGCACACACGCACGCACGCACGCACACACGCACGCACACACGCACACACGCACATCAATTAATCATATATCAATGCTGATTACTTGCACCACGTGACATTAATCCGGTCCGGTGTTCTGTTGAAACATGCTACCCATCGAGATGTGCTACCATGCCCTTCTGCGCATGTGCAGTTCCACAGTCTTGGGATTCAGAGCCACGCCCCTAAATCTGTGCTATCTTGCGTTGGACACTGGTTTATCTGTGCTCAGTGATTTATATCTTAAAAGCTCTTTAAATTGTTACTTTCGGCTTGTACATCTATTTGTTTGCTCCTTCAGTGTCTTCAGTGCACAGTTCAAGGGTATATGAGTGAATATCGCTACTCTGGAGTCTGTGTCTTTGCATAAGCAATTTCCTCTAGGATCAATAACGTTTTCTGATTCTAAAATGCCTTTTCTGCAGTTTGCAGAATGAAATCTGAAGCTGGGAAACATCAGCACTGTCCAGAATCATCACAAGCTGTAATCATGGCACGATCTGAACTAAACTGTGTCCTTCACGTTAGCATTTCTCAGTGTTAGAACCTGACTGTATAAACTGGCTCTATGCACCTCTGTCTGTCTATCTCGGCTCTTCTCATTTAAATAAAATATATTTTTCTCTGATTATGCACATTATTTGCCCATCATTATCAGTGTTAAACTGACTATGAACTGTATGAACGTAAAAGGAGCATTTTTCGACAAGGTAGCATAAATCATCACAACACCGGAACTATTATACTATGCGGTGACGTTTGAGTGAAACAGGCGAGATGCAGAGTGCAGCACACCCCCACATTAAAATGCTTCTGACAGCTATGCTTGTACGTACATTGTCTTAAACTGCACCTTATAGACGGACTCAGTTCTATCATTGTTCTTGTTGAGGCATATCCCCCCCTCCCCTCAGTATATCAGGTCATATATTTGATTACTGTGACCATTACTCCACATGAACAATGCAGAAACAGTTATTAAATAAAAGACCCTGAAAGTCTGAAAAATGAAAAAACGCAAATTTGTATTTATAAGCAGGACAAAGAAAGTAATAATTTAATTTACAGTAATAAAAATGCAAAATGAAAAACACAAGAACACTCAGCAAAACACTCAAGATGCTCCATGTGGGAAACTGTTCTGATGCGGAATGCTGGACTGCAGCTGCCAGAGCAGCAGCCAATCAGCAGCAAGGAGAAATAAATAACATTCTCAGATTGGCTTCTTTCAAACCTCCCGCCTCCGAGTACAGCAGTATTTCACCATCCCAAGAGGCGCTTTCTTTGTGTTTTCTGGACAGTACCAAAAAATGTATACAGTTATATTTTATATAGACATGTAGCTGAATTTACATTAATATTTATGTTACAAAATTAGTAAATTACATTTTTTCTTAATAATTCAGCACTAAAATGTATGAAAATGAATATATTTCCATGAAAAAAGCAAAAAACAGTTTCTGCAGTTTCTGTGAACAATTATTAGTTCGGTTCTAACAAAACAATCTGTGAATGACTGAAGCCGTGAATTTGTGGGGGTTTACTGTGTGTGTGTGTCTATATATATATTTTACAAACACACACACACACACACACACACGTATATATAAATAATGGTAATGGTCAAAGTACTCAAATATATGACCTGATATACTGAGGGGAGAGGGGGGGGGAAATATATACATATATATACATATATATATACACACATATATATATATATATATACACACATATATATATATACATTCTATGTATATATGTGATATATATATATATATGTATCTATCACATATATATATACATATATACATATATATATATATATATACACACATATATATATATACATTATATGTATATATGTGATATATATATATATATGTATATATCACATATATATATACATATATACATATATATATATATACACATATATACATACATATATATATACACACATATATACATACATATATATATATACACATATATACATATATATATACATATATATATACATATATACATACATATATATATACATATATACATACATATATATACATACATATATATATACATATATACATATATATACACATATATACATATAT
>JBBJLS010000001.1:863857-877627 GCA_037577275.1 Bryconaethiops microstoma
ATTTCTTCATTTCATAAACTATTCTATTTTATTCTATTGTAACTTGTGGTATTTTGCACTGGAAAATAGACACAAACGACCTCTTTTTCTTCATTTTCATTTTATTGTATTAGTCTCATATGCTATGTCACATGTGCACTTTACGGAGCTGCTTAAAATTTCGTTATACTGTGTATAATGACAATAAAGGCTTTCTATTCTATTCTATTATTCCTTTTAATAATATGAATTCCTTTTAGTATATTTAATAATATTATTGTGGAAGAAAAGCAACTAATCTATCAAATATTTTCCCAAGTGCCTAAGACTTTTGCACAGTACTCTGTATGTGTATATAGCAAATATACACTCACATACATACATAGTCAAATGGTTTTTTTTTTTTTACAGAACGTCACACAGTTGAGGCTGACCTGCTTAAAACCAGTAGTGTTTCCAAGCAGTAATGTTAGCTGCGCTTTACTTCCGGAAGAAACACACAAACGCCCACACCCAAAAATCCGCCCTAAGGCTGCTCTAGAGACAAAGTGTGCAGGTTTACAGGTGTAGAAATGGTGAAATGTACATTTGGGACCCATTTTTAATGACCACACTGCACCCTCTTGTGGTTAAAAAAGCATCGTGATCTGAGGCTTAGTTACTTTAACTCTTGGGCGGTTGAGGGGCGAAAGAGAAAGGCTCAGCTTTTGATTCCTGCTGCTCAACCCATCAGTGGCCTTCGCTCGTCCAGACTGGACCAGTACAGAATCAGCTGGGCTGCAAGGCCTCGATACCTCCAGAACCATTTTTGGCTGCAGCCGTAGACAACAGCTGTGTCTGTGAAGGATGCCTGGAGTGTTGCAGCATGTGTGACTGCATTGAAAACATGGAGGTAATTATTGTACTCCGACTATCAATTTTTCTTATTTTGGGCAAAATATTAAAACTACTCACTTTTACTGGAGCAATTCACAGCAAGATTTCTTATTTAGGGCTAAACCCCTCATTTTTATAGAGTTTTTTTTATTATACAAGTATTACATTACACAAAAACCCCAATTCTTAATTTTTGGATAATTATTAATTATTTATACTTGAGTCGTTCTGATTTATTATAATATTAACACATTAAACGGAAGCTATAAGCTTGGTAGTTTTATGGAAAACATTTTATTGGTTCTCTTTGCATTGTATAATTTCAATAAACTGAATACATAAAATGATTTTTTGCAGAGGTTTGTGTGTGTATATTTGTTTACATGAATACCTGTGAAATCACAGTCCCTTACCAAACCCCTGAAGCTCAAGGGCAGTCTTCTAGACCGACAATAATCTGTCATACACCATACGCAGAAATGAGGAAAACCAAGAAGGGAAAAAAAAGGGGACCACACTAATGCAGATTGGAGGAGGGGCTTCTCTATTTGTAGAATTCATGCTCCTGCTCGTCCTTCTTGATGACCGTTTTATAAGCCTTCTCAAAATCCTTGGCCAGAACGATGTATCGGTTTTCACGCACCGCCAGCATGCCGGCCTGTAAACACAAAACAGAAATAAAGACAAGAGGAAAAAGGGTAATTAACAAAACTCCATTAATATATTAATTTTTCTACAACATTTATATCCATCTCTCTTACTGACAGAATTCAGAGCATTTCTGTATTAATTTTAGCCTTTATATTTTATATTGTTACTGTCTGTGTAATCATAATGTACTCCAGGATCAAAAGTTTTCTGTTTCTGATTAGAATATTGAAAGTAAATGTTCATCTACGTCTGGCTGACGGTGAGAAAGAGCTGCTTTTCTGACTCACTTCTTGGCAGATGGAGTTGATATCAGCTCCAGAAATCTTGTCCGGTCTGGCGACGTCTGAACACTCATTAAGGAGAATATGGACACAACACAAATGTGTGTGCGCAAACAGCATCCACATATAGAATACAACGAAAATCCCACTAGCACAGTAACATAAGTAACAACTCTGAGCATTTTCTCTCGATGATGGGTGAGAGTGGTGAATGGCAGATGAGAAACATTTCTCACAGTGAGAAGGTTATGAGTTCAGTTCTCACCTATATGGCTGAGAGTTCTATATGTGTGAGTGTGTATTTTCTCCCTGTGTCTGTGTGGGTTTAAACATCGAGCTCTGGTTTCCGCCCACAGCCCAAAGACCTGCATATCAGGTGGACTGAAGATGCTAAACTGGCTCTATGAATATCCTATGATGCAGTAATGACCTGTCCAGGGTGTTTTTCTGCCTTTCACTGTATGACCCCTGGGATGGCTCCCCACCCTGATTAAGGATAAGCAGTTGGATGGATGGATTGTTGTTCTCTTCATACACACACTTTTGGTGCATAGTGACATCATCGCAAACAGAAGGCTAAAAGCATCAGCCTCTCGCTTCAAATCATGTGGAGGTCAATAAAATTATGCAGTTTCTGATTCTTTATGACACAGATAACTGGACTGGAAGTGTGTTAGCATTGCTAAAATTCATAGCAGTATCTATAGGTGTGCTCATTTTTTGTCCAATTCTAGACCATTATCAGATACCAAAAATCTACATTTGGAGTGAAGGAAATAAACGAATAAATATCAAACTTCATCCAAGTGTGGCTCCCAGTAAAGCCCTGTGTAATAAGTATTTAGAGAGGAACGGCGAGGATACAGTCCTCCAGGTCCACCTCCTCTGATAGGTTCATCTTGCTGGTGATGGTGGAGAAGATGAGCCGTTTCTGCCGGCGGTCTGGCAGGGGGAACTCGATCTTTCGGTCCAGCCGACCAGGACGCAGCAGAGCAGGATCCAGAGTGTCCGCCCTGTTAGTGGCCATGATGACCTGCAGAAAAAAACAATATATTTATACACTTAACTGGTATTTAAATGCTGGGTCATTGCCACTTTGTTATTAAAATAACAGAAAGCTGGCCCAACAGCTTTTACTTAACACTGCTCTCAGGCTCAAAACATTAAATACTTGGAGGCAGCACAGGCTTGTGAATGCACAGTCTGATTACTATGAGCTGTAAAAATAAACTGAACTTCGGCATGGAGCTGAACACTGCAGCGCCTTTTTTACACAACAAGGTCTGTTTTCACAAACAGCTTGGGTGACTTCTGACTTCTAGTGTTAGCGACGATAACCTCATAGCTCCAGTCTGAACACATCGCAACTCTCAACCTCTGGCATCAGTGGAACACTGTGTACACATCATTTTTAGTCAAACTGTTCTTTTAAAGAGAGAACTTGTTTTTTTTGTTGCCTGGCCTGCATTACACTGACCCAAATTGCAGAGCTAAATTAGCTCTTCAGTGTCACCTGGGGAAAAAGGAAAAACTCAAGGTGTTGAATTAATTAAAAGTGTTAGTGAGATAACTGCCAGGTCCAATGGTTTAAACATAAATGCATGTTCTAACACACAATCATGCAACGCACAGGTTCCGGTATTATTGTTAAAGGCATAATCCACAAGAGGCCATAAGTACAGAAATGATATTCAATCACTGAAAAAACTATTGGACTAGTCTGAAGACTGCTTACCCAGTGACCAAGAACCCCCAACAATTGAAAGGCGTTTTTACCGCCACCTTCTGGTAGTAGTAACACATTACAACAACACACCAGTCAAAATAAGGTAAAATTCATGTTTGACAAGTCACTGTTTGCATAAACCATATGATTTTATTAATATTTAATTATAATTCATATTCCATATTCATAAATTCATGATCCACCCCTTTAAATGACCAGTCTTCCAATTATACGGTTAATACAATGTTCATTAATGAGTCACCAAATTTAGCAATATTAATTACTGCTCCAAACCAACCTTCACATTCACATTCTGGTCAAAACCGTCCATCTGGTTCAGCAGCTCGAGGAGGATCCTCTGCACCTCCCGGTCAGCTGGAGAAGAAAAAGGAAGCCAAAGACAATTAATAAATCTGATCTTGGTTTGTTAGGAAGAAGCAATGATTAAAGTACATAAAAGGTACATAAAAAAACAACCAAAAACACAGATTTCAGTCAGAACTCTGACATCTAATTTAAGTATGGCCATAAATACATTAATAAACATTTGTGCTCAGTAACTAAGATAGGGAACCTCCTGTCTGTGCATCAAAACGCTTGGTAGCGATGGCGTCAATCTCGTCAATGAAGATGATGGCCGGGGCGTTTTCTTTGGCCAGTCTGAACACGTCCCGCACCATTCTGGGACCCTCGCCGAGATACTTCTGGACAAACTCAGAGCCCACCACGCGGATAAAGGCCGCTGAAACAGATAAGGAAAAACAGCAGTCAAAGACTGCTTCCACAGGCATACAGGAACCATGATGTGGTTCTCTAGTGTATCTCAGCCCAGTAACATGTGTTTCTGACTCAATTTTCTCCCAACAGTTTATGGCTAGTTGTCGTTCCAAAACCACATCCATGGAGTCAAACCAGGAGAATGTCTTTCTGCTCCTTTCGTTACAGTGGTCTTTTATTATTTGCAGTCCTGTTTGAGGCTATTTTTTTTTTAACCTTTTCTCCTCTGCATTCTCTAGCTGTGCAACAAAAACCTAACCCAGCTAACTTGTTAGCGATGTTCAGGTACACCTTCGCGTTTCTCACAGCGTTTAAAGATATATTTGTTAGAATCGCAGAAAACCCCCAATGAAATGTATCTTCTTCACCCTACACAGACAGTAGTGCTTGTTTAAAATAATAATAATAAATTTTTTTTTTATTTTTTTTTAAAATGTTGTTCCATGTTGTGATGACATTTCGACAGACAGCAGTGATGCAGTCAGCTCGGCTGTGGCCGACTTTGGGACCTGCCATTGAGCAGCTCGGATTCGGCTCTGGTATGGGTTGCTTTATTTGTAATGGGAAAAACATTTGTATGGCACGGTTCTTTGTGCAAGTGGAAGGGCACCATTAGACAAAACTGTGAGGGATGTTTTGACTGGAAATTCAAGATATTTTGTCTAAAAATGGACTCACTGGAGAGTTATTAATTATGTATATTGTAAAATATTATATATTCTAAATATTCTAAATCTCTCATTGACTGTCATATAGATAATCGTTTGTGGTAGACTGACTGGTTGCACTACCTGTAGTGTGATGAGCCACAGCTTTGGCCAGCATTGTTTTCCCACAGCCAGGTGGGCCATACATTAGCACACCCCTGGGTGGGTCAATACCAATCTGAAACAAAAACAAACAAAATCAGTCAATTAATCAACCACTAATGAACAGGCTATGGGTAGACCACACGACAACACATTTTCACATTACTTGAGGTTTTTGATCAACTGAGACAGACAAAACGCATCAGCAATGCCATATTTTAAAGAACTAATATAATTAACTATGCACAGTTTCATTGCGTACCACATGAAATCCAATTAAACAGGAGTAATTACGTTCTTGTTATTGACTATACACGCAAAATACAAAACACTGACAAAAGTAACATATACCGCATATCCCAGGAGCGCACATGTGAGTATACACACCTGCTTATAAAGTTCAAAGTGTGTGAGGGGCAGTTCCACTGCCTCCCGCACCTCTTGCTTCTGTATGTCCATCCCACCAATATCGGCATACATCACATCAGGCTTCTGATCTGTGAGGACAAACAAACATTAGACAACAATTTTAAACCCCTTTAACCTGGACTACGTTTACAGAGACCAGCAGTTTAATTCTGCAGTGTGTGTGTAGTTTTTACAGTTTGACAGTAATAACTGTAAAGCTATTTTATTCCAGTACCAATAAATGTGTGTTATATGAATTTTGCAAAAAGTCTGAGAAATGCGTGTAAAAAGAGTTGGACATCAGAATGAGAGAGAGAGAGGGAGAGAGCGTGAGATCTACAGAGAGAGAGAGAAGCAGTTCGCTTTGTTTACCTGAGGTGAGCATCATAATGCTGCTGTCCGCCTCCGGGGGCAGAACATCCACCAGAGCATTGCTGTGCTTGTGCAGAGCCACTGAGGCGTTGGGCTTCAGCAGCTCTCTGTCTATGGTGCTCAGGATTCGCACGTAGTAGTTGGAGCCTGAAACAGAACACATAAAGAATCATACTAGTACACGTAGTCAGACTCTTACATTTTGGAAAATATCTGTAAAATCGGTGAAAGATAGGAAAAAGATATGCAAAAAACTAAGTAAAACAAGCAAATCAAAAAATAGCTTTTAGTCACAATGCAAGTCCAAAGGCACTGATGCACTGCTTTGAACCACACCAATTTTGGAATGTAATATTTGATAACCATCAATTTTATAATCAAACAATATTTACAAAGCTTACAAAACTTAACATACTACACATGAATTCCCACATTGTGTAAATATTTCCACCAGTTAGTTATTTAGTGTATTTTGAACTACTTATATTATTTTGTAAATAAATGAAACTGAGATCAAAGATTTACACCCCTAATGTTATTCAAGGACACTCAAAACTATTCCACATTGCAGCGACACAGACAACAGTTTTTTTTAAACATGTCATTTATGATTGCATTAACCCATACAGGGATGTTGTAAATGAAAATGTATTTGTGCAGTATGAGCCCCCACTCAGTGACACCTCCTTTCTTTGTTCCTACAGGAAATATCCACGTAAATGTTGGTAAATCATTGTAGTGTGCTATTTTCGTAAATATTTCACATTAAAGGAGGATATTCATTACCACTGGTAAAGTAATATTACAGGAGATTTTTCACATTTTTCTATTTTATCTTGGAGTTATCAATCACAGAGAGACCATGTAAGACAATATACCTTTGAAATCCCAAGGCTTTTCAAATTTAACATATCATGTAATAACCATTCATACAGTTTAGACCAAACATGCAGGGTGTGTGTACGGGTTTGCATATCTACCAGTGGTGGAGCCCACAATAGCAGTGTTCTGGTCCACGGCCTCCAGGAACTGGCCGATGACAAGAGGAATGCTCTGTATCCTCTTCACCTCCTCCTGAGCGTGGAGGAACTCCTTCTTCAAGTTCTTCTGCTCATCTTTGATGTACTCCTCCTGCACCTCCAGAAACTCCAGCTCCTGCTGCAGCTTCTGCAACACACACACACACACACACGTTCAGTCCACAGTACATGGATGCTCAATGGACCACTAGTAATACTGGCTTCCGCAGATCTGATGTGGTTGAAACATGTAAATGAGATCCACAACAAATCATTTTAGGCCAGTGGGTTCATACCGATCTTGAACATTTAAGTAAACAGACTTGTGTCAGTTATCGCACTAATACTACAATTAGGGTGAAATTCACGAAAATCACTAATTGTTTAGCTGGTTCAAATCCAGCTCTGTTAAAAGCAGTTTTCCCCAGCCAGTATAATGCCAAGAATTTGTTCATCCCCAAAGCAGATTAAGCTTGAAATTTCATTTACAAGCCACCAATATCGGCAGCATCACGTCAGTTATGCTGGACAGCGCCAACGAGGAACCAGCCGTATATAAATCATGTAGCAGCAAAATAAACAGCAAAGTGGAGCTGCAGGTTCCCTCGAGAACCTCTGTAACCAGAATCCATCAGTTGTATTAACTGCATGTGGTGCTTTATAAAATAAAAACAAAATAAAATAAAATAAAAAACTCATTAGGGTCACATTTGAGCTCATAAAACTGTGATTCTCAATTTATTGCCCAAATAATGCAATACACTGTGATTAGTTTAATTAACTTTAGTCCTGTTATGTTTTATCATCAGACAGCCCTAAAACAAATAAAGAAGTGAACAAATAGTGCAGGCCAGTGTGTGTTATACATTCCCTTACAATATGAAGCAATATACTCATTATAAAGCAATCCTGAGTCTGCAGGGAAAGTTATATGATTAAAATGATAAAACCTTGACATTAGTCCAAGTGAAGTTGAAAAGTGAAGACCAGGGCTGCGCAATTAATAAGATTTGTATCAGCATCATGATACAGATGTGAGAAACCCCTCACTTAGAGCTGCAATAACAGAACAGATTAAATTAATTCACCACACAAAACCAGAGTGCTGTTATTAGACTGCTGGGAAGGTAGCACTAAGATCTAACTGGGGTTTTAAGCGTTTGTGGATGGAAGGAAGTTGAGGGTGACCAGAAATAAACTTCTGTTAGCGCTGTAGCCATGGACGCTAAGCAACAACTTTAACATGGTGATGGAACGGAGTGTTTCTGTCTACACACTTTGGAACACTTTCAGAAAAATAGAAAGAATATATGCTAAATTTACCAGCATTTCACAAAAAATGCATTGAATATATTTAAGGAAAAGTGTGATACTGCTTATTGGTACCAATAAACATCCTTGGTAAGCACACAAGAAAGATGTGAAATGAACTCAAATAAACAGACGTTTAAACAGACGTTTCTGTCATACCAAATCAGAGTTAAATCAACGCACACACAAAACCGAACACTTATTTCCTAGCAGCTGTAACCATCTGTGCCGCCATCAGTCTCAAACCCCACTACTTAATCCTTAAATAACTAGCCTGTATAAAAATTGTTTTTTTAAAAAAGCTTCAAAAATGATACACTCCCTGAGCTGTGTGTGAACACAACAAACCTGGACCACCATAAGGACCATTCCCAGAAATTATTTATATATATATATAAATTATTTTTTTTAATGAACAGTTATTTGCCTTTGTAGAACTGTATGGACAAAGCTGAATATGAACACTTGGCAGATTTCATCTTCAAAAAGGGCTTGCACCTTAAACATAGGTAGATACTAATACTTCATTTCACACAATAATAAATGAAATACGATTTTGTCTTACATTTCGTTTACATTTTTGCTATTCACTTACAGAGGAGATCAGCTGTCTCTTTAATTACACAGCAATAGGAGCTGGACACAATCGAACTATTTAAATCAAAATGTATCAATCCTCATATTGTCTTCGTGACATCCAACAGCTTATCGCAAACCATGTATGATGTCCATCTTATGCAACACCAAACAAACAAATATTCTCAAAGCAAACCTTATATCTGCTATAGAGATCTTCCAGATCTTCAGGTTCTGGGGCCAAGAATGACAAAACGGTCTGAGGACGTGAAGCGAGCACCGCCGGCACATCATCCTGCAAAGAAACGGACAAGACCTTTAGACGTTCACTTTAAAAAGGACCGGACATTGCATGGTTGAATAATATGTAGTTCATGTGTAAGACGGTACTGTACAAGTCTTGAGCTATCCCTCATTTCTTCATATTTTCCTTCCAAAGATTCAGACTTTCTTGTACTTTGATGTGGTCTTAGTGAACAGTTCTCCAGGCCTTTATCTAGGCACCTTGTATCTTTAGATTGTCACAGTAGAAATTTGTTCCCATTTCTATCATTTAATCTGCTCGTCGTGCCAAGGACAGTTTGACAGAACTAAAATAGTATTTAGCACCAACAAATGATAAAGCATAATAACAGGGTGTAGCTCAAGACTTTTGCACATCTTCGACAATGCAAAATTAGACCAAATGCATCCATAATTCTTGGTGCATTATTATTGTTTTTGTCAATACCTGCTGCTACCAAATGTACACTCCAATATGTAACTGTATGTATATCCACAGTGTTCTTACTCTGTACATATATACATATATGCAAGATGTATATATATTTTCGATACACGAGTCCATATTTATATTTTTGTATTATAAAGTGTACTTTTTATACTGTACTGTTGTATAGTTTATTCTTTTGATGTTGCTGCTCTTTGTTTCTGTCTACTTTCTGCTGTAGCAATGCAAATTTCCCACTTGTGGGACTAATAAAGCTTTATCTTATAAGTTATGATCACTGACAGTGGCATCCCTGAGATGTGATGGGTGTATTGGCCCTACAGATCTATCCATTGCTTTGAATAATTACTGTATTAAAATCATTACACTCATACAGCATCAGCATCTGCATCAGCATCTGCAATGGTCAGACACTGCCCAGCAGCAGATCCTTCTTTTTGGGTTTAATTTCATGCTGATGTCTAGAATCCTTTGCTGTAGAGCTCAGCTCTCACTTCAGAGCTTTTAGCATTTTTATTTAGACTTAAATTATGGAAAAAAAATAAGCCGTACAAACATCGGTTCTTATGTTTTCTTATGTTGACAGAAGCTGGATGGACTAAGAATCTACATTATATGGACAAAAGTGTTGGGACACACCTCTTAATTATCGAATTCAGGTGACCCCTTACTTCCAGTGAAGGACAATCTTAAAGAGTTTGCTGTGGAAGAACCTGACTGACGCACACAGAATAAATGGGCACAAGTTTTCACAGAAACACTTCAAAAATCTTCTGGAAAGGTTTTCGAGAAGAGTGAAAGCTGTTACAGCTGCAAAGGGGGACGAACTCCATATTAAAGTCTATGTATTTGAATTCAATGTCATTAAAGTCCCAGTTGTTGTAACGGTCAGGCGTCCCAATACCTTTGTCCACACATTGTAAATTGAAACTCAGATGGTGGGGATCAGATGGTGAAATGTTCTCTTGCGCCTGAGAGTCGAAAACTATCAAAAGCTAATTGTCACATTGTTAGTGACGTTTTATGGCCATGACTATTTTCTTTAACCAACTTTCGTGTTACGTTAACAATTAGTTAAACAGGACAGTGTTGTTGTTTAGCTCAAGGCACTATTTAAGGTGGAACTGAAAATTAGCCTGCTGTTAGCCTGTTAAATTTAGCCCGTGTGTTTCCTCAAAACAGCTCGCTGTCTTCTATATGTTTTCATGCAGAAACACATAATACTACACTTTAACCAAAGCAGGCTTATTAAAAAATAACACTGGGGTGCTTTTCGTTTGAACGATGTCAGTAAACACGTTAACTAGCCTAGCTTAGCATAACGGCATGACTGAGCACTTGAATGAATCGACAGCTTTTCTGTGGCTAAGGTCGTATAAAACGCCTCTGAATTGGTTTTTCTGTTTATGGGAGATGTGTCCCCAACAGCACAGCCTCGTGAAAACCCGTTAATACTTAAAAATAATGTTTGAAAAATGCAAATTAATGAGAGTTTTACCTGCACCCTCTCCACTAGCACTCCTCCGTCCTCCATGGTGAAACTGATAAATGACGTCACGTGTGATGTAGCGGGGTGTTCTTATTAAGCTGGACAGTTTTCTGTGTCCACATCACACACTGTGTCAAATATCATTTTAGTTGTAATGACCAGTTGTCTAAAATTATACTGAGTACAGTCACACCTAAAATATGCAGTTAACAAGCAGGTTCCTAAATAAAGATCTTAAAACCAAAATTAAAATGAAAATAAGCTAAGATAAGATAAAATAACCCTTTATTATTCCCACAATTTACATTGTTACAGCAGCAAAGTTGACAGTACAAAAGAAGAAAGTAGAACCAGCACAATTGCACTGCCGTTTTCTTTGGTATAAGAATTCTACGGTAAATACAGTAATAATGTAATTTAATTTTCACTAATGAAAATGTATGGGTAATCACCCATAATGATACTGATCGAACAGGAGGATTTACAGTTCCTCTTCCTCAGATGCTTCAGGAGGAATCGTATTGTAGTGATGCACCGGTTAAAGCAGACACTAGACAGCCACTTCACGTACTTTTAAACTTTTTTCTGGCGCTTTGGTTCATTGCCAGAAGCCTTAGAAGGTGCAGGGCCTTTGGGTGGCATGTTAGGGCTTTATCCTGCTTATATCAAAGAAAACGGCAGAGCAAATCAAAGAAAACGCACTTGCATGAATTAACTGCGGGAGACAGCAGCTCAGTGTACACTGTACAGCACGTATACGGGTTCACATTTACATTAGTTAAGGGTAATGTATTAAGCTAAGTTTAAAATGAAATTAAAGTGTTTTGGGAGCATATTTGGGGGCATATTTAGGGTTTTTAGGTATTTTTACCACATCAAAAATGTACATACTTTGGTTGTCCTCACATAAAGACATGAAAGATTTGATTTAAAAAAAAATATTTTAGGCACATATTTGTCAATACCCATGACTTAGATGAAAATCAGACCACATTTTATGACAAATTATTGTAGAAAACCGTTAAATTCCGAAAGGTTCACACATTTCTTCTGCCACTGTATATACATACACAAGTGTATATATATTACCAGAAATTGAACATGTAATATTAGTGCCCCCAGTAATATATATTGTACCAGATATACGGCCATGTTGCATCAGAAAAACTGCACATGAGAGAACCAAACTGCACTTAGTGGTTGTGTGTGTGTGTGTGTGTGTGTGTGTGTGTGTGTGTGTCTGTGTGTGTGTGTGGTCAACTGCAAAAGTAAAAGCAGTACTAGTAATATTGGGTGTAGCAAAGCAGCAAAGAGCCAAAGGATTTCCTGCATTTCTATAATAAAGAGGAAAACAATCATTTAAAGTGATATGGAATTATATATATTCAGGGTTTAAGATGTAAACAAAGATTGGTTTGATGTGAATTGTTTATTGTAGAGAAATGTGTAATAGTGCATATTGTGAACTTTCTCATAATAAGGCATTTAAACTCTTGACCTGAGTTTTCAGTGGTGCTGTCACAGTCTCCGCTTTGTGTGAAAACAGTGATGTGAAGACAGCGCCCCCTCTGGCAGAAGCTGGAGCCTGCAGCGCTGCACCTGATGCATAATGAGCACGTTGTGTTCTGGTGTGTCAGTGATGCTCTAGCAGTTCTATATATATATATATGTGTATATAGTGGTGACCTTGGGTTTTGTTATTCAAGTTACTTGTTTAAAATGTTGAATTGTTTATTATTCTGTTCTTTTGCACTTTTATTATCTGTGTTGAGATTGGGGGGTTAGATGGAGTATGGGAGGGGCGTGTGTGAGTGTGTTTGCGCGTAGTTGGGGAGTGAGAGAGAGAATAGGAGAGAGGAGTAAGGTTTATCGAGGTTCTCTAGCGGTGCGAGTTGTGGCCGAAACAACAACTCTGTTGTCATAGTGATCATTTAATAAAGAAACTGATTGACTTCAGTCAGTCCGGTGTCTGTTTATCTGGCGGGTCACTACAATATGTTAGGGCTGGGCACGTTTATTTACTTAACGCAGACAATTATTTTATCGCACGTTAACGCAGATTAAAAAATATCCATTTATTTTGAAATTTCTGCATCTCTGCTGTTTTGGGACGCCTGACCATTACCATTACACTACGGGGAATTTAATGACACCGCATTCAGATACATAGACTTCAATATGGAGTTGGTCCCCCTTTGCAGCTGCTATAATGCTCTGGACTCTGACGGTAACTTGTTTTTCTGTAACAAACTGGAAAAAGCATGAATGCCCTGTAGTGGCAAATAGACTTGGTATAAGATTTGATTTGATTACATTAGTGTTTAAGTTGAGATTTACAGAAATATTTGAACTGCCCATGTGTAGCTGTGTTAAAGGGAATACTGCTGTTGAAAAGCACCTTATTTGTTTAAAGGTTTTGCAAACCAAATGTTATTGGACGTTTGTTCATATAGCAGAACTTTTAAAATAAAAGTGCGCGATGCACTGCTTTTGAATTATTACATTTTGTGTATAACAAGTGATTAATGCTGATTAACATGCAGAAAAACATGCAATTAATCGCGATTGAAAATTTTACTCGTTGCCCAGAATTTATATATATACACTGCTCACAAAAATTAAAGGAACACTTTTTTTGGGGGGCCTGGCATGAAATCAATTAAACTTGTCTGATAATTTTCTGGTTGGGTAAGCAGCTGAGGGCATTGTTAATCACTTTCAGCTGTATTGGTGTTCATGGACTTAACGACAGGTGCACTACAGTGG
>JBBJLS010000001.1:899680-910461 GCA_037577275.1 Bryconaethiops microstoma
GGAGTCACTGCCGCTGTTCGACAGCTGCCCTAATCCCCCCTCACTGCCGGGCCAGATACGCAGTTGCTGCTGGGAGGGTGCCTGGAAGAGAAGGAGAAAGAGAAGGAGAAAGAGAAAAAGAAAGAAAGTGAAAGAGAAGGAGAGGGGAACAGGAGAGAATGAGAAAAGAAGAGTGAAGATGAGAAGTAAAGAGAAGAGGGTAGAAGAGAAGAAATTAGAGAACAGAGAAGAAGAAAAGAAATGAGAAAAAGAGAGGAGAAAGTGACAAGAAGAAAAGAGAAGATGAGAAGAAAAAAGAAGAGAAAGGAGGGGAAGGGAAGAGAGAAGAGCAAGCAGGAGAAGAGAACATAAGGGGAGAGAAGAGAAGAGAAGAGGAAATGAGAGGAGAGAAAGGGAGACGAAGAAAGAAGAGAGAAGAGAAAAGAGAGAAGAGAAAAGGAAGAAAGAAGAGAAGAGAAAATAAGATAAGGGAGAAGAAGAGAAGAGAACAGAAAGAAGGAAAGAAAAGAGAAAAGGAGAGAAGAAAATAGAGAGAAGAGAAGACAGAAAAGTGAGAAATGCAACAACTTTACACTGCTATACTCGCTCAGGTCAACAGAAGGATAATCAGGATAAAGTGATAATCTGGATGGTACCTGTGGGCTCTGCATCTCGTAGTCCGTGTGAGTGACGGCACTGTTGTAGTACCGGTTGCTGTACCGGTAATTTCGGTTGTCATTGGAAGAACCGCTAGATCCACCTGGGTTGGAGAGAAAAGATAGTTTAGGTAATACACAAACACACTGCAGACTGAAAGGTCCAAAATATACTAAAACTGATATAAAACCTATTGAGGTTCAGTAAAATTGGACCTCAACACATTTCCAGTGGACAGTTATAAAGAAGGTTTCCCACACTGCTCCTGGAGAACCTGCACTTTTAGTGTTCTAATCACTCCCCAGACACCTAGTCCAATTAGTCAATTACCCATCTGTTTCTGAGCTGGATTGGGTGTGTAAACAGGAGGTTCCCCAGGACCAGTTTAGGACCCACTGTGGAAACAACTGTCACGTTTATGTAATGCACCTCTACCTCTCAAAAGTTTTTGCACCTACAGGTTTTTACCACATATCCATTTACTTCATATATTTATTTTTTTCTTGTTGAGTCAAGAACTATAAATGAAAACGTCAAATAAAAAGATTCCTGGAAAGAACAGTAAAACAGTTAACTTAATAGCTTGTTAAACACTTGTCTGGTTAAACACTTGTCTGGTGACCCACATTATAATTATAATTATATTAGGTTGCTTTTTGTAGTTCAGCAAAGATGAATGAAAATATGACATTTTCTGCCTGATAAAGAATGGTGCGCATACTGTAAATATATTTAATAATGTCTGAGTGTATTTTTAGTAAATAAATGTCAAGTGTCTATTTGTCATATATGAACACACCACAGCACTCAGTGTGAGCAGCACGAAATTTGTTCTCTGCATTTAACCCATTCACCAAGTGAAGCAGCGGGCAGCCAGGAACACTGAGTGAGGAGCAGTGTGAAGGGACGGTACCTTGCTCAAGGGTACTTCAAAGGTGTCACTAGCAGTCCTGGGACTCAAACCCGCGACCTTCTGATCGCAGGGGCAACTCCCCAACCACTAGGCACTAACTGTAACATGCAAATGGAGAGAAGCTGATAATAACATAATTAGATAACCCTAATGAATAGCAGGTAAAGTGAGAGTGTATATTTGTGTGTGTGTGTGTGTGTGTGTGTGTGTACCGGAGCTGGAGACAGAGCTGGTGGTGGAGGTGGAGTGGCTGTGGTCCATGGCTGGGCTCGTGGAGGTGGAGCTGCTGGTGTTGGTGCCCTCATCCGTCGTCTTTTTGAAGAAGTTGTGCTGCAGGGCATAGAACGGTGTGATGCGAGTCTTCGGGTCGTAGTCCAGCATGCGCAGGATCAGGTCCTTAAATTTCAGGTAGTCGCAGGGGGCGTGGCCCTGCTCGCCAGCCCGCCTCCCGCCAGGACCCCCGGTCTCCACCCCCAGGATCTCGTGCAGCCGCCTTGTTGCTGGAGCCTTATATTCCTGCAGGGGGTGATGTTTCAAACCAACCATTACTGATCAGACCCAAAAACGGCCTTTAACACAGTTCAACAGACCTGACATTACACACTACGAAATATTAATTGTTTAAAGATTTTAAATAGACATAAAGAAGTTAGCATAGCAGTACAGTAAACCCCCGCAAAGTCGTGGTTCAGTGTTCGTGGCTTCAGTCATCCGTGGATTTTTTCTTAGAACCGAACTAATAATTGTTTGCGGAAACAGCAGATACTGAATTTTTTTTTGTTGCTTTTTTCGTGCCAATATATAATTTTTTGTGCATTTTAGTGGTAAATTATTAAGAAAAATACAATTTACTAATTTTGTAACATAAATAACAAATTCAGCTACATTTCTGTATAAAATATAACTATGCATTTTTTTGGTACACACAATAAAAAGTATCTTCTTGGGTGGTGAATCACCGCTGTACTCAGAGGCGGGAGGTTTGAAAGTAGCCAATCTGAGAGCATCATTTATTTCTCCTTGCTGCTGATTGGCTGCTGCCCTTTGATGCATCTCTGACAGATGCAGTGCAGCATTTTTTTTAATTTTTAAACCACATCACAAATTTGTGGTTTTTCACAATTCACGGGTGCTCTTGTAAAGTAAACCCTCTGATTGCCGGGCTTTACTGTATATGCATTACGGTATTTGTTAAAACAGTGAAAATGATTAAAAGGTAATTAGAGGTCATACAGGTGAGAGAGGAATACGGAAAGGAAAGGCAGGTGCAGAAAAGGTAAATGAGTGTGTTACAAGTCTGAGACATGGTGAATCCTGATTGGAAGGTGATGCGGAGCAATAATCAATACAGTAACCATCCCCAAACAAATCTGCCTAATCAGCAAACAGAGAAAAATTATATTTGAGTTCTTAAAAGTTAGTTCCCTTTGGCCTTGCAGCTGCAGCAGAAAGGTAGTGTCAGTGATTCTGCAGTGCTTGGTGTGAAGATGAGATGAGGTCTGGTGCTGGGGGGAGATGGGCAGGGTAATGGAGAATATGGGGTGGGGTCAGGGGGGGTGTGGTTAATTAGAAGCAGAGTTTTACTCACAGAGGCTGAAGGATATAGTACCTTCTTTATATCCTTGTTCTTTTTGACGGTCCACAGGCCGTCAGAGAGCTTATCAAAGTATTTGCGTGCTTTGGGTGCCTGGTCCAGCATGTGGTTGGGAGGAACCCCGAGAACCTCCACGATTTTATTCATCTGATCCACCTGAGAGAAGAAAACAGAAAATCAGAGAAGGGGAACATGCCTGATCTCACTCTTCATGCTTGTTATACACACGGTTATACCACAGGAAGTTAGTATATCATGTATCTTATTATGCTAAAGGATGTCAGCCTGTTACATATACTATTATGCTTTAGAATTACAATATATTATGTATCCTAGTATGCTATAGAATGTTAATGTTATTATACACTATTATACTACTATTTTCATCAGCTGTTAGAATGTTATATACTGCACTTCATTATCTTGTTATAGGCGCTATCAAAAAAGAAAATGTATTTCCAAAATAGCCAGTTTGCAGGAGAAATGATCATTAACTTTGAATATAAATCAATGTCAATTTTTTATTTCAATAATAATTATGCATTATTTCTTCTGGTTCAGACAGACTTGCTGTGTACTAATGAAGAAAAAAAAAAGATACATGCATTTTTATACAGCTATGGTATGTTACTGGCTATTTAAGAATCAGAATCAGAGTAGTTTATTGATCCTGGAGGGAACTGCACAGACACACAAACAAGAACAATACAAAATATAAAGTCTATAATGTAAGTCAAACAAAAACTTTGCAGAAAACAATCTATATGAAATACACTATTCTATACACACATGCTGGGTCTGAATACTATAGGTAAATAACTTACTGTTAAGTGATTTCATTTCATTCAATACACCATGTATCTGTATATTATTACGCTAATGGTTTATACTGTAGAGATCTGCACTTGTGGAATACTGTACATATTCAGTTCCTGGGTTCTCATATATCACACAAGACACTCATCCTGCAAACTTTACAGTTTCGTCTCATTTACTCCCGAATTAACTCATCTGCTAATTAGCAAGACCTTCATGCATTGATCTGAGCAGGAAAATGCTCATTTCTGCAGAGCTGTAGCCTGAACAGAGCCCTGTTTGACACTCCTGCTGTACAGGATTAGGCTGTATCAATATGATGGCTTCAGAATGCACTATTATGATTCTGGCTATATTTTATATGATAATATATGCCTGTATTTGGGCTTGTTTATTTCTCTGGACGCACCTCGTTGGAGCCGCTGAACAGGGGCTCGCCTGTGTGCATCTCCACCAGGATGCATCCCAGGGACCACATGTCTATGGCCAGATCGTAGGGCATCCCCAGCAAAACCTCAGGGGAGCGGTAGAAACGACTCTGGATGTACTGGTAAATCTGCAACACACACACACACACACACACACACACACACACACACACACACACACACAAAGCTTTATACCAATGCACAGTTTTCAATTTTACATTTAGCAGAAAAAAATGCCTGGTGATCTCTTAACCAGGTCAAATAACTTTATCAGTACAATACTGTGCATAAGTCTTGTGCCACCACTCAATTTCTTCATATTTTGCTGGGAAAGATCCGTTCTTGTATTTTTAATGTAGTCTTGACTGAAGGACTTTCAAAGACTTTCATTTCCAGTCCAGTCCCTGAACCTGACCAGTTTCAGAGGAATGTTTTTTTTTTTGTTAAACCACAGAGTGACTTAGGTCTGAAACAAGCAGAACAAAGAGCATCAAACTGAAGTCCTGAACCAGTGAAGAAACAGGAGCAGATTATTCCAGATGATCAGGTGGTGATCAGTATACTGGTGGTGCTGAATGCTGAGTGGTTGGAACTCCTTTATCTAGTCTCCTTGTATCTTTACACACTTTTCAGCCTGTCAGTAAAACATTTGTTCTCATTTCTTTTATTTAATCTACTCAATAACTCAATAAGATAAATAAGAAAATAGTATTTTGGCATCAACAATGTGATTCAAAGTAAAATATAAAAATATACACACACACACATTATATAATATATTATATACACATATATATATATATATATATATATACACACACACACACACACAAACACACAAACACCAGACAAAGAGTAAACACCAGATAAATGTTAAGTTCACTGAAAGACTCCTCATAAATAATGCTTTATGAACACTGCATGTAGTGACACTTTTCAGCCACTGGGCGGCAGCAGAAACTGGGTGTGAGAGGGAGAGGGTGCAGCAGCGCCGTTGGGAATCCGTTCGCAGGCACTTCACCCAAACCCTTTTCTCAGGGAGAGTCCTTGACAATGCGCTGATCACGATTGTGTGCTGCACCAGGGAAAGCCCCTTCTGCCCTTTGAAGCCTATTAGAGCTCTGCCTTCTCTTTCTCTCTCTCTCTCTCACACACACACACACACACACACACACACACACACACACACACACACACACGTGTCCGTGGGTGATCAGAATCATAAGAAAAAGGGTGTGGAGATCCAAAATGCTGTGATACTGCTGCGCTTGACCTGCTTCCTACACACACTCGGTCAGGGCCCCCAAAATCACGAAATCACAAGCCCTACAATCCGAGCTGCCTCACCCCACCCAGAGAAAGAGGACAGTTATACTGAGTGATGGGGAGGGGGAGGACCACCCTACTGACCTAGAGAGAGATAGTAATACTGTGTGATGGAGAGAGGAAGGACCACCCTATCCACCTAGAAAGAGTGAGGACAGTTATACCGGGGGGGTCACTCACCCTCTGGCCGAGCTGACAGGAGCTGCCGAAGTCTACGATCTTGATGGCGCTGCGTTTGGGGTTGCACAGCAGTATGTTCTCGGGTTTGAGGTCACAGTGGATGATGCTGAGCTCCGGTGTGGCCAGGAAGAGGAGCGCCGTGCAGAGCTGCTGCGCAAACTTCCGTGTCAGGTTCAGAGAGACGCCCCGGAAGTTGGTGTTACGAAGGAGATCATACAGGTTATAGGAGAGCAGCTCAAACACCAGGCAGAGATGATTCCGGAACATGAAGTGCCTTTTTAGGTGAACTGAGAGAGAGAGAGAGAAGAAAAAGAAATGGAGAGAGAATGAGAGAGGGATGTGACAGAAAGAGAGAGACAGAAGAGAGAGATAGAGGGATGAGAAAGAGATATAAAGAGAGCAATGGTGGGATGGAGGAGAAAGAGAGAAAGAGGAGGTAAGAGATGGAAAGAAGAGTGAAGTGAAGAGTGGTGAAAAAAGATTATTAATACACAACTCCTGTTTAACTGTGCAAAAGTTTAAGCATTTTATATTTCATGTATAAATTAAAGCTGTGCACCAAAGTCTGCAGAAAAAAGTGTCTCTGTGGAGCAGGGTGTCCAGATCTGGTCCTGGAGAGTCGGTGTCCAGCACAGTCCTCCTCAAATACCCACTAAACCTGGAGATGAACAAGTGAGCTGAACCAGGTGTGTTTGAGCAGGTAGATCATCAAACTGTGCTGGACAGAGGACCCTCCAGAACCCCCTGCTGAAGAGGACTTTTCTCTGGGAAAATCAGCACAACATATGACAATTCAAAATCGAAAAAATAAGGTCATAAATGAAAGTGTTTTTTGTTAAAAAGTGCCTTGCAAAGTTCATAGGCACAAATAAACAGCACAAACATACAAATATAAAACAACCTTATAAATTACCTCCAACTATTAAACTTCAAACTATTGTTCTCTGCAGTTCATGCAGTTATTAAATATCTGATTTATCAGACTGTTCTTAATTGTGAGAGTCAGGTGTGTTTGGTCATGTGTTTTAAAATGGAGGCCCGGTGAGCTGTCCCACTACTTATATCACTGTCATGCGCAATATATATGTATGTATGTATGTATATATGTATATATATAATTATTAATTACTAAGCATATTCTGAGTATTTCTGGGAACGTTTTTTTTTTTATCTTATAGTACATTTTTTGTCTTTCTGTCTCTGTGTATCTGTGCAGTATCTGTGCATAAGCAATTTCCTACAGGATCAATAGTTTTCTGATTCTGATTCACACTAATGAGCCCTGAGGTTCCCCCTCCTGGACGTCCCATTTACTTACCAATATAGTACTTCATCTCTGTGTCGTGTTTGTTCATGAGTTCTAGAAGCCTCAGCTCGATCTGGGCCTGGTTCAGGAAGGCTTTCTTGTTTTTGATGATTTTAATGGCCACCCATTCCTGCTCATGGTGGTCGTAGGCTTTCACCACCTGGAGAGGAGCAACGGGGCAACACATTTCAGGACAAGTAGCCTCGGCTTTACCAAGTAGCCTTAAGATCCATAGTACTGTGCAAAAGTCTTCCTATTTTGCTTTGAATCACCTTGCTGGGGCAAAAATACTGTTTGCTGCTGCCTGTCAAAGTCTCTTATGTTTGGCATATTCAGTAGATAGGTGAAAGTTGTGCTGTAATCTCAGAATAAACCACAGACTCATTTTTTAATTAGAATGTTCCAATGTTGGAGCATAGCTGGAGTTAATCAACTTTGATAGTTTCCCCACTATTGGATTAGTAGTGTAAGTGCTAGCCTGGCTCTTCCATGTTTCTTCTAATGCAACAGTTCTTTCCATGGTTGACCTGTTTATGAAATTGTCATGAGGACCAGACTCCACTAAACTAGAATGCTGAATGCAGCAGAAAAAGTGTCTTTGCTCTATATTCTTGGATCTGGACTGTAATTGCCTCAGGTGGTCAGATGTGATCCGGAGTGAAAACGTCTGGGGAAAAGATTCTTGGGGGGTAACAGACTTATAAGAGTTCAACGAATCCAACGGCTCCTCAGCTCAAAACTCTAATGGACAACAAGTCTGTAGTTGGTCTATAGATGTAAGGGATGAAAAGTCTCCCCAAAAACCCAGTTAAGCAGATGTGTGGTGTGAGTCCATAACCTGGTAAAAATAAACTACCTCCTGTTTAGTAGCTTTCTAAGTGAATTTGGTACAAAGAACTGAAACTAAACATGGTGAAACGGCATTTATTCACTATGCTGTCACTGTCGGAACTGCCGATCAATATCAGGTCTGCTCCAACTGTAGCTTTAAAAAGTTGGTATATACTATTCTCCTCTGCCTTTTAAATATTCATACTGTTAATCTTCCCTTATTGATTTACTACATATTTTTTATTTCTTATATTTGTTTTCCTTTCTACTACTTTTTTTGTTTTTATGATTTATTACATTATTACATTGACCTTTTGTACACTGACGTGACAATCCAGGACTAACAAGTTTTCTCCAGAACATGCCTGCTCTTAAATCCCTCAAGCCAGGCTGAGAAGACCTGAGGTTCTAATGCGGCTCCTGACACACCTGTACCAGATGAGTTAGTGCCGGGACATGAGCTGCACTCAACCAAGTCCAGAAAGTGAAAAGGTGACTGGCGCGCCTGGCAGCTCACCTGTCCAAAGGAGCCCTTGCCGATGAGTGAGTCGATCTCGTAGCGGTCCAGCCACTTCTCCCCGTTCTTCACAATGTAGTCGTAGTTGTCGTCGTCGTAGCCGTCGTTGTAAACCTTGCGCTCCTTCTTAGTGCTGGAGTCCTCCGGAGGCACCTGTTGCGCCCGCCGCTTTTTCTTCGTGTAGTACACCTGCAGTCCCCCACAGGGGTGGGAACAGGGTGTCAGAGATGGAGATGATGGGGATGGGAAGGAGGACAGGGACAAGGACAAGGGACAGGGACGAGAAGGGGGACAGGGGTGGGGACGGGAACAGAGGACAGGAATGAGGACAGGGATGGGGGATGGAGAAATGATCAAAGAACAGGGAAAACGAAAAGCACAGTCAGATTTATTCTAATTTAAATTTAGCTCTATTTGATCTTGTTTCACAGGGACACCAAAGCAAAGCAGCGCGAGGTTTACGGACCGATTATGTAATCGGAAAACCATGCAAATCAATATTTCACTGATTTGATTTATTATTCATTTACACAAGGTGAATGGACCAAAAGAATTCATATCTATTATCAATCTATTCATCTACGCATTCCTCTGTCTGTTCAGTCACTGATACAGTATATCTGTCTGTTTATCTATTCATTCATACAGTACACATTTCTACCTATTCATCTATCAGCCTCTCTATCAATCTATCCATCTATTCGTCTATCTGTCTGCCCATCTCTCTATCTATGAATACAATACATTTATCTGTCTGCCGATCTATTTATCTGCCTATCCAACCATCTATCCATCAAATTATTCCAACAGTACATCTGTCTGTCTGTCTGTCTATTTATCCATCTATCACAAAGTTCTCAAACACAGTAACTCATTGTTTTACACTGTACTGATGGTTTGTGTTTTAAGATTTTTCAGGGGTTTCTGAAGATTTACATTTTGTGTGTGTGTGTGTGTGTGTGTGTGTGTGTGTGTGTGTGTGTGTGTGTGTGTGTGTGTGTATGACCTGACCTCATTGATGTGCTTGTAAGTCTTGATGAGGTCTACGGAGAGTTTTCTGAGTGGGGCGCTGGCGGGGTCTCTGAAGCTCGGGGGGATCCTCCTCTGCAGAATCGTCATATCAGACAGCACCTGAGAGGGCAAAGGTGACAGGTAAGGCTTGGCTGGGGGGGTGGATTTGGCTTATGACATCACACAACTGGCAGGAAAAGGTTGATCAGTTGATCAGCAGAGAAAATATGATGCGGGTCCATCAAGGTATATTCAAGGCTCTTTATAGCTGAGGCTGTTTAACGGCTCTATAGTCGTTAAAATGAGAGGTGAGCCGATATATTGTACAGTTCAGTCTTTTGGTTTGGCTTAAAAAGCACAAAGTCTCCATGATTGTAATGAGCGTTGACCATTTAGCAGAACCAGAACTTTCTACACAAAAAACACAAAGTGATAATCAGGTCTGGGATAATCATCTCGGGTACTCAATAAATACAGTATTTATTAAGGCTGCATAATATGGACAAAGGATCAGTATGGTCATTTTACTGCTACAAAAATGCCTTTCAATATACATTTTAATTAAAATGTCTCAAAGTCTGTAAATGTAGCAGAGTAAAATTGCGTACATACAAATAAGCTCATTTTCAAATGATAGTTTAGGATGTCACAAAGCCAGCACATTTTACCACTGTATTCTGGCTACAGCAGTTTAGCTCCGCCCAGTCATGCACTGATTCTTCAACTTTAATGGTTAAAAATCTTTTGTATTTTTAATTATTTTGTATTTTTACTTATTTACTGTATTGTAAAAAGACTAATGATTAAGTGACACTATCATAATAAAACAATTATTATAATAATACTAATATGACTCCAAAGTTTCCAAATGTCCAAATGACAGAATAGGAAGCGTCTATGTGAGAAGTGTGTGTGTGTGAGTGAGTGTACCTGCTGCTGGTCAGCCATGGACTGGATGTTGCTGAAGGGGGGGTGTGTGTGCTGGCTGGTCATGGTGAGCTCAGCGGGGGAGTAGCCGGGAGCAGGCTGGCAGAGGGAAGAGGAGGTGGGGGGCTTGCATCCTGAGCTGCTTCCACCTGAGAGAGAGAGAGAGAGAGAGAGAGAGAGAGAGGGAGAGTGTGTGTTATAGAACACATTGTACCATGGAGCATCACACACACACACACACACACACACACACACACACACACACACACACACACACACACACACACACACACACA
>JBBJLS010000001.1:923493-940809 GCA_037577275.1 Bryconaethiops microstoma
ACACACACACACACACACACACACACACACACACACACACACACACACACACACACACACACACACACATCAAAACACATTGAATCCGCACAAACAATCTCAGCGCGCCTCTGCAGCAGCACATAAAGGTTCACATGATTGTCTGAACAAGTTAAAACAATGGTGGGAAAAGGAATCCGAGTGTGTGGAGGTCTCTAAAGCGTGTGAAAGAACCAGCCAATCCACATCCCGTATAGTGTTATCCAACCAATAACGCACCCCCCCCAAACCCCAGCCCAACCCTAACTGGCCAATCCACATCCGGCTTTGTGACCCAACCAACCCCCGCCCCCCACTAAAAGCTGGAATGCTAATTTATTTTTTAGAAATTGGTTTATTCTGTTATAACCTCCTCATGCGCCTTTACCCAAATCCAAAGCATGCAAAATTTTCTTTTTTTTTTTACAAAAGCTAAGAATTCCAAAAGATTCCATGCTTAAAGTTGTAAAGAGTCGTGGCACTAACTCTGATTTAAGACCCGTCTTACCCAGGATTCCCCACTCACGCGTCATTACGTCATTTCTACTCTGCATTTATTTTAATTTTTTTAAGGCTTGCTCACCGCATGGCTGTCACTTGTCGGACTTTGGAATATGGAAACAATCGATCATCAGTGTGAAAAGTCACGCCAAAAATTTGTTTTTGAGGTCCGGCGAAGGAGGTGGTTCTAAATAGCTCACTGGTCAAACTAAGGTTTATCAAAAGTCTATCAAAATCTAACAAAGGTGCACCCAAGGTCTACCAAAGGCTTACAAAAGGTGTACTAAAACTTTACCAAAATCTACAAAATGTCTACTAAAGGTTTACCAAAAGTCTACCAAAAACCCTTGGATTTCCCCCTCAGAGAAAGTCCCATTGATGGGCCAAAACAAGTGCCCCAAAGTTGGGACAACTTTCGTCACGCCCATCACGCACAAACCCAGACCGGCCTAGCCTCGTAAATTTAAGCTGCAAAAACTGCAGTGTAGATGGAGAGATAGAGGTCATACTAACTTCTTGACGGCTTCCGGAGCAGGTGAGACTGTGGAAGGTAGCGACTCTGATCCGGGCTGCCGATCCACGTTTCGGCCGACAGGTTGGCGACCATCCTGTTAGAAGGCTGTGGCTTCTCCTCCACGGATGAAGTGATCACCATCGGAAATGCTTTAGTGTTGAGCCGTGATCTTTAAAGAATTACATTAATTGAGTTTGTTTGGAGGGTGGGGGTGGGGGGTGGTGGTGTTCAAAAAATCACTTTGGAAAAAGTCGCTGAAATCAAGAACAACGTAATCCTTTCCACATGCTTCAGCCAAGAACCTTCAGCACAGCACAGTACATCCAATGGCAATGAAACTCAAGTGTGAGCCATGTAGGCAGGTTATATATAAGTATATATTTATATATGCAATAATGATCTAAACTCAACCACAAAAATATTTCTCGGCCACTAGCGAGATCCTGCGAGACTGATGAACGAAAAAGGCACCGTTTGTTACTTCCCTCACTGCTATTCCGCTAATGTCCTTGCTATTCCCTTTTATTATTGTAAATCTAAGGCAATGGATTGGGTTTCAGGCAACAATGCTCACTTTACGCATAAAAAATAGACTTATACATATTCAAACTACGAATCTGCAATATATATCTGTCATATATACTCTGTTACATATATATATATAGATCTCTCTGTTTATATGGGGGGTGAAGTTATTTGGTTATTAAAGTTTGCTTTGTTTGTATGCTAGCTAGTCTCATCATCCTCTGATGCCAAGAAGATGCCATCCACTTGAAGGAGCTGAAATGTCCTGGATGAGGAACCCGAGGGAGAACCCAGTTAGGAACGAGAAATCAAGCGTTTCCAGACCAGAAAACTCAGCAGCTGGCAGCGAGGGCCAGCGCTAAACCCGGGTTTGCTGGTGGGCTGAGGGTGGGGGCTGGGGGGTCTTCAGTTCCAACACCATTTACCCCATCACTAGATCCAAAAATAGCAGGGGCTTCTTGGGTTCCGTCTGCGTTCTCCTACAGTGGGGCGGAAAGCAAGACAGGTGCGGGGGCAGCCGCTCCAGTTCTTTTACCCTTTTTCCCGCTGTGGAGGTTCTGTGAGGGACACTTTCCACCCCCACCTCCTTGCAAATGAGCTCAAAGTCAGCAGATGTGAGAAGGAGGAGGTGGAGGAGACCCAACTGTCCTGTTAGGTCAAAAGGGACTCAAAATCACAACCACAACCACAAGAAGAACAACAACAGTGACAAGACCACCACCACACTGCTAGGTTAGAGAGGCATCCGGACACACAGGTGTTTATGCAGCCAAAGTGCTGAAGTGCAGGTCCAGGCACGAAATACTGTTTTCTTTAACGGGTCTTTTGCTTATTCGTGTCCTTCCTTCCGGGGGGGGGCAGAGAGGGGTTTGGGAGAGGGGGGTTCCGAAAAGGGGTCTGAGATACTTCAGATGCTATAAGCTGAGGCTGCCTCTGTCAAATCCAGGTCTTGATCCTCTCGGGTCAGGAAAAAAGTGAACTTCAGTCCTCTGTTTCCGTCATCCTGAGCCGCGCCGCCTCGTCCCGGTTCCAGAGACCTCCCACGGCTCTCTGTGCGCGACGCGAGAACCGCAGGTCCTCCCTCGGCTGTGTGCGAGCGGAGAGCGGAGAGCGGGTACGGACGCGTCCCGTACGGCCCGGGCTGATACGCCGTTGTTGTCGCGCGCGCTGTCTCGCCGCTCCGGCACCGACTCCACACCCTGCGATACGGAACGAACCACTACACACAGGGGGGGGGACGCGGGGACGACTACCACACGACTGTTCCATCATCTCGGAGAGGGGGATATCAGAACCACTCGGCCAGCTGACGCAGCTTCAGTGTTTAAATAATAATGATAAGCTAAAAAATATATATACATCCTATCATGAGAGAGGTAATCAGTTAATAGGTAATGATATAATAGAGATATTTAGCTAATTTATCGGAGAGCTGACGCAGCTTCAGTGAATAACTATATTTAATATTAAATCTTTAATATAAGTTTAATATGATAATTTAGCAAGTTTATCGGACAGTTGATGCATTAAATATAACATTAAATATAGTTATTTAGCAAGTTTACAATAATTATAATTTGATACCAATTACCACCTCTGTAAAGCCTTTCCACGTACACTTCATTCTAATATTTATTATTATTATTAAAAACTGCTTGGGCAGCTTCAATGTTTTAATAATAATAAGCAAACAATAATATCATACCCTCAGAGAGGTTAAGACGTTTACACAATTTAATGACACCACCTCCGGGAGGCCTTTTTTCCTTGCACACTTAATGATAAAAAAATATTATTAGAAACGTTTAAGATAGCAGCATTTAGCTGATGATAACGGGTCAGATGTTTAGCGTAGAGGACAAAACGTTTATGCGCAGATATTGGTCGGTTTTGGGTGATTTTTGAGGAGGTTAAACGTAAACAAACCGTGTGATTTACTTCTTCTCTTCTGGCTCCTCAGACTTTCGGCCAACTTTTCTGTGCTAAAGCGCGTGCACGGCCCCTCCCCCCCCTTCCCTTCACTGACGCGCGTTCGCATGCTCTGTTGCTAGCCGACGCCACGGCAGCTCGCGTGTAATTGGTCGAATCAGGCCCCTTCCGCGCTTCCGATTGGCCGTATCGATGAAGTGGGCTGGGCTGAGGCGAGAAAGAGAGAGAGACATAGAAAACGAGCGAAAAAGAGCGAGAGAGAGAAAGTCCGCCCCTCCCCCCTCCTAAACTCCCTCTCTGTCTCTAAACGCGGCCAGAACAACACAGGACTTCAGGTGAACGCTGGAAGTGGAGGGGGGGAGCAACAACCACAAACCAAAAAACTTGCGACTCACAGGCTTTAAAACAAGTCTAACTATGAAATATTACATCACATGCTGACATTAAGAGCCCCTTCTTCCATTATATGTCCATTTTTAACAGTTATACAATATAACAGCCTATAATACCCCACACTCCCACCTGGTCACTCACCCTCTCATAACTATGAGATGTGTGACGTCGATGTAGACCTTCTGACTTGCACAACGAAATTAACGGTGCTACCCAATCTTGCACAGCAAAATATACACAGCACTGTGCAAAAGTCTTCAGTCCCCCTCATTTCTGCATACTTTGCTTCCAAAGATCCAGACTTTCTTGTATTTTTAATGTAATCTTGAGGAACAGCTCTCCAGGGTTCCTGAAGGACTTCTAAAGTTCTCTCATTTTCAGTCCAGTGCCTGAACTTGACCAGTTTCAGAAGAACATTTTTGTTTGTCGAGTAACACAGTGACCTACACGTGAATCATTCAGGCATAACAAAGCACATCTAACTGAAGTCCTGAACCAGTGAAGAAACAGGAGCAGATGATTCCAGATGATCAGGCGGAGATCAGTATACTGGTGGTGCTGGATGCTGAGTGGTTGGAACACCTTGTATCTTTATGTACTTTGCAGCCTGTCACTTTGCTCCCGTTTCTTTTATTTAATCTTTGCAATATGCCAAAGACAGTTTGACAGATGTAAAACAGCATTTGGCACAGTGCCTAAAGTGTAAAATAGACAAAAGGACATAGTAAATAGACAATAAGTGTACAATATAGACAATACAGAAATAGACAAACTACTAGCAGCAATATTGCACTATTTGCCAACTCCAAACAACTCCACGTACTATCCGGAAACTTAGTATGAAGATCAAATTAGGCCAAACATTTTTTTGAGCTGCTCATCAATAAACCTGCAAGTATGTAAGTGCACCCCATTACTGTACACAGGGTGTATTACTAAAGGGACAATAAAACCTCCACAGACAAACTTTTGTCGACTTCCGGAAAGTGGACTGAAGCCACAAAGAAGAATAAGAATAAAATGCCCATTTTGGGTGCATGAAGTGTTTTTAAAATAATTCTTCTTCTTCTTGATAGACAAAAAGTTTTCTAAAGCACTTTTCTTTGGGTCAAAATAGTAGAAGCTCCTTATAACAGCTCACACATTGTCAGCTTTGCTTATAGACTTTCAGAAAACCATCTATTTATGACTTTAAACAGACCTGTGAGAAGAAGAGAGACAAACCTGTGCAGGTCTTGTTAATGTTTACTGCAACATTTAAAACCGTATCATGAAACGATCCCTCCTTGACGGCACGTGATTAAAGCTTATAGCTACACTGGGCTTTATCAAACACGCTGGAGGTCAAAGTACAGACACCAAGGTCCCTCCAAAAATCACCTAGAATAACACAAACATATTCTAATTGTCTGCATGACACTTATAATTACTGGTGCTATTTTCACCTCATTCCTGTAAGACCATCTATAATGCTGGTGGAGCAAACTATAATAGTTTTCTAAGTCCAGAATAGTGTAGTATGACAATATTTCTTGTTCATAAGGGGGTTAAGGGGACAGGACACTTTTACCTTAATTTAAGTAAATTACCAAAATGTCATGTAGAACTCTTTTTCCCTTACAGAATTATAGCCCTTACAGAATTATAAGCCTTATAGAATAATAACTCATCATACAGCATTATTACTTCACTATACAGAATTATAACCATTATATAATTCTAAATCTTATAATATATAATATTGGTATTCTATAGTTACAATATAGAATTATATCCCTGGTGGCATAGAAATATAAGCTTTATAAAATAACTCATTATACAGAATTATAACCTTATAATTTAAAATCTTATAATACAGAATTATAACTCTTCCAGACTTACTTATAACCCACATAATAGAATATATATAATCATAATCCTTATAGAATTATAATAGGAATTATAATATAGTTATAACCCTTTTACATTTTTTACAGGGATTAAAAAGAGTTAAAAAGGGTTATAACTATATTATAATTCCTATTAATACAGTTATAAGCCTTACAATGTACAATTATAATCTTATTGAATTACAACCCTTATAGTTTTATAAGTTATAACTCCAATATAATTATAAATCTTATAACATCTAATCAAAGCCCTTATGTAGAATTCTAACCCTTAAAGAAGCATAAACCTTGGATTATAACACTTCAAATTCACTTTAATTTACATCAGTGTTAGTTAAATCTGATTTTTCAGGGTATCGACAGACACAAAAGTAGTTTTGGTGACAAATAAAGAATGGTGAATTTTGAAAAGCTGTTAAAAAAAAAAAAGTAGGAGTAAAGTTGCTTTTCTGCCTTTTTTCCCTCCACAGCAGTGTGAGATACTGCAGCCCCCCCAGCCCCCAAAAAACCTTCCATCCTAAGACACCCCCCACAAAAACCCCTCCAGCACCCCTCACCCCTCCTTTTTAATGTGTCATTTATGTTTTTTTTCCACAGATAAGGGTCGCATGTATAAGTTGAGGGGGGGTTGAACGGAGGGTGGGGATGGTGGGGGGGGGGGTTGAGGGAGGGGGGGGGGTAAAAAATGTGACTCGGTTCCAATAAATCACGTTTGCGGAGCTCGCGCAGACACCCGAGATTAAAAAACGCAAAGGCGAAGATTCCGGGACTCACGTGCCTCGCAGCGAAATTCCACCCGGCAACTACACAATGTACCATGGCAACAGCCTCGCCATTGGTCGCGCTTGCGATTTGAACTGACCAATCGGAGGGCCAGCAGCGGGTGATGCGTGTTGCTAGGTAAACATGATGCAGTGGGAAGATACGGGAGAGGAGCCTGGCTGGAGGAGAAGGAGGAGGAGGAAGCGGAGAGGAGGAGGAAGAGGAGGAGGAGGAGAAGGAGCTAAAGCGAGAGAGAAAAAGAGCAAGTACAATCACATCGCATTTTTCAGCCACGGAAGCCTCCCTTTCTCTCCACCTTCTTCTAGCCTAGGTAACAAGAGCCTGAATATGGGCCTTCAGCCCTGCGAGACCCTCAAACAAACACACCGCCCTGGTATTTTTTGGGGTTTTTCAGGCTCCTTACCCTCCCAAACGTCTGTCCAACAACAGAGAACTATTTACAACTCCATAAAGCCACGAGGCGCCATTTGACCTCCTAATGTCCAAATATTTTTAAAATAGCCCTGTGTTTGCCTATCAGGAATGACGAGGATGTGACCAAAAAAACGGCCTGAACTTCAGAGACAGGTGTGAGGCCAAGACGTCCAGAGAACCCAGACGCTTCTATTTCAGCTGGAATGTGAGAGTTCGTTCGAAAAGGGGGTGCGATAAAGTACCCAGGGAGTCTATGGCAAGGCCTCATGTCGTCACCACCTTACAGACTGACAAGTCATTGATAAACAGGGCGGGTGATCAAACTGGGAGGTGGGTGAATGATTGATTGATAAATGGGGGATTAAAGAGTGATTGATTAACGGGGGAGTGGGAAATAAACAAGGGGACTGATGAGTGTGATAAATGGGATTTGATAATTGGGAGATATAAGGGGGGATTTATGAGTGATTGATAAATGAGGGTTTGATGAGTGACTGATAAACAGGGAATTGATGAGTGATGGATAAACTAGGGGGGATAAACATGGGGAATGATGAGTGACTGATAAACTGGGTTGTATAAATAGGGGGCTTGTTGAGTGATCGATAAACTGTGAGGGTATAAGTAGGGGGACTTATGAGTGATTGATAAATTGGGGGTATAAATAGGAGGACTGATGCGTGATTGATAAACTGGGGGTATAAATGGATTGATGAGTGATTGATAAACTGGGAAGTATAAATAAGGGGATTGATGCGTGATTATATAAACATTGTTTAATTAACAGATGCTTCACTGGTGTTAGGAGGGGCTCTTATAAATCACCCTTGGTCTAATCCGCGTGTGGGGGTGATGGGTAAGAATAAAGTTTAGCCCGTTTTCCTGAGCGAAGTTTGAAGTTACATGGGCCAAAAATGGCCCAACGTTGCTAGTGCCGCCCAAGTTCTGCCGAGAGACTGAAGAGGGGCTGAGTCGAGTTTAACATTAGAAAAGTTTGAGGTAGCACCCATAAATAGGTCTGCTGGAGGTCGGCTACAAAGGCCCATGTGGAAAAAAGGCTTACAACACATGGAACATGACACCGGCGCTTTAAAATCACGGCAGTTCATTCTGAACAGGAGATCTTTACATCCACGCCTTCCTGAGGTCTGTCATTCAGGTGAAATCATTAAGACATCGATGTTGGGGAATGAAAAAGTCAACAGGTCTACGCAGACCTCAACTTAATCAAACAGCAAAAGAAATATGTGCTGTTATACAAATGTTATAACACTCTGACAACAGGTTTCGGGCGTGTGTCAGAATAGATTCCTCTGAATGCGGGCCGCTGGTTCTCACAACAAAAATACAACATTTAAAAGTTTTATATTTTGTAGTTTTTGTATTTAAAAAACTCACAAATTTAAAAGAGCTCAGCTTAAGCAGGGGCCAGCTCCCTGCATCCAAAGACAAAACTCAGAAATAAATCGACACAAAAGAACAGTTCTCATCACAAGTGTGTGTGTGGCATCAGTTTATCATATTTAATGTAAGCTTTTTCTGGGCGAGAACTTAGTGGCCCAGCTTGTTCAGGATATCTATCCGCACGTGTATGGTGCACTAAAGTATGACTCTGTTTCTCGCACACGCACGCACACGCACGCACACGCACACACACACACACACACACACACACACACAGAATCCCTGCCGTTAATCCCCCGTGAGCCCCCCTGCCTCCCGAGCCATGACCTTTCACCTGAAAAGCACATATCCTCTCCAGTGGCCCGAGAACCGCCACCGTCTCCTCCGACCCACAACTTCGGCCTGAATTCTCTGACCGCTGTAACGAGGCCACAACCGGCCGGATTAAAACCTTAAGAGGTCAGAGAGAGTTTAAGTTCAAAGGTCAGATGACTGCCAGGTTAGTGTAGGCGGCCCAGGTGTGAGAAAGGTTTGCAATTTTGTTTGCAGTTTTGACACACACACACATTAACATGCAGACACATATATTTTGACCAAAAAACACAAGAGAAAAGGTAAAAAGGATAAAAGGATGTCACGAGGTCCGGTTGTACGGATGCTGAGGGCCGGAGCCGATTAGTGTTGGGGACGCTGTGCCCCAGGGTGGGCTGAGTGAAGTGTGCCTGAAGTGGGTCCTCCTCTGCTGCTCCTAGTGGCCAAACATACCCATTACACCCAACCTGTAGAGGGTCAACTCACAGGCAGTGAGGAACACCAGACAGAAAACTGGAGATTTCAAAGATCCAGACTTTCTTGTATGAACAGTTCTCATGGCTTTCAACCCCAGAAACTAGATATTTGCTGAGTTTAAAAAAACTTAAAATATTAAATGTGCCAAAGCTTGCACTCACCACAATTTATACTTTATCATTTATAATAAAAAAATATTAAAACTGCAACTTAAAGAAAACACAGCATTGATACTATCAATTACATTAATATTAGTAATAAATATTATAAACATTAAGATGAGGTACTTTGATAATGGTAACATTCTGCCCATCAGCTCGATGAAAGAAGGAGAGAAAAACATTTTTGTAATTTTTTCAGTACAGCTGTAATACATTACGTCTATTTTTCCTTTGTTTGTACAATCTCTGATTCCAGAGTTAGGGTTAGGGTTAGACCAGAGTGTGTGAAGCCCTGATGAAATGACCATGAAGCTAAAGACCCTGGATTTACCTCAGGAACAACCCGACTCTCGTCCCTGGCGTTTGATCAGCAGGACTGTTATCAGGGGACAGAAATCTGCTCAGAACGAAAGTAAACAGTTAAATCTGAACAAACAACAGACCTGTGAGATCGCTCACCAGCCGTCTTCCTGCAAGGTCAGGAGGTGCTGCCCCGTTTCTGCCAATGAACTTTAAACCTTGGGCAGCCTCTGAGAAGCCTTCCGGACCATTGCAAGGACCAGTCTTCTAAACATTTGTTTCTTTCATTTAATCTACTCATTTTCCAAAAATAAGACACTTTGAAAGGCAGAAAAAAGTAGTTTTGAAGAAATAAGTTGAAATATAAGCAAAATATAAAGAACTGAAGGGTGGCTCAAAACCTTTGCAAAGTACTGTATATATTCTGAACCTCACAAAATAACTCATGTTTTAAACTGTTATTTTCTACCAATACACACAGCACTCACAGCCATTATTTGAGAACACAATAAAAAAATCTAATTTTAATATCTTATTTACCAATTATCTGTTAACAGATTTATTAGTGGTTTACGTTCATGTAGAGACGAAGTAAATTCAGAAACTCTTATTGTAACAATACTGGACACCACTCCCCTTTAAAGTCTCAAACTGGGAGCTGTCATAAATAATGGCTCATCACACACGTCTTGTGTTTACCTTCATACTGAACCTACTCACAGGAGTCTCAGCTTGACAAAAAGACCTAGTTTCATGACTGAAGGCGGGCAATATGGAACAAATACAGTATCGTGTTACTTCAAGGCATCACGATACATGATACACATCACAATATTTAGTTTCAATTTGATATGTTCAAACTAATATTATGAAAAAATACAAATCAGTGTTTCCGATACACTGAGAAATACAAACACAATTCAGGACAGTTTGGTCACAAAAGTCATCGGACTTTATAAAAAAAACAACAACAAAAAACACGATATGTTGTTCTTTTAAAATTTTAGTAGAAGAAAACATTAGAAAAACAATTGTAACTGACTGGTTTAAGTGTAATGTAACAATATAAACTTCCAGCACCTTTTAATGCAGAAACCAGTTCTGTCTCGTTTTCTAGACGCTCACTTGGAACTTGTGGGTCCAACTCATTCCTGCAGCTCAATGGAAGAAAGATCTGGAGGCTGGCGAGGCCAAGACGTCATTCTCTAAACTTTCTGCTTTTCTTTGAACTGGATATAATTTTGGCACAATTTTAAAGAATGCTTGGGATCATTATCCTGTTGAAGAATTAAATTTTGTCCAATGATACATAGAGCTGGGCGATAAGACCAAAAATGTTTATCATGGTATTTTTCAAAATTATATCAGTTTCACGGTATATGACAGTATTTTTTGTTTTTATGTATGACTGGGCGTTTACCACATTTTAAAGGATGAAATGAATTACAGCATCTGACTGAACGTGCTTTTGCTTTTCACCAGTGTTACTTGAAGAGGATGGTTTTTGACAAAACTATACTTTTCACAACATATTTGCAAGCAGCCAAAGAGGTATTTAGACTTAAATAAAGGAATAAATAGTAAACATCTTTTGAAAACCAATTACACTATCTGTTACAGTTAACAATCTCTGTCCACTGGAACATTAAAGTGACTTTTTAATACAACTTTACCTCCATTAAATTATTAATATTTAAACAAATAATAGAAAAATGTGCAACTTCCAGTAATAACCCAATTGCTTCAAGCCCAGATACATTATACAGTATTCAAGTACTGAAAAGTATTGAACAGTAGTACAAGTAGTATTGAACTGTATTCACACATTTTAACATAATGAACTTAAAGAAAGGCACTTAAGGAAATTTCAGCCATTACAATTCTGGGCAAGGAAAACCAGACGCTGTGTGGTTTGCGCATTTATGCCAAATTTGGGACTTATTGAGGATAAATACAGGAATGAATTGTAAGGCAGTGAGTTTTTCTCTAATGCGGTTAAATGTCCACTCTGTCGGACTAAATGCTATATTTGTTCGCGCCGTGACATGAAGAGCTAACCGCTAAAGGCTAAACACAAGCATGTTTCATAACGCTAAGATAAAAATGTACTTTTGGGATTTTTTGAGATCATACACATTTCGTCAGAATCAGACGGCCTCAAACTATACGACAGGTACATTAATATTACGGTATCTTAAAGTATTTGAGAAATTACTTGCACAAAAAAGCTAAAAATAAGAAATTGCATAAAAGCACATTTCCAAAAGTAAAATTTTAAGCCCTATAATCCACGCGCTGTTTATCTGACATATAGCGACTCTCACACGGGGCTTCACAGCTCGCGCAAAAGAAAAGTTCCCTTATGTTCTGTTCCCCTAACGGTGCAGCAGTGAAAAAGGTCCCCCATAAACAGTTTCCAGCTGCGCCACTTTCCGAACCTTCTTTGGGCGATTTAAACCGGTGCTGCGGTACAAGAAAAATTCATATCATAATAAAAACGGTTTTTGGTATGAAACGGTATACCCAGCGCTAATGATACATAAACCAAAAGGAATTTCGAAGAACTGAGTGATACTTTTCTTTTTTCACGATTAACACAAAATGAATGTCAGTCACTAAACAAACCTGATATGTCTCTTCAAAACTAGTAGTCTGATCCTTTGTGGCTAAATAATATGTTATTACAGAAATTTGTTTAAGTTACATTTGTTTTAAGGATTTCTAAAGCAGCATATCATTCTTTTTTTTTTTTAATTAGAGGTTGAACCAGCTTGGAATGTCCAGTAAACCAGATCAACACTCAAAACTTACAGAGTCTCCAAACCCTTCATTGACTTTAAACCTCTGGGTTCTTCACAAGCTTCGCCAGAACCTGGAGAAGTCAAACACTCTTTTAAACGTCCATTAACTTCTAAAGTTTGGTTAAGAGCAGCGTATTTAAAGAAAATGTTGCAGCCTATTTTAATCTCTCATACACCAGTTATCTAAAACAGATTCACTAGTGACTGAAATTCAGGTAAAGCCTTATTCAATCACAGCATCCTGGTTATCAGACATAAAAGCAACCAGTGCTGCTGTTACATCTTCATGTCTCTGATAGCTTGGAAACAATGGGTCCGGTTTTATTTGTGCATCAGTCAACTCTCTCTTTAGCCTGTAATAAAATAAACAAGCAAAACACACCAATATTCCTATAAAATGATGAGCTCTGTAATGGCTGATACGTGTTCAATACTCTTTCAGATACAGATATCATTTAAAAACTCATTCTCCTCAATTTGGTAATGTAGCATGTAAACAAAGTTTCAAAATGTACTCCTCCGTCCATATATGGGAACTAAAATCTCTGTGATGTCACAAAAAATTATTCACATATAGTACATCCACATATTTAGCCTACAGTTCCAACTTGTCCAATGCTATTAAAGGGCCAATTTCGTGGAAACCTCACTCTCCTCAATTTTTGAGAAACCAGTTTTATGAAGTACATAAACAATGTCAAAGTTTTATGTACCATCAATCAGCAGAAGAAACGTACAGCTTTTACTAAAACGTCCCTTGACAGAAGCGACAGGACTTATTAACCCATTTGTGTTGGAACAAAACCTTATACCTCCCAAAGTAACTTTATAGAAGATGTATTATAACCTCCTGAAAGTTCAGTGTAAATTAATGTAATGACATTTTATTTTTGAGTAATTTTGGGCCATTGCTGTTAGGGCTGCACGATATGGACAAAATATTGTAATGCGATTTTACTGCTACATACTGCAATTGAAATGACTCACAATATGAAAGGACCCATATCATCACTTTTCTTCTGAAGTATTAATTCTAAGTTTTGTTCAAGGTGCTGTAGTTTGTGTGGACACCTTCACTAATCCTAATCCTCCACAGATCACCCAGAGCCACAGAGGTCAGTAGGATCAGCGGGACGGTGAGGGTCAGGTGAACCTGAAAATCAGGTTATTATAAATCATTGCTTCACAAATACATCAGTATCAGAGCTGCCAGCTCTCACTCTCACACCTCTCACATTTCACACGAACTTTTCATCAGCAGCTGGCGGACTAGCGGTTAGGGCGTTCGCCCTGCGGTCGTCGTGGGTTCAAATCCCAAGACCGCCAAGCACCTCTGAGGTTCCCTGAGTGAGGTTCCGTCCCCACACTCTGCTCCCCGGGCGCCGTGTTCCTGACTGCCCGCTGCTCCTCTTGGTGAATGGGTTTAATGGGTTAATGCAGAGGAAGAATTTCGTGCTGTTCACACTGTGAGCTGTGGCGCGTTCACGTATGACAGAATGGACACTTTCAACTTTCTTTCATCTTCGCTTTCTCTGATGTTCTTCCAAACAGCAAAAAGTGCAGTAAATTACTGTAATGTGTTCGTGTAGTAGCCAATTCTCCCCTGCACACACTTTTGCATATTTTATTCATTATCATTATTACATTAGCTAAAATACAAAGTGATGGGGAGGGAAGGACCACCCTACACACCCAGAGAGAGAGAGAGAGATACAGAGAGAAGAATACAGAATGATAATTCCAGAAAAGTGATAATTACGACCCTTTAATATATTGAAAAGCATCACAGTTGCAATATGTAAAAGAAAAATCATATTGATATTTTGCAGTATCGTGCAGCCCTAATTGAGATGTGATTAGATTCGTTAGCTTTCCTCGGCCTCCACTGCCCGACCCAATTAGATCTTCCACAAATGCACCCCTTTCCAACCATCTTTGCCAGCATAGCAACTCTACTAACACCTGAATCTCCAGCTCTGTCTGATTCCACCTATACAGCACATATGATGTGATTAAGCTTCTGTTAAGACAGCCATAATCTCCAGAAGCTCTGGCTATTTAATTCTTGCTGTGCCAGCTTAGAGCAGGCATGGAGGCTGGCAAGGGGTGCGTGCAGGCATGCAGCACACACACACACACACACACACACACACACACACACACACACACACACACTTTGGCTGTCATAAGGAATGCATAGAGGAGTCTCACACTCCTGCAGCGACACCAAGGCCTTTAGCACGGACACACACTCTCGCAACTTAACTACAGATGCGTTTAGCCTCAGGGTCATGACCCCGAACTGGAAGCCCCCCCGTATTTTGACGCTCAGATGGACAAGCCTGCTAACGAACACATCGACACTTTTAATCCAAAACCACTTACGGTTTGTGGAACTCGATTCAATGGGTTTTTACAGTCCAAATCAGGGTGACACAAGAGGGGGGGTGGGGGGGCAAAACCCACCCCATTCCACAGTATCCCCACACTGAAACACTTTACACTGTTTTTAAAAACCTCTAGCACAATTTTGCTGTGTCCTAAACCACATTCCCAAGTCTGATCCACCTTAATGAAGAGCTAAACATGGTTTGAGGGTCCACACTTCATTTTCTCTGTTAATAAATGCCATTTCTTTAAAAATGTGTAAAATGCATAATATCGACTAATGTAATATCCGATGGACTTCTGTTGACACTGAATTCCCATACAAAAAGATACAACCAACCAAGACTTAAAAACAACAAGAAACAAACTGACAGTGCAAATTATTGCAACTGTTTGCATAAAGGAAGGAAATGTAATTCCAGTTTAAAACATATACATTACAAATGTAATATATTTACCAAGTTCCTGCATAGTCCAGGGTTTAAGATGTAAACATAGAGTGGGTTTGCTGGTTTTGGACTATGCAAGAAGTTGTGAGGCCAAATAGTACCCAAAGAAAACTGATTTTGTTTTTGTCAGATTTGCCACTAATTTACCATCAACAACATCCATATAAACGCTCAGAGAAATGTGGAGCTTCACTGGGGGGTCAATAGTGAATGAAATGGCTGCATTTGTGTAAGAGATGTCTGGTTACATTCAACACCACTGCAGAGAAAACTAAGTGTCTACAATAAACCGTTTCACACCAAACACACGCTGAACCCACTGTGTTTATTGTCCTCCTGGTATATGGGGAAAGATTGATGCATGATATTAATCTGCAGTAACGATCCATCCTGGCCAAACACTCCAGAACCACTGGACAGCCCATAGTGTCAAGTAACCAACGTTCATCATCACTCGGTTCAGGACGGGTTTCAGAAACCTGGTCCTGGAAGCCCTTCTGAGCTGCATCCAGCTGACCCCAGTCCATCTGTATCAACAGTCTCAGAGCAATAACACTGATCACAGACCAGCATTCAAACAGGAACAGTTTAATCATCCACATTGCTGCACTGACCTCAGATGTGGTTAATCGTTCGAGACATGTTTGAAGCTCCTGTAGTACAGAACTGAAGCTACAAAGCTAACACTGCTAACACTAGAAGCCAGTGGTCACCCAATTTTTTTTCATCTCCAAAACATCTAATTTTCACAGGCGACAGTAAGTCACACTATGTCCTAAACCACAACTACAAGTCTTATTCACCTTAATGAATGTGGTTTAGGATATCACAGAAACTAATTCTAGATTGGCACTCCTGCTCCTGAGGCACTTTGGGAAAACAGACCCTGTTGTGTAAATCCTAGAGATGAATTTGAATGAGATTCCAAAAACATTTCTGGGTTAAAACCGGGACTATATTTGTGTAGCAAAGTCGTAACACACTCAAAAACACACTAAACAGTCACAAGCACTCTAAAAAACACACAAATACTCCAACACAAACTAGCTAAAATGACACTAACATACACTAAACACAAACTAAACCAATCTAACACACTCTGATACAAATACTAACACACTCAGGTGATGCTTGGGGGGGTGGGGTGGGGGGTCCCGCAGGTCGACGTATTGTATAGTAAATTTTGGGGAGAAAGCTTTCCAGAAATACATGACATACATCTAGACTCCGGTGGTCTCTCAATGCTGCTGCTGCTCTCAGGAAACTTAAAAATACATTGTGTTCACACAGCAAAACACAGACAATAAAGATGAGGAGTTCGGAAAAGGCCATGGGTCTCCTCCCTCCTCAGGTCTTCTCTCCTTCACTTTCCTCTCCTCCTTCCCTTCTTCCCATCTCCCCTCCTCTTCTGTCAGTGCTGACCCACTTTTCTCTCCCTGAGAGGAGTTACTGACCCACTGCTGTCCCCAATAAGGATCCCATACTGCTACACACACACACACACACACACACACACACACACACACACACACACACACACTCTATAGACTGCTTAACTCCCATGTTCAATTTGGTAAAATCACAATCAGGCCTCTGACAGGGATCAAAACACAGAATTAGTGCATCAGCATTAATGCATCAATTTCGGGATATTATAATTAATTACAATTATATTCAATTACGTTTATTAATATCTTTATGTAATAATAAGCTCCAAATGTATTACATGTATTACATGTACGTCTACTAGTAATAATATGCCCATTATATATAAATATATATGCCAATTATCTTTGTTATGCGCTGTCGTTTTCTTTGTTACAAACAGGTAAATACAGTAATAAATTAGTGCAATTTTTTGTAATAAAAATACAGTAAAACGTCGGAGTAATCACCAATAATTTTTACATCAATAATTTACTGTTAATCAGCGCGTCTTATTCAGGGTTCTTCAGGAGGAGAACTGTACTGTAATCAGTGCTGTGTCTTATTCAGGGTTCTTCAGGAGGAGTACTGTACTGTAATCAGCGGTGCGTCTTATTCAGGGTTCTTCAGGAG
>JBBJLS010000001.1:969371-980687 GCA_037577275.1 Bryconaethiops microstoma
ATTAATGTTTTAACACTAACTTAACACTACTGTCCAGTAGTAAACAGGGTTTAAGTAGAATTTTCCCAGGTGCCTAAACTTTTGCACAGTACTGTATATACTTGAACTGATTGACCTTTTTTGCCTATGTAGGTTGGAACAGACAATGTGAGGGTTAAAGGGTCAACAATATTGGGGGGCATAGGAATCAGGACTGGGGTCTTTTCCCTTCTAATGGTAGCGATATTGTGTAGAATCGCACATGCTGACACCACACGTAGCTCTTTCAGGAACGCAAAACGTGCCTTCAAGATTCCAAACGTCACTTAAGTCCCGCCCCTTGTGTTGCCATGAGCTGGTGATCACATGTAAAGATGAACACAAGTCATGAGCTCATTCTGCTATTGTAGCATCAAAGTAATACATGGACATTCCTGAATAAAAAGTGTTTCACAAGGGCATCATTTACATCAGGACGAACCAGTTTCCTGTGTGGGACGAGGAAAGGACTGAAATCCTGTCAAACGGGGGAAGAAAAGTGAGACGCCCTCTAGATTAACATCATTAACATCATAACCAATGTGGATTAAGGATGAGGCTAAAAAAAAAAATACAACTCACCACCTTACGTGGATCCAATAAGTGGAGAGAAGGTTAAAGTAAGACACCATGTAGTCCATGGCCTTCATATAAGATCCATTAAGATATGATTAAAGCCACCTGTACATTAATGCTGTGAAAGGATTTCCGATTCACATAAACACCCTCATGCTGTCCCAGGTGTGCCCCGATAGGGACGTGTGCAATCGACGGCTCTTATATAAATTAAATGGGAAATTGTGTTGAGTTGAAGCACGTTTATACGGCCAGAAAACACGCAGACAACAGTTTGGTTCAGAACCGCACAGCAAACGGTATTCTTGCTCACCGATGGAACCCAGAAATTGTCCACACGCAAAATAGCTCAGCGAACGGCACACAGTCTGCTTAAGAGCAGAATCTGTGGCTGTCAGAGAGAATTTCTTCCAGATATGCCAGCGGATTCCGCTCTGCGGGGAGAACCCCGCACCATTCAGTCCCGCGGCTCTTCCAGGCACCACTGGCTGCAGAGAAATGTTGTGGAGGGGTGGAGCTTAAGTAGGGCGGACTGGTCAGAGCAGCTTCGATTGCCATGGCAACTAAATTGCCATGGCAACAAACCCCAGGTAAAATCCGATCACATTTCGTGGTACAGGTTAACCACGAAGTTACACCTCACACGATCAAGTTACTCTCGAACCTCCCAGTAAACTCACTTCGTAGTACAGCCCCCGGATTGGTCACCCTGTCTGAAACACCACTGCTTATAGACTCAATTGTATATTGAAACCCTTCTGTGATATCAGTCTTGCTTGGTAGACAATATATTGTGCAGCCCTATAAAGGTGTTTGTCAAGGTGTCAAAACCAAACCAAACATGAATTTAAATTTTTATTAATGCAATCCAATACACTTTTCCCAATGCTCAGCTATCAACTGACATTCTGGGCATTCAAACAGTAAAAGGAATTAAAAAGAAAGGAATGATCATTTTCATTTCAAAATCAATTTTTTTCCTTTTTCTATTTTTTTTTTCTTTTTTCTTTTTTTGGTTAACTACAATCAAGGCCCAGACTTGACGTCTACAGACCTGGCAAAATTTGCATTTATTTTTAATTATTCAATTTTTAAGAGTTTTTAAATTTTTCATTGTTTTATGAGTTTTGTATTTTTCAATGTTTAATTTTTTTTTCCTTTCCGTCTTGAAGCTGAGTTGCAGGGCATCCTGTTCTGAAAGAGGAGAACAGAGTAACGTTAGTCTAAAGCAACAGTGCGTTTATTTCACATCTGGATTATTATAGAAGCTCTTTACCTTGCGTTAAACAGCTGGAACAGCAGCACTGTTCACAGATTTCTGAGCGGCTTCCTTCGCCTGATGGGCCTGGAGCACAGCGACAGCTTCATCCACCTAGAAATAAACACACAAGTTACTGTAGTCTGTTTAAACCCCACGGTTAAACAACCTAAACACACTAGACTCTACCGTCTCTATAACCTCCCCTTTAATCTACCTAGACTATTGTTACTGTATAGTCTGTTCACCATTATTAGTTCATCTAGACTTTCTGTACACTGTCATAAGCTCAAGGCCCTAGATAGCTGCTGCTCTAGTACACAACATAAACGTGCACGTGTGTGTGCTGACCTTGGAGCGCAGAGACTCGGGAGACTCCAGCATGTGGAGCAATTCTGAATTGTCGATCTCCAGCAACATGCCGGTGATTTTTCCTGCCAGGGTGGGGTGCATGTTCTGGATAAGGGGGAACAGACGCTCGCCTGAAAACAAAGATTAAGAGAAAATTGTTATACAGCCTGAAAGCAAAAACGGCTTCTGCGGAGCATACCGAGAATTTTTATAATGTGCTTAAAGCAAATAACCTCATTTGGTCTCAGGAATCCCAGATGGTGTGTTCCTGATCCCAGATTATGCTCAAGTGTTTATAAGTGACTCACCAAGCATCTGCTTCTGCTCCTGCGGAGGAGCGGCGGCCAGCATAGAGGCAGTGAGAGGCTCCTGACCCTGTACGTGTACTGCAGGCTAGGGGTGGGAGGGAAAATAATTAATAAAATTAACACAAACTAAATACGTTTCATACGTTTGGCTACAAGGTCTCACTTTTGCACAAAGCACATACTAGAGCTGCATGATACGGACAGAATATCAGTATTGTGGTTTTTATTTTAATTTTTTTTTTTACATATTGTGATTTCAATACACCAAAGGGCCCAAAATCACCTTTTCTGGATTTAAAAAGGAAAATATTGAATATGGGCCTTTTAAAAATACCTCAGTCAATTAGTGTCTTAAACGGTTAAAGATTAAAACAATTACACTTTTATAGGATTACATGAAGCCCTTCATCAGAGCACCCAGTAACTCACCTGGAGCTGTGATTGGTCACCTTGTCAGAAACACTGAGTGGTTAGAGGCTCATATGCAGCCTTCTGTGACCTCAGTATCAAAGAAACAGATATATTGTGCAGCATACACTAATTTGTCAGTGTGTGACAGGCTGAGCGTGTGTACCTGCTGCATGGGGACCTGAGGCTGGGTGCCCAGGTGTTGCTGAGGGTTGCGCACTCCCGGGGCATATTTGTACTGTGGAACTGCTCGGACCGGAGTCGTTCCAGTAGCTGCTCCTGCACTGGTTGGCCGTGGGCCCAGGGGCTGAGACGCTGCGTAAACACCAACACACAGTCAGGACCAGAGTGTATGAGTGACATTCACATATACACTGAGGCGTAACCATTGCCATAGGAGTGTGAGGGACATACTCATGCGCTGAGAGGCCATCATGCGTGGAACCTGAGAGGTGGTGGGTCGGATGGTGCTGAAGGTCTGTGGGCGGGGCGCTGTGGGTCGGATTGCATTTGGCATGTTCTGGAAATCTGTGGTGAAAATAAGTGTGTAAAAACACTGGGAATGGTTCCAGGCAGCAAAACGTGGGAGAACATCACCTATCTAACGGTCTCTGCTCTTACTTCAGGTTTAAACACAGGTAACTTGAAATAGAGGCAGTGAGCTCTCAATTATTTTGTAATCTCATTGTATTTTGCAACATGCTCCATTTCTCACTTAATACAATGCAGTAGTGTCCATTGACGTATAACAGACTCCTTCCACCTGATCTGTATTACTGTATATACACTGTGCCATTTATACGCCATTGTTCAGGGATGTTAGGCACCAACTTCAGAACAAACTGTGTCTAACCATTTTACACAAACCAGAATTCGCCAGTACAGGCATAGGTGTAAGCTTGTGTGTGAGTGACTCACGCTGAGGGCGGACGCTCTGCGTGGCCCAGCGGGGGCTGGGGCGGAGCTGAGCCAGCTGGCTGCTGGGGTAATATGCGGCCCGGTTCTGAGCCTGTAACACACAACCAGAGAGGGTAACACTTCAGCATGGTTAACAAACTCCAACCACAACACAGGCACCATCAGAGCTGGTACTGTTTAGCTTTAATCAAGTCTACATTAGCTACATTACCCTCAGCCAGAAGGATATTGTGTAAATAATTGTCACTGTTACTTCAATTATCTGCATGTGTGTGCCTGACCTGGGGGATGGCAGCCATGAAGTACCCAGAAGGCGGGGCGGGCTGGTAGGGGTTGAGAACAGGGTTGGGCACGGCACGGACGCTGGCCATCCTCTGCATGTATTGGTTGGTGAGGTGGGCCTGGCGCTCCTCCTTTCGCTGAGCTAAAGCCACGTAGAGCGGCTTGGTGGCCACGATGCGTCCGTTCATCTCCGTGACTGCCTTGGTGGCCTCCTCGGGCGAGGAGAAACACACGAAGCCAAAGCCTTTGGAGCGACCGCCCTCCATCATCACCTGCAGCAGGGACAGAAAATTGAAACAGATGTCCAACATACACAAACAACCAGCGTATTCATGTGTAAATAATGGTGGTAATAATAATGGTGGTAATAATAAGGTTTATTCAGGTGCTGTATTTTTAAATAAGGTTCTGTGACTGTGCTCATCTGAATGGGGGTAACCTTAGCGCTGGTGATGGTTCCAAACGGAGAGAACTCCTTCCGCAGGCGCTCGTCGTCCAGCCCATCATCAAGGTTCTTCACATACAGGTTCACACCCTTTTGGAACAGTAAAAACAAGTGAGTGAGGCCTGGAAGACTGTCTCCTAAAGCTACATGCCTTAAGACTAAAGTTAGCAGTGTCCAAAGAAATGTCTCCAATGTAAATGTGGTTTTAGTCATCGAGAAACTGGGAGGAATTTTTAACAACTCAGCAAGCACTACTTAGAGGAAAAGTGTGTAAAGATACTGCAATGCTATTGAACAGTGGGCTGAGTGTATTGTTAGCTAAATAGTCTGGCCCACAAGTTACCAGACCATGTGGAATGCATGTGTGTACATAAGGTTAGTTTTACCTGATAGCGGGTCATGCGGTCCTGCTTCATCTGTTCAAACTTGCGCTTGAGCTCTGTCTGTCTCTCGCCTTTCTTCTGAGCTCGTCCCACGTAAACCTGCTTCCCATTCAGCTCTTTACCGTTCATCTCATCCACAGCCTTCAGAGAAACACACACGTCAGTCCAGGTTTATAGAGTGTATACATTTGTAGTAGTTGTTAGACTTGCAGCAATCATACACAGTACTGCGAGTCCTGAATCCCCTTCATTCAGCACCACCAGTATACTGATCACCGCCTGATCATGTACGTACGCACGCACGCGCACACACACACACACATTTCTGGGGCAGACGGTGGCCTAGTGGTTAGGGCGTCTGCCCTGCGATCAGTAAGTCGTGGGTTCAATTCCCAAGACTGCTAGTGGCACCTCTGAGGTACCCTGAGCACGGTGCCGTCCCCACACACACACTCTGCTCCCCAGGCCGTGTTCCTGCTGCCCCCTGCTTCACTTGGTGAATGGGTTTAAATACAGAGGAAGAATTTTGTGCTGTTCACATTGTGTGCTGTGGTGTGTTCACGTATGACTGAATGATCACTTTCAATTCCTATACACAAACAATTTATAACACTATCAGGATACCATGGAATTACCTGGTATCAGATCAAAATGAAGTCAGAAGCACACCCACCCTCTGCGCATCCTCGTGCCTCTCGAAGCTGACAAAGCCGAAGCCCTTGGACTTGCCACTGTCGTCGGTCATCACGCGGATGCTCAGTGCATGGCCTGAACACAAACAAGGGCATAAATCACAGAACACATGGCAGGAACACAGAAATGTTTCTACACGCCTGAGGGTCTCAGGATGAGATCTCCTCACCAAACTTGCTGAAGATCTCCTTAAGCTTGTCATCGTCCATGTCCTCTCCGAAGTTCTTGATGTAAACGTTGGTGAACTCCTTTGCCCTGGCGCCCATCTCAGCTTCGCGCTCTTTGCGAGACTTGAAACGCCCGACAAACCTTAATAAATAAACATTCTGTTATCAGATGGTTTAAGAGGGGTCTTAATCAATGACTGCTTTGATGGTGTGTGGATATAATTCATTTCAGATTGTGCCATAGCTATCTGAGTCTAACCATTTGCAATTAGATTCTTCTAAACTGCATTACATTCTTGAATTACTTCCACTGTTTAATAATAATAATCTTAATACTACTAATAAAAAATAATAATTAAAAGCAGTCCAGTCTGAAACACTGACTTCTGCATGAATGGGAAGGGCTAAACTGCTGTAGGCAAAACACGCAGATATGTATGTAAATGGATGGCTTTTGTGACATCACAAAAAACAGTACATTCAAAATCATCTGTTCTTGTAGAAGTACAGGCTGTATGAAAGGATGCTCTTGAAACCATCAATCTTAACATGTTCTGTTAAATTCAAATTGTGAGAAAATGTGGTTTTCCACAGTATGAGCTTTTTAATCTAAATTTGGACCATTTTAAGTATGATCTAGTTACAAGCAATTATATTAGTTGCAAGCATTAAGTTAAACAAGGATCATCTGTACAGAAAAATGCAGTTAAAATAGAGTTAAAAACAGCTTCAAAAAGTAAAAACCAACAAGACCGTAATTCCCACTTACACTTTGCGATCATTCAGCAACATGCCGTTCATTTTTTCTATGGCTCTCTCTGCAGCTTCGTGGGTCTCAAAGTGCACAAAGCCGTAGCCCTTAGAGCCGTTCTCATCACACACCACCTTCAGAGGAGGGAGCAGGCGTGAGTACAGACAGACAGACAAACAAACACACCACCTTCAGAGAAGGGAGCAGGCGCGAGTACAGGCAACAAATACACACTGAGTTAAACCATTCCGGTGTTCCTCACCTTGCAGGATAGGATGTTCCCGAAGGCGGAGAAGGTGTCGTATAGCGCTTTGTTGTCGATGGACTTGTCCAGGTTCTTAATGAAGATGTTTCCGACACCGCTCTTCCTCAGAGACGGGTCTCTCTGAGACCACATGATCCGCACAGGCCTGCCTTTGATCACATCAAAGTTCATGGTGTCCAGAGCACGTTCCGCTAAAAGAGAGGAACACAGAGCTTTAGCTTAGTAGACATCTCACCTGGCATGAAGTCCTAAAGAGTGCCAAAACAGTACACTCATGTAGTCTATACACAAAGATGGAGTGTGTGTATGCATATATATAAAACTAGTTTGAGCTTTGGGGTCTGATACCAATCTTGGACCAAACGGCAACATTAAGGTTTTTTTTTTTTACCATCATCAGTACTGCGACTTGGTGATTGCATTGCGTTTACTCCCCGATACATACGGCCCATCTACTGAAAGTAAGCTATAAAAACTGCCTGTTTTCAAACCAATTTGTGTGACAACCACAAACCCAATAATTGATATACACAAAACCAACAGATTGATAGGTCTTATTCTGGCTACAGAAGTTTAGCTCCAACAATTTAAGCACCGATTCAGAGATTCAACAGCTTCAATTGTTAACAACTAGACTTTTGTTGGATTACATAAAGACTGCGATTCATCAGATCATTCACTTGAAGCTGTGGTTCGATGCTTATTTGCATATCGCAGCCGGTTGCGGTATCAATATTGCCGAGGCGGATATCGCAATATCGATTAACAGGCGATGTATTGTTCAGCCCTACTACAGGGCCGCACCGTTGAAGGTGGAATTTTCTTACCGTCGGCGGGCTGCTGGAAGTTCACGTAGGCATAACCGAGCGATCGACGGGTCATCATGTCCCGACACACCCGAATAGATAGGATGGGTCCGGCAGGGCTGAACTTCTCGTACAGCATGGCCTCGGTCACGTCCTGGTGCAGGTCCCCCACATACAGCGAGGCCATCGGGTAACTCGGGGCGCTGGGGTTCATCTTCGCTCGGTCGGGGTTGTTTTGTTGTTATTATTTGTTTTATTTTTTTACTTATATTCACGAAATCGGCTTCGGACACCGAACAGCGGGTGGCGATGCGGTTTTAATCCACCACGGATCGACAGCAAGACCCCAAACGAGTTACAAAACTACCCCTTTAAACAGCGGGCTGTTGTGGAGTGCGTGGCGGCTCCGGGTGCACTCTGAGGCGGGGAACCGAACCGCTCCTCTCCGCTGGCGCGTTGAGAGGCTGGGGCTTCTGCTCAAGCCGCGGTGCTAACCGGCTAACGCGCTAATCTGACGAACCGAGGCGACAAATCAACCGAAAAAAACTATAGTGGCGGATCCTGTGTCACCGCGTTACCGGTTATTATTTAAAAACACGATTTTTTGTTGATTTTGTATTTTGTAATTTTTTTGTATTTTTGATTTTTTTTATATATAAGACCCGCGCTCCGGGGCCCACGCGCTCTCTCAGCACAGACGGAAACGGGGGGAGGCCGAGGCGACGGGCACGCACCAATAAGAGTTCCTCTTCCGGAAGCAAACAGGGTGGCAAAATAAAAGTGAATAAAAAATTGTAATAATAAAACGTGAAAACAGCAAACCACGTTCCAAGAGCACCCGCGTATAGTGAAAATGCCTATTTTAATAGTGTAAATCCTAAATATGCCCTCAAATATGCTCCAAAAACACTTTAATTTCTTTTTAAAATCAGCTTAATACATTACCCTTATCAGTACTGTACAGTTTACACTGAACTGCTGTCTCCTGCAGTGCTAGAATGTAAAATACTGATGTTACCCCTGTATAGACTGGACTGGAATTCATGCAAGTGCGTTTTCTTTGGTATACGCAGGACGATAATGCGGAGGATATCTGCAGTTTCCGCGAATGTACGGAAGTGTCCGCTAGCAATTATTAGTTCTGTTCTCAGAAAAATCCGCGAATGGATGAACCCCGTATAAGCGGGGTGTACTGTATATATATTTTTCTGCTGACTAGGTGACCAATCACAGCTCCAGCTGACTTACTGGGCGATCAAGGTCTTCATGCAATCCTACAAAAGTCTAATTATTTTAATTATTTTAACCATTAAATAATTTTAAGCTTTAAAGCATTCATTAATTTTTGTTAGCCATCCTTTGAAGACCACCACGGGACCACCAGTCAGCAGGTATTCCAAAGCCACTGCAAATTACTCTGTTTCCACAACCACTAAATGATGGGGAATTTTAAAAAATGCCATTGCCCCCTTTTCACTAGGCTCGAATCTGAGAATAGAACTCCTGTATTCAGAAAGTTCAGTTCATCTCCACAGTCACAAAGTCCTTTGTCTTATATACACTATTTGGCCAAATGTATGCGGTCACCTGACCATCACACCCAAATGAGCTTGTTGGGTCTCCAATTCCAAAGTGGGTGTTAGTATGAAGTGCTTTGCAGACACAACAGCCTCCACTCTGGACACTGGAGATCCTCCATTCCAGACTTGTTAAACCAAGTCTTCTTGAAGCTCACTTTGTGCTCAGGGGTACAGTCATGCTGGAACATCTGCAAGCAGATAATGTGAAATGTATCTGTGTAATGTAATTTTAACATCACTCTTCACTGGAACTAAAAGGCTCAAACCCCAAAAAACAATGGAGAATGCAGGACAAGGGTTTAATTTTACACATCTGTTGGCAATAGGTGTGGCTGAAACACCTGCACCTAATCATTAAGAGGTCTGTCCACATACTTTTGGCCATTTAGTGTAAGTGTGCAGGTATTGTGTCAGTACAGCATAGTACAGGCTGGTTACAGTACTATAAAGGACAAAAAGTGCTGGGGTAATTATTCATTGTTTTAATAGTGATCATCTAAAATACAAGATCATTCACACAGACGTTCACAGTGTACAACTTTATTTTACTTATATACTTTATATGTTGTTCAGAGTGGAAATATCAGTCAATATTTTGATAAATACCACCTTTATTAGAGAAATAAAAATGTGTTTTCCATTATATGTCAGCTATTACTCTTTTCAAACATCCTTTATATCTAAAAGCTGTCATATTTCAGACATACGGCTTCTTTGACAACACAAATAATAAAGAATGTTGCTTTCACTGACAATAAGTTACACAGGTGGAGCTTATTGTCATAACCAGGGACGGACTGGTCATCTGGCGTATCAAGCATTTTCCCAGTGGGCCGACGTTCCATTTGGGCAGAACATTTATTCATTTATTTATTGATTTATTGGTGTTGATACTGTTGATACTGGGAAGCTCAGTCAACTTTTTAAACACGTCCCTCTTTCTCTTTGGTCCCTGTTCCTGCGTAATACATTCGCCAAACAAGACAGCACAGGAGTTTATTTCCTGACCACTGGCCCCCAACACGCTCCTCTGCGGCCCATTAGTTCTTTTCTTTACTGACACGGGGCTGGACCAATCACATCTTTAAACTCCTCCCCCTTTTGGCTCTGTGCCAGTGTGCAGTGTCAGTGGATGAGATGGAGAGAGAAAACGTAAAGGTGGCACAGAGAAACTGTGAGAGAAACGAAGTGGGCACTTCAGCCAAACGCTGCCAAATGTGCTAAAATTACAGACATTTTGCTGCAGGGCCTTCATCAGCTGATGATGGCGGCGGTGGCGGCAGTGAACCCGCGGTAGGCTGGTTTCACTTAGGCTAAGTTATGAGTAAAGGAACCCATTAACCACCCTTGGGAAATCTGTGCCATACCAGACAAGTTAGTGGTGTTATTTAAACTACCTGTGTGCAAAGTTATGGTGGTAACACACCAATAAAACAATTGTTTTACGGCTGCGCTAGTTAAATTAAGCTAATAATGTTGTCAGTGTTACCGCTAGTAGAACGGCTATTTATAACACACTGTGTACACTTGCTAAACAGTAGACCTTTGAATTTGTTCATTTATGTCTTCCATGCTGAACTAAATCGTCTTATTGAAAGTGAGAACATTATTTTTTAACCACCGTTCATCAACATTAACAGTGAAACAGCAGTTAATTATCTATTATTGGTTGCGGGGAGAGTAGAAGGCGACTTTTGGGGCTCGGTGTTAGAGGAGCTTTTCTGTAGGTATTCATGAACAATATACAGACGTGAAAGACATCCACACGTGTGAATGGCCTTTCCCCTGTAGCTGTAGCTCACGCTGGTCACCTCCTCGGACATGGAGAGTTGTGGGTGAGCAGAGAGAGGATCCAAACACAGCGGCACTGAAATAACAGTAATATACAAGTTCATACATGTTCTGCACACGTACATTTCAGAAAAAAAAATTCATGGTCAATGTACAGTGCTGTGCAAAAGTCATTTCTTTATATTTTCAACCACCTTTTTGGTGCAAAAATCCTATTTTCTGTCTGTCAGACTGTCTGATCTTTGTCACACTGAGGAGATTAAATTAAAGAAATGTGAACAAATGTTTTACTGACAGGCTGCAAAGTGTCTAAAGA
>JBBJLS010000001.1:980787-991618 GCA_037577275.1 Bryconaethiops microstoma
CCCTGAGTTGAGAGGAACCTTAATGCAGTGGGCTCATTCGTCGCTCAGCACTGGTCACCCTGGAATCTCCAACACGACACGTCTTCTCTCAGGTAGATTCTGGTGGTCTTCACTCCGTGAGGATGTTACGGATTTTGTGCTGTCCTGCCCAGTCTGCGCACAATCGAAAACCCCTCGTCAACTTCCTTCAGGCCTTTTGGAACCACTACCCATACCTCGACGACCCTGGTCTCATATTTCTATGGACTTTATCACTGACCTCCCGAGATCTGAGGGTTTCACTACTATTGCAGTAGTGGTTGATAGGTTTTCAAAGATGTGTAGACTGATCCCTCTGCCTGGTTTGCCCAAGGCCTTTGATACGGCCATTATGTTAGTGAAAGACGTTTTTCGATTTTTTGGTATTCCAGAGGCCATTGTATCAGATCGTGGACCTCAATTCACCTCGAAGGTATGGCATGTTTTTTTTTCTAGACTAGGGGTCAAAGTGAACTTAACATCTGGTTATCATCCTCAGAGTAATGGCCAAGTGGAACGAGTGAACCAGGACATCGGACGCTTCCTACGATCCTACTGCTCCCGGAATCAGCATTCCTGGGCCAAGTATCTTTTTTGGGCGGAGTATGCTCGCAATTCCCTGCGACATTCCTCTTTGAAACTTACCCCTTTCCAGTGTGTCTTAGGTTACCAACCTCCGTTCTTGCCCTGGGACGCTGAACCGACCGATGTTCCTGCTGTTGACGACTGGTTTGCCAGGAGCGGTCAGGTATGGGAAATGTCGCATGTACATCTTCAAAGGGCTATACGACAACAAAAGATCCAAGCGGATCGACATAGACGTCCGACTCCCTTGTTTCACCCCGGACAACGCGTGTGGCTTTCCTCTAAGGACATTAAAATGAAACTGCCTTCTAAAAAATTGTCGCCCCGGTACCTTGGGCCATTTAAGATTTTGAGGAGGATTAACCCCGTTTCCTATCGTCTCTTGTTGCCGTCCCAGTATCGTATCTCCCCCACGTTTCATGTTTCTCTGTTGAAACCTGTATTTTACAGCCCGATGCACCCTCCGGAGATGGATCACCCGCCTCCTCCTCTGGACTTAGATGGAGACGTGGCTTACCGGGTCCGTGACATCCTTGACTCTCGTCGTAGGGGACGGCGTCTCGAATACCTTATTGACTGGGAGGGCTATGGCCCGGAGGAGCAATCTTGGGTGCCGGCAGGGGATGTCCTAGATCCCGGTCTCATCTCCGACTTCCACAACTCTCATCCGGACAAGCCTGCTCCCCGCTGTCGGGGGCGTCCCTCGCGGTCGTCTGGAGACTCCCATGGAGAGGGGGATTCTGTGAGACACGGGGCTGAAATGGAGTCCCGATCCAGGAACAGGAGGGACTCCAGTTCCAGGAGTTCTCTCTCTCCAATCAGAAACAGATCATCCTCACCTGAGTTCTAATCACGGGGAGTACTTAAGGACTCTACACACACGCACACACTGCGAAGTATTCTTGCCCTGCCAAGTTACCGAGCGTTCATGATTCCTGTTCTACTGATTCTTGTTATGACCTTGCCTTGCCTTTTTGGATTACCCTTTTTGCCTTGCCCTCTGGACTTTTGGACATTTGGATTTACGGTTTTGACCCCTTTTGCTCTGGACTCTGGTTTTGCTCTCTTTGCTTCGCCCTTGTCTCGTTTTTGGTATTTCCCGGTATCTTTGACTTTTTTATATGGACTTGGTTTTTCCCTTATTCACAACGATTTGTATTTCTATTCAATAAAAACTCCTTTTCTGCAATTGGATCCATCCACGTATTCATTACACACACATTCACTGAAAAGAAAAACCACACGAATGCGACTGATTTCAGGAGCAACTGTGAGGTCCGCAAAGTCTTTTCTGTATACGGCCCTAAAGAAGGACCTATTTTGGCTTGTTTCGGTGGCCAACAGTAGATAAAAAGCTTGAAGAACAGGCCTGGATCCCCATGCTTCTTCTCTCACTGCCTCGTTAATGTTAATGGTTAATTAAATCAATGTCAAACTGCAACAGGAAGAGGTTGAGTTAACCCTGTCGAGGGCCAAAAGGAAAAACCCAGTTCCCTCTCCCAAACATCCAGACCAGACAGAAATGATTTTAGAATTTGCCAAGATTTTATTAATAGGAATGTCGAGAGGTTGATGGGGAAAGTTTGAAAAATTACAACAAGCAAAGTTTCTGATTTGAAAATATCTACATTAAATGGATTGGGGAAAGTCATATCCACTAGTCCTCCCAACTATCAGGAACTGGAGGACATTTAGACGCTGCTTTAGATTCTCCATCACCACTAATGCCTTCCTGCAATAAACATCTTCTTTTTACTGTTTGTGGAAAGTCATTTTTTGCCTTAAGGTCTTCAAAAGAGGCAAAAACCTTGTGAGCATCTGAGCAACATTCACAAGCCTTTATCTTCATCAGAATTAAATGAAGAAGGTTGCTGTACTTGGACATTAGTGGTAATTAAAGCCAATCTAAAGTGGCATCTGAAGTCCCTCCAGATCCTGATGACTGAAAGGACGCACTGAAGCGTCCTGAGAAGGAGTAGGAGGGTAAAGGGGTCCCTAATAAAGCTCTTAAAGAGGTGGAGGTGCAGGAATCAGTAAGAAGGGAGTTTTACTGGGTGTTAATATTTTGAATGTTATAGTAAATAGTAAAATGGTGAATTAAGAATAAAACAGTAAGATAAGAGATCTTTAGTTTCTTTTAAGATAAAATATTTTACTTTTGGGTCCTTTCCTGCCCATATAAATAACCCACCTCCCATCCTCATCTCGGTCTCCGTGCGCAGGAGGCCCAGGTCGTAGTCGTTGGTGTCCTGGGAGAACTTGGGGTGGGTTTGGATCTGAAGGGTCTTGTAGCGTTTGCCCTGCGTCACAATGACCGTGTCAATCACAACCTGCCAGTCCGACTCCAGCATCATGTTGAACCTGCCACAAAAACCCAATTAACCACTTTAACAACTTCCACCACCCCTAACCACTCCCACCACCCCTAACCACACCTACCACTACTCCCACCATCCCTGACCACTCCTATCACCACTCCAACCACTCCCACCACCCCTAACCACACCTACCATCACTCCCACCATCCCTGACCACTCCTATCACCACCCCTACCACCCCTGACCACTCCTACCACCACTCCAACCACTCCTACCACCCCTAACCACACCTACCACCACTCCCACCATCCCTGACCACTCCTATCACCACTCCAACCACTTCCACCACCCCTAACCACACCTACCATCACTCCCACCATCCCTGACCACTCCTATCACCACTCCAACCACCACTCCAACCACTCCCACCACCCCTAACCATACCTACTACCACTCCCACCATCCTTAACCACTCCTATCACCACTCCAACCACCACTCCAACCACTCCCACCATCCCTAACCACACTTACCACCACTCCCACCACCCCTAACCACACCTACCACCACTCCCACCATCCCTGACCACTCCTATCACCACTCCTACCACCCCTGACCAATCCTACCACCACTCCCACCACCACTCCGACCACTCCTTCCACCACTAACCACACCTACCACCATTTCTACCACCCCTGACCACTCCTATCACCACTCCTACCACCCCAACCACTCCCACCACCACTCCCACCACCCCAACCACTCCCACCACTACTCCAACCACTCCTACCACCCCGACCACTCCTACCACCACTCCCACCACCACTCCGACCACTCCTAACTCCACTAACCACACCTACCACCATTCCTACCACCCCTGACCATTCCTATCACCACTCCCACCACCCCTAACCACACCTACCACCACTCCCACCACCCCTAACCACTGCCATACATCACAAACCACTCCCATCACCAACACTCTGACCACTCCTACTCCCAATAACTCCCACTACTACTTCCACCATTACTTCCACCACTTCTAGCTACACTCCCACCACCCCCACCAACATTCTTACCAGAATTCTCCCACCATTCCTATCACCAGATATAATGTGTGTGAGCGTGTGTGTGTACTTACTCTACAAAGCAGTGTGCAGCAGTGATGATCCAGCGGGGGGTTATTATTGACCCCCCGCACACATGCTGCCCCCTCCAGTGCAGACTGGCCTGCCACCCCCACTGATCTTCCTCCGCCACAGAACCCCCGATGATCCGCCCCAGCCGACCATCGGCACCCACCGACGACACACAGTCTGAAACACACACACACACAGGCTGATAATACAGTATATTTGTACAATAATCAATAATGTGATTCAGGGACTGAAGCTGCTGTATTTAACCCATTAATGTCCACGTCTGAGGTGTTAAATGTTCCTGGCTCTGTTTGTTCTCTGATGAAGGTCCAGCTCGACTGATCACGTCTAAATGAGTATTGATCACAAGGGTTTCCCCTAAGTGGTTATTGATCAACACCATTCTATTACTGATTCAATCACACTCTGCTAGACTGAACTCTTACTGTCTCTGTTCAAACAACATCACAGGTGTTCGATGATGATGATGAGGATCATGTTCCACATCTCAGCCAAGTGTTCCACCTCCTAAGAAATTTTCTGAAATATTCTGACAATTCTTGGAGTTTCTAAAAGAAATTCTAAAACTTAAAAAAACGGTTCTGATTCTAATGGGTCCCGTGTCCAGTTTGATCACGCTGTGGTCGCCACACTGATGTAAAGGCACAAGCGCATGTGCTGTTATTTAGAGCGCGACAGTGAGATCGAATCGGTAATAGAACAGTGCTGATCAATAACCATTCAGAGGAAACGGAGATGATCAATAACCCCTGAGGAAGAGATCTGGCAACATAATTACAAAACAGTCGTCAACATGACCCTGGAGGTTCTTCATTAAAAAAAACACATCATTTCAGCATGGGTGTCTCTAAAGCATAGAAATAACAATATACAGGGGTCCTCAAGTTACAACAGTCTCGGCATATGATGTTTCAAGCTTACAACGCCACTCCCACTCGACTTACACTGTTAGCCTCGTACTTACAGGCTATGGTCGCGCGCGGTGGAAAAATACGCGGTAACGCAGCGAGTGAGGAAGTTTCCATTTCCTTTTTCTGCGCATGACGGGACTGATGTGTGTCATTTTCTGTGGCTTAGTGGTGTGTTTATGATTTTACAACTGTGCGAGGATCGGTAAGTGACTGAGGCTCGGGTGTCTTTCGACTTACACCAAAATTCGGTTTACATCACTGTCGAAGGAACGGATCTGCGGCGTAACTCGAGGACCCCCTGTAATATTGTTCCCAGAAATATTGCAGTACTGCACTGTATACATTTTTTCTCTCACCTCTAAATGTTTTATTGTTCATTACAGGTCTCATTTTTATTATAAATAATAATATTACAAATATTTATCATGTTAAATTTAATCTTTTGGTTACTTGGTGACAACCCATTTATTCCAAAAATAATGGTTCATAAAAGTATGATAGTTGCACGTAACCCAAAATACCAAATGTCAACTAATGGCAATTAACTGATTTAAACCAATCAGAAGACATTATGCCACGTGTAGGGGTTAAACCTGGATGGGTTGAGTGATGGGGTGAGTGGTGGGTTGTGTGATGGAGTGATTGATGGAATGAGTTTGTAAAACACTCAACAGCCAGAAGATATGAAGGTTTTATTCTATTTAGGTTTCTTCTGCACCAGGACTTAAGGCAGAAGGTTAACCAGAGAGATCAGCTGTTAAAAACCTGCTCATCATACCTGATGAAATGTTCACAGGAGTCTTTTCTGAGGTGGAGAACGGGGCTGAGGTGAAACTGCAGTTCCACTGGATGTCACAAGAGGCGCTGCTGACTTGCTTTTTGTATGGAAAGCATACAAACTTCACTAAGGAGGAGAGAAGGATAGGGGTGAGGAAATATAAGTTTATATTTGTTTATAATGAGGTATTTGGGCTTTTATTACTGTGTGGTCTGAGGAGAATCACTGGGTAGAGTATTAAAACATTTGTATCAATTATTGTGTTTCATTTACTTCTGTCCATCATCTTCCTACAAATGCATTAAGCTCACATACACTTATCCATTTACATCTATTTTGATGATGATGATGATGATGATGATGAATGTTATTAATATTGTCATTATTATTGTGATGCTGATGATGTTGATGATGATGATGGTGATGAGTGTGACTCCGCTGGGTGAAGTAAAGGTTACAGACCTGTTACAGTGACTGCGATCACACAGATGATGAAGATGATGGTGAGAGCTGAAATCACGGCTGGACGAGAGCAGTATGCAGAACCAACAGCTGCACCTGAGAACCAAACACAGGAACACACACTGAACCCCTCCTGCCTTAACCTCATTATTCACTTATTATCTCTGAAGACCCTAAAACATGCAGAATTATTCAGTATCCAATGCAAATTATTCAATATCCGCTATGAATTATTCAGTATCCACTAGGAATTATTCAATATCCACTATGAATTTTTCAATTTCCACTATGAATTTTTCAGTGTCTACTATGAATGATTCAATATCCACTATGAATTATTCAATATCCGCTATGAATTATTCAATATTCACTAGGAATTATTCAATATCCACTATGAATTATTCAATATCCACTATGAATTTTTCAATTTCCACTATGAATTATTCAGTGTCTACTATGAATTATTCAATATCCACTATGACTTATTCAATATCCACTACGAATGATTCAATAGCCACTATGAATTATTCCATTTCCACTATGAATGATTCAGTGTCTACTATGAATTATTCAATATCCACTATGACTTATTCACTGTCTAATATGAATTATACAGTATCTACTATGAATTGTTCAGTATCTACTATGTATTTTTCAGTGTTTACTATGAATTATTCAGTATCCGCTATGAATTATGGGCAGGAATGCGACCAGTAATGCTATCACCATGGTAACATCATAGGTTATATACCGTGATGGGTTTTTTTTTCAACGCCAATATGTAAACACAGCGGCGGAGTTTCACTCAGAAGGTTCTAGAAGAGTAGATTCAGTAGAAGAGGTTCTGCACCTGACTGTTCCTCAGATGTATCCTTAATCAGAGTAGTGCCCCCTCCTGGGGTGGAGCCCTCCGCAGACAGCGCCTCCCCCTGGGCCTTGGGCTCAGTTTCACTCTTCTGAGGGAAGGGGTGGGAGCTGGGTGGGTCGGCTGAAGGTGCAGGTGCTGAGTCAGGGGCGGGCTGATACACACTGGGTACCTGGGAGTGGGCTGGGGCTGGGGGTGGGAAGAGGAGATGTGTGGGAAGAGGAGAGAGGGCGGGGCTTTGGAAAGGCAGGGGGAGAGAGGCGAACACTGTCCCAGCGTCATGGAGACTGAGGAGGAGGGGCAGCTGAGCCAGAGCACAGGCATTGTGGGAAATTGAGTTTTGGGATGGGGTCAGAAATGCTGGTCCAGAGGCAGATATAACAGTCAGGGGAGGGACCGTCAGCAAGGGCGGGGCCGTGGGAAGAGGTGGGGCTGTGGGAGGCGGCGGGGCTGCGAATGGAGCCGAAGCTATTGGTGGAGGCAGCGCTGCATACTGAGGCAGGCCTGTGTGTGGAATTAATGGGGCATGAAGAGGCTGTTGGGGTGGACAGACAATGGGTAGATTTTGGTGTGGTGCCCCCTGCTGGCGAAAGATCAGATGATAGGCATTAATGATCTTTACTGGACTGTATTATAAAAGAACTCTGTAACAGTTATTATCCATTTAACGCTGTGGGTGATAAAATCAACTCAAAGAAAGGTAATATATAAAAGTTAATATATAATATATTAAGGTGATCAGACTAGTGGACGTGGTTTAGGACACAGTATGACTTACTGTGAGCTGTAAAAATGAACTGAACTTCATTAAGGTGATCAGACTAGTGGACGTGGTTTAGGACACAGTATGACTTACTGTGAGCTGTAAAAATGAACTGAACTCGTACGTTAAGGGGGTTTAGATTTGTGGACGTGGTTCAGGACACAATCTGATCCGCATTAATGAAGAAATTCTGTAAATTTTTACAGCTCACAGTAAGTCATACTGTGTCCTAAACCACATTCACAAGTCTGATCCAACTTAAGAGCTGGATGCGGTTTGAGGGTCCAGAGAGGTTTTCGGTTTGTGTTTATGGAAAAAGTTTCGGGTGACTATTGACTTCTAGTGTTAGCAATGTTAGCCTCATAGCTCCGGTTTAGAACTGAAGTTCTGAAGATTAAATTTGGACCTGAAGATGTCTTGACTGATCGGATGCCCTGGGGTCAGTGGAGAACCGGTTCAGAAAAATAGAGGCTAAAATAGAGGCTTATATCCCACACTCAGATTTTTCAGGTCCAGTGTGATTTTAGAATCAGAGTCAGAAAACTTTATCAGGTCATCTTCTAAACGTTCACCAGGAAAATTCTCCGGACCTTCACCTCACTGGCTCAGATTTCTTCACTCGTAATTGTGTGCTCTGGGAAATGACTGACACACAAACACACACACACACATACACACACCTAATGCTCAATAATTCATCTCCAAGCTGCTCCTACAGGCTTCATGAAAGGCAGGATGTTTCGTTCCTCGATAATAAACGACTATTTTGGAAAACTCGATTTAGTCCAGCGTGTGTTTAGACCCCCACCCCTTACCTGAGGCAGGGCCATGACGGATGAGGTTCTTGTTCTTCAGCTCTTCAGCCTGAGACTCCAGCAGCTCTGGAGAAGCCTCAGGACAGCAGGAGGAACAAAGAAGTGAAGCTCAAAGCCATGGAGCTCAGACAGGCGTCAGCAGGACACCAGGAGGCCGTGAGGTTCCTCAGTCATCGTCTTGTCTCATTTCCTCTCCATCTCCATGTTTAGTGCTCCACCAAGCCACCCTTTGCTCTGTCCTCCTGGTGAGCTCTGACCGGTGTCTCCGGCTGTAACAGATAGCCGTACGTCAGTCCTGATGAAAAATGCATGTTAATTATTGAGGGGTCGAGTCAGAGCCGAGCAGTGAAGGATATTATACACTCAGTCACGGGTCACGATTCAGCAGAACATCCAAAAACTGTGCTTGAGAACCTGCTGAGGGTGCACTGTGATGAAGGACACTCCAGTATTGATCATCATGCCAGATTTAGACTTATTATCCTCCTGGTATTTTGACATTTTTAAGTTAATTCACGTTTTACATTACAGCATTTTTTCAATAATAATAACACTAATAATAATTTTCAGAATTCTTCATGCGGTTTAGTACAAAAGCCACAAACATAAAGAGCCAAAGGAAGATGATAAAACGATAAACAATAACAGCACACAGAACCACAGAACCACAGAACAGAACGCAGTAAGCTCATTTGCATGGGCAGGTTTTAAGAGACAGTTTCACTCGTCGTTATTTGTTGTTGATTTAGTTTTTTAATCACGTGTCCCCTGTGCTGGACATTGTGTCTCTGTTCAAATGTTTGATCAGAAGTTTTCAGTCGTGTATGTGGTCAGCACTGTCCTGCAAAATATTCTCCTCCACCACAGGCTTGAAATGTAAATGAAAAAGAGAGGAGACATAGAATTTCATCCTGTTCACACTGTGCTGTGGTGTGTTCACGTATGACAGAATGGCCACTTCGAGCACTTTTAGCAGGTGTGAAATTCATTATTTAGATCATCAGTTCAAGAGTTTGGCAAATCAAGCTTTTCAAAACTGGAAAACAGGAAGCAGTGATGCCTGATGGCCCAACTGAGGACACTGAATAGAAGTTGTATTTCTAAAGAGTTAAAATTACTGCACATTTCTGACGTCGCCCTAGAGTAAAGTTTCAACTCTCGTATTGCAGAAACAATGTCATTACCAGCAATAGAACCATAAAATCTGCAAAAAATGATCATTTATCGCTCTTGTTACCTTGAAATTAGGAAGATGTGATACCAGTTGTTTTGATAAGAAAGTTTGTTATGCTCTGTTGTGTCATTATTAAAGGCCAGGAAATCCTCTGGCCAGTGCAAGAAAGACTCAAATAGTTTGCATAAATTATTCTTGACTTAGAGGTCTTTAACTCATTTCCCCCACGGTGGGCGAACATGCCCTGCAGGGCCTCAGGAGGACGTAAACGATGACAGTATTTTATTACTGGAGCTATGAAGTCACTCGTTAGTAAAAGGTGCAAAGTCACTGATGAAAAAAAGTGTGTGTATCACATTACTGGATTGGTGTGTGGGTGCGAGGTGCTGGCAGTCATACTGAGAGCAGCAGAATCTCTAAGAGCACAACCTGGAAGAGAGTCAGCTCAAATTCCCGCACCTGCAATGTGACTCACACCTGTAGCCACACCTGAGGACTCGCACAGACACGGTAGGGGTGTACACAGAAAAAGAAATCACATTGTAGTGAAGGGAATATGAATCACAGATTATTGTTAAAGATTATAATCTTACTATATATACACACAGTCATAAAGAAAATTATTCACAGCCCCGGCAAATTCTGACTTAGTAATTTTGGTTTAGTTACAAGCAAGTTTCTTCTTGATTGGAAGCGACAGGCGTCTCCCAGAAGATCATAAGACGATGTACAAGAGGAGAAAAATATTTCTCAGCTTTAATTTACATTTGAACAAAAAGTGGCGTGTCCGACATTATTCATAGCCGTCGATAATCAATAGAAAAGCCTTCTTTTGGCTGTTACAGCAATCAATGAATAATTTCATTTACGACTGTATACAGTTTGTGGATATGTATGTCTGATACTGTATACAGTGGCTTGCAAAAGTATTCGGCCCCCTTGGACTTTTCCACATTTTGTCACATTACAGCCACAAACATGAAT
>JBBJLS010000001.1:998641-1008995 GCA_037577275.1 Bryconaethiops microstoma
TACGTACACACATATTACTGTGTAAAAGTCTTGAGGAACAGGTCTCTAGGCTTCCTCCTCTCATTTCCAGTCCAGTCCCTGAACCTGACCAGTTTCAGAGAAATGTTTTCGGTTCGTAAAGTCACACAGTGACCTACGTATGAACTATTCAACAAGAACAAAGCACATCCAACTGAAGTCCTGAACCAGTGAAGAAACAGGTGCAGATTCCAGATGATCAGACGGTGATCAGTATACTGGTGGTGCTGAATGCTGAGTGGTCGGAACTCCTTTATCTAGACAACTTGTATCTTTAGGCAATTTGTAGCCTGTCACAGTAAAACATTTGTACCCATAACTTTCATTCAACTTTCAATCTTCATTCCAGTTCATCCCAAAGGTGCTGGATGGGGTTGAGGTCAGGACTCTGTGTGACCAGTCAAGTTTTTCCACACTGAACTCGTCCAGCCACGTCTTTATGGAGCTGCTTTGTTCACTGGGTTCTTCCCTAAACTGTGTCCACAAAGTTGCAAGCGTGGCATTGTCCAAAATGTCTTGGCATGCTGAAGCAGTAAGATTAAACTCTTCACTGGAAGTAGGGGGCCTAGCCCAAACCCTGAAAACCAGGTGTGTCCCAGTACTTTTGTCCATAAAGTGTAGATTCAATATTCATCACATATACAGTTATACAAGTACAACATGTAGTGGTATGTGCCCCCTAAGTCCTCTCTACATGTATAACAGTTTAAAAAAACATACATTCAGCTTTGATTTCTTTTTCTAAAGAAAAAAAAAAAAAAAAACTTCAGACCTGTTTCACCCTTTAATACTATTTAATAATGAATCTGATTTAATGGGAAGGTCCATATCTCCCAACCCTTGATGGTCTCCATAATTAGAACTATTGGAGAACACACCTTTCTGAGTTTATAAAGATCTTAAATCATGATGATTAGTAAAAATAAGAATGCAAGATTTGATGAAAAATGTCGTTTCTGTAAGCAATAAAGTAATAAAAGTAGTTTTTGAAGAAAAACAAAACGTCAAACCCCATTTACTCATTAATACTATTTAATTTTGATAGTTCTTATACGAGATTTTATATCGAAAAACTATTGGGACACACTCCACATCTCCCAACCCTTGAAGGACTCCAGCACATCTTAAGTCCCTTCTACTTGTGTAACTGTTTAAAAAAAGCCATTCATTAAGCTTTGGACCCTTCAGGCATTATGTAGTTTGGTAGGGAACATAATAAAAACGGGTTATTCTTAACTCAGAGCCATCGCCCCCAGTTCATTGCTGTCATTCCAGTTTTACTACCTTACTATGTTTTTCTTATGGGACGTCCCAGCAGCCTATACATGTTTAGCCTGCACTGCTTACATAATATACACATATATGGTATGTGGACTGTAAACATGGGTGATTTATTGGTGAGGTCCAGTTAACTCGTCTTTATGGGCTCTAGAGGCCCTAGGAAACCTTTCTAGGCTCCTTATATTCTGTGCACTGTACAATACAGTGCAAAGGTCTTAGACCCCTTTGTACATTGTTTAATAATGATAGTGTCTGTCTGCAAGCATAGTTAACATTAGAATAAATGCAATAAATAAGAAGGCAGTAAATAGTACCAATATTTGTTCTGTTTGTAAAAAAAAAGTAGTTGATAGTGTGAGCTGGTGAGGAGAATCGGTTCCAGATTCCTCCGCGGTTCCTCCAGCCATTGTTTGGATTAGTGAAACTCCATCAGCAGCTCCTGATTTAATTTAATGAAGGACTAATTGGAACACGTTGACAAACTGAACATAAAATTACTTTTTACTGTACGATGGCATTTGTATTTATTCTTTTCAGTTTCATGTAGTGTATTTAGTAATATTAATGTGAAAAGAATCACATCATTACGTTTGTTTAGGATGTTAGACACCCATGCTTTAAAAACTGTCTTTAACTGAAAGTGTTTGAAGGCTCTCAAAAAGTTTTGGGTTGGTTCACAATGGTCCTGCATGAACATTACACTCCAGATTTTGGACTTTGTTGGTGCCCACTAGTTCATCTGAAGTTAGGAGAGAGCTTTAGGATCCCACTTTCATTGTGTGGGAACCTAAAGTAGACCGTTTTCGACAGATGTAAGTCAGCATTGAACAAATGTATGAAGTCCCAACAGGGACTTTAATGGCATCGCATTCAACTCCATAGACTCTAATATGGCGTTGGTCCCCCTTTGCAGCTAGAACAGCTTCCACTCTTCTTGGAAGGCTTCCAAAGATTCTGGAGAGTTTCTGTGGGAATTTGTGGCCATTTATTCTGTACAGCATTTATGAGGTCAGGCACTGATGTTGGATGAGAAGGGTTCTATGAGGTCAGGGTTCTGTGTGGCCAGTCAAGTTCCTCCACACCGAACTCATCTAGCCACGTCTTTATGAAGCTGCTTTGTGTACTGGAGACACAGTCCTGCTGGAATAGAAAAGGTTCTTCACCAAACTGTGTCCACAAAGTTGGAAGCGTGGCGCTATCCAGAATGTCTTGGTCTGCTGAAGCATTCAGATTAAACCCTTCACTGGAGGAAAGAGGTCTAACCCAAAATGTATTGACAGATTTCTGTTCCACTGAAACCCCTGAACTGAATGGTAAGAGCTCCCCCTGCTGGTCCAAAGCCCGAAATGACTTCACTGACACTTAAGATTTGAATCACAAGTCTTGCATTGTTTATACCCTTCTGCCCTCTAGTGGTGAAACTGTTAACCAACGCCTTAGTAATGCTGAAAAAAACAAAAATCCCTAGTAATGCTGAAAAAAACAAAAATCCTTAGTAATGCTGAAAAAAACAAAAATCCTTAGTAATGCTGAAAAAAGCAAAAATCCTTAGTAATGCTGGTGCTAATGTCAGCCTAACTGGTCTAAAATAGATCGGTGTGTTTCAGTCCTCAGACCCCATATAATATACAATACAAGGCCTCTAACACACCTTACTACGTTCATAAATACCACGATAATGAGTTGAAGAGTTAAATCGTGTATCAGATTAGTAAAAAAGTAGTTTCTGACGAAAAAAACCCAAAACATCAGACCCCATTTAGCCTTTAATGCTATTTAATAGAATACTGCAGTGGATTTAATGGGACAGTCCTTATCCTCTCCCATTGCACTTTGGATCGTCTTTTTTTTGTACTCCTTACAATTTTTTTTTATGCTAAATGTTTTAATCTATTCCTGTAAAACACATTGAATGACTTGAAAAGTTGAATCATTTTAGATTAGTGAACACAGAATGCAAGGTTTGACTGGAAAAGAGCCCTTTCTGTAGAGTGGCAAAGCAAAAAAGTAGCTTCTGAAGTGAAAACAACACATCAGACCCCATTTACTCATTAATACTATTTAATATAAGTCCTTTTAATATAAGAGTGGACTCCTTATCATTAAACTACTGGGACAGTCCAGATCTCCCAACCCTTGAAGGCCTCCAGCATATCTTTAGGTCCTGCAGTCATTTTCATCACTTTTTCCAAAAAATAAATGCTGGACGCCTTCAAGGGTTCGGAGATCTGAACTGCCCCAGTGGTTTATTGATATGAAATCCATTGTAAGATTAAAAGAGACCATATTAAATAGGGTAAAGAGTGAAACAGGGTAGGTCATAAGTAAACTATTATGAAATAGCGTTTTGTTTCTTTTTCTACAGAAACTACTTTTTTTTTTTTACTTTACTTCTCTACTGTTTTCTTTTTACAGAAACTATCTTTTCATCTGGAGGCCTAGTGGCTAGGGAGTTAGCCCTGCGATCAGAAAGTCATGGGTTCGAATCCCAAGACTGCTAGGTCTCCTTGAGCAAGGTACCGTCCCCACACACACTGTGTGCTGTGGTGTGTTCTCATATGACAAAATGGTCACTTTACACTTTTTTCAATCAAACCTTGCTCTCTGTTTTCAGAACCAGATGAGTTAGAAGTGGAGAACCAGTTCATTAGAGTTGTTAATGCACTTTATCATGTTGTGTAACTCAACATTGTGAAATGACTTGGTAAGAACATCTTAGATGATGTTTTGATTTATGAGCCTGTAACAAATTAGCCAAATTTTAATGAAGAAAATGACTCCAGATAACTCACCATGCACACATGAAAACGACGCCTAAAGAAATGCTGGAGGCCTTCAAGGGTTGGGAGATCTGGACTGTCCCAGTAGTTTAATGATAAGAAATCCACTGTAATATTAAAAGGCCTAATATTAAATAGTATTAAAGGGTAACCGGGGTCTGATGTTTTGTTTCTTTTACTTCAGAAACAACATTTTTCAATCAAACCTTGCTCTGTTTTCACAACCAGATGAGTCAGAACTGGAGAACCAGTTATTAATGCACTTTATCGTGTTGTGTAACTCAACATTGTCCCAAGAGTGAATCCTGGTCACTTGTTAAGTACATCTTACATGATGTTTTGATGATTTATGGGTCTGTGCAGCGGGATCAGTGAGAAATGAGTGCTATTTTAATGAAGAAAACGACCCCGATGCCTGATCACAAGTACATATTTTTGTTTTTAAAGAGTGGCAACTTAAGAAAAACTGCTTCATGCACGAATGAAAATGATCCCAATTCTCTAAAGAAGTGCTGGAGGCCTTCAAGGGTTGGGAGATCTGAAGTGTGTCCCAGTAGTTTCATAAGAAATCCGCTGTAATATTAAAAAGGCTAATATTAAATAGTACTGAAGGGTAACTGGGGTCTGTTTCATTTCCTTCAGAAATTAAACCCACTAGTTAGACCAGTCTGTTATCTAACCCTTGATGGCTCCCAGCACATCTTTCGAGAAGCGGGTTTGTTTTAATTCAAGCTCTTTTCCTAAAATGTCTTTATGAAGAGATATCAGGGTCATTTTCATTAAAACGGTGCTCATTTATTATACACAACCATAAATCAAAACATCATGGAAAATGCTTAGAGTCATTTAATGTGACCAAGAGACAATTTTGAGTTGCAAAAATGTGTTAAAATTGCATTTAGTTTTAATAAACTGGTTCTCCAGTGTTCAACTCACCTCAACTCACTTTCACAACGGCATTTAACAGACTTTCAATAGAGAAATATAATAAAAGCAGCAGACATCCTTTAGGGCTAAGGAACCAGGATTCTCCATCCATTTCATTCATTTGCTAATTAATCACAATGTTATAAACAGGTACAATAAAGCAAATGGGAGTTTTTGAAATTTTTATTTTATTCAAAACAAGTAATTTTAGGAGTCACAAAACATCCTTCCAATATTGGAGCTTATAACTTAATAAAAGCGACGTTTTAACAGTTTGAAGGAAAAACAAAATTCAATCATTTTAGACTGCAAATTTAATCATGGCTGATTTTCTGCTTGCAATTTTAGCAATCATTTTTGTGTGTGTGTTAACACTAAATTAAAATACAAGTATTGCTGTAAGTACAGAAAAGAAGAAAAAAAGAGAAACGAAAAAAAGAATCCTTTCCTAAAACAGTTTAAAAACACATAATAGCTGCCTTATGAGAATGTTTGGTGTTTAAAATAGACTGAAAAGAAAAAAAAACAAAAGGGTGCGGGGGGGATGTGGGAGGGAAGAAAAATATCGAAACATTCAAAACCAATTTCTAGCTGGGGAAGAACGTTTTGGCGAGGATTCGGGCGGCTTCGTTAATGACGGGGCGTGAATGGATATGAAAGCAAAACAACAATTAAACTATAAACGATATTCTTAATATAAAACTTGGTAAAAAATAGTTATTTTCAAACTGTACAGTCACCAAGTACACAGAAGAATTCAACAATTCATTCGCTTCTCATTTGGCGTCTCCGGTGGCTTCGACCTTTTGCGCCTGAAAGGTAAAAGAAAATCGGCACATTATTAGCTGTACTGATTAGAGATTAATAACTATGTGGTTCAAAATCTGTTAAATTTTAAAATACTTAAAAGATTACAGTAAACAGATGCTACAGGGGATCCAGACTATTTGCCTAATGCTAATAACTTCTATTCAGTACTATTTTTTTGAAGAAGCAGCCCTTTAATACCTCATAGTGCTTGAATTGGCCTCATTCTATGGACCTTCTGTTTACATAACTACAACTACAACTATATTCAAGACCCAGATGACGGGTTTATGCTGTGATTCGGTTCTTCAGTGTACCTGGTCTGCCTTGGCGTCTCCGTTTTCAGCGGGGTTGGCGCCCTTCTTCCCTTTGGCTGCTTTCTGCGAGGTCAAATGTGTTAAATATATATGAAAAAAGAGTCCCGTTTTACACATTTTACAGCAACTATCCCAACAATACCATCTATAGCAATTACGAGTGTGTGTATGAGTCTTGATGAACTTTATGCAACTTTAATATGAGCATGCAATGTTATTTACTAGCATTTTAATTACCAAATGGGTAAATCTATTTTTTTTTTACTATTTCACTCTGACCATGCACAAAAGGCTCTCTCTCTCTATATACACACACGCATATGTACACACATATATATAAAAGCATGGCTTTACTATGTGTAGTACTTTGGCCTATTTTTATTTTATTTTATTCTATTAACTTTGTACTGTCCACTCTGCCGTTACTAAATCGAATTTCTAATAAAGGTTTATCTTATCTTATCTCTTAGTACATGATTACTGTGTGTACTGTTTTACACACAGTAATCATGTACAAACACACAAACACACACATATATATCTCAAACATGGCTTTACTCTGTGTAGAACCTTTTGTGCATCGTTCTATTTATACAATGTTTCTATTTTTATGGTTTATTATTAATATTACCTTGGGGGCAGCCTTTTTAGGCTTGGGGGCTGGTTTCGGAGGAGCTGGTCTCTGCAAAAAGTGTACAAAAAAGAGTAATACATATGTAATAACAAAAATAGTTATAGTAATAATAATAAACAGGTAACAAACAGCCCGTAGACTCATGTAAACAAAGAAATCCCAAAAACTGCTACTGAGAGGATTAAAAGGGCACAGACTTACAGCAGACAGTCTTGCAGAGCGTCTTGTAGGCTGCAAGAGAGAGAAGAGATTCTGATTATGATTCGAATCGAACGTGAGTGAGGTCAAATCAAATCAAATCAAAACATGTTGGATTAAAAACCGTGGAGACGAACCTCCTCTTTGCCTTTGGCAGCCTTCTCTCCATCAGCCTGCAGATCAGAGACGAGAATCAGCCAAAAAGTCGAATAAATACATTAAATACGTTGACGAAATGAATAAAAACAGCTTAATCGTCAATTAGACGGTTAATTAAAGATCCTGAGTGGCTTAAATCTCGAAATCGCCCGCTTGTTTTTGTTGTTCCCAGCAGTTCCCGCGCTTATTCAAATTCAAATTCAAATCGGAGGGCGCGCGCGACGCGCCTCGCGCTTCCTCTCCTCCCGTCCTCGCGCCATAAAGCTTTAAACGGTCGGGCTTTCTTGTTGTTTTGTTTTTGTTTGTGTATTTTTTTTTAAAATTTCACATTTTAAATCGTTCTCCCGAAATCTCCCGCGAATTTTCTTTTATCGCGCCAAAAATGATTTTCCCCATTATTACACCCAAAATAGGCCCATATTAATCCCTTTTTTAATATTTTTTTTTTTTTTGGAGGCAGACGTTCAGCAAACATGGCAAAAGCACCAAACACTTCTAAATAAAATAAAACAGAAGATATTTCGGAAGGAGAGCTCTAAGACAACATTCCAAGTACAACGCAGCAGCACAAAAAAAAAGATTAGAGCCCTTTTATGTTTAAAAAAAGGTCAAAATATTTAGTTGAAGTCTTTATCTGCAATTTGGGTCGTTATTGCTCTTTTTGGGGGTGTTTTTAGGAGCGAAATTCCTCGAAGACGCGTGAAAAAAAACAAGGCAGGGTGACAGTTGGGGAACAAGTCCTCGACGGTGGAAGGAATTAAAAATTCGCATTTGGCCCCTAAATCGCGGTGGAGGTTCGTGTTTTTGCAGCTTATGTGCATTTAGGCCCATTTAGGAGCCTCGTTGATAATTATTAACCCCTCAAAAAGGAGACAAATTTACGAGGCTGTTTACATTTTTTTGCACAAACCCCAACGTCACAGGATGACAGCAGGGCTGACAGCTTTGTCTCCAAAAAACCATTCCAGGAATGAACAACAGCCCCCAAAAATACACGCATCGACAAAAAACAACATTATTTATCCCTTTTTTTAATCTATTAAAAAAAAAAGAAAAAACATGCATGTGATCTTACCTTTCTTTTAGGCATCTTGGCTGTTTTTTTATTTTAAAAAAAGGGGTGGTTTGTTTAGAGCAGGTCTCTCTCCCTCTCGCTCTCTCTCTCTCTCTTTCTCTCTCTCTCTCTCTGCAGAGTCCCTCTCGAGCCACACAAAGCTTCAATACAATAACGGCCGAATGTTTATTTAGTTTTTATATTGAAATATAAGATAGAAACCGGTTGAAACCAGATTCGACGTTTCACGCGCCACCATTGGCCGCGCGCGCCCTCACGTGATCGGGGCGTTGCTTAACGCTTTAAAGAGACACGAAGCAAGCGAGAGGAAGCGCGCGAGCCGATAGGGGGCGTGCCTTTAGTTCAGCACAGGTTTAAATCAGAATCAGAATCTGAATCAGAACTACTGATCTTGGAGAAGGCTGCTTATGTTATGACTGTACAGAGACACGGAGACACAGAGACACAATATTATATGCTATACTATATAGCATATGGACAAAAGTATTGGGACAATCTTAATGCTTCAGCACACCAAGACATTTTGGACAACGCAATGCTTCCAACATTGTGGACACAGTTTGGTGAAGAACCTTTTCTATTCCAGCTTGACTGTGTCTCAGTGCATAAAGCAGCTCCATAAAGACGTGCTGGAGGAGTTCAGTGTGGAAGAACTTGGCTGGCCACACAGATCCCTGACCTCAACCCCATCCAGCACCTTTGGGATGAACTGGAACGGAGATTGTGAGCCAGTCCAACATCAGTGTCTGACCTCATAAATGCTCTACAGAATGAATGGACATAAATTCCCACAGAAACTCCAACATCTTGTGGAAATCCTTCCAAGAAGAGTGGAAGCTGTTACAGCTGAAAAGGGGGTCTATGGATTTGATGTTGCTGGAATGGTCAGGCGTCCCAATACCTTTGTCCATATAATGTACACAAATGCGTCAGCGAGACACAAGGGTATAAATACTACTGATAAATAAATCACTGCTACGTAACTTACTAGTAATACTAATAGGATTTTGGAGTTGTTCCGAGTCTGTTACTGAATATAATAGAGATCAGTAGTATGTCAATAGTACATAAAACATTGGGCAAAAAAAAGCATTTTTAACCATTTGGAGATTTTAGGCCAGTTTACCAGACAAAACAAACATGGCTGGAAGAAACATCTGCAAGCAGATTACAGTGGTGCATGTTTTTTCTCTGTCTTGACAATTCAGTTTAAATGGAACCGTGACATTTAAATGGAACTTTTTTATACAGTAGTGGGATATAGTGTAAAAGCATAAAGTGTCCATTTGTCATACGAGAACACACCACAGCATAACACTCAGTGTGAACAGCATGAAATTCTTTCTCTGCATGTAACACATTCACCAAGTGAAGCAGTGGACAGACTGGAACACAGCAACCAGGGATACAAGCTTTTAAGTAGTTTAATGATAACTGATAGCCTTAGAATTTTATTGATATTTTGATATTCCAAAATTGATGTTGAATCATAACTTTCAGATGTGTAATAGTGTATCAATGCAATTAACACCGCTATAATATTCATGGGTTTCTATATAAACAGATACATTGGTAATAAGTTTACTGTTAGTTTCTGATATTTATATCAGTGTTCCAACGTCTTGCGTTCCCAGAGGCTTATTGTAGGAAGTGAAGGACAACCTTTCATTACTACTCTTGATTTCAGAAAAAACATTGGAGAAAAAAGCATCTACAACCATTAGAATAATTGAATTGCAAATTTTACCATTTGATTCATTTATTTTGGTACGATTCAACATTCAGTTTTACAGTAAACTGTGATATTCAAATGGGACTGGAGGAGCTATTGTATGCAGTATAGACAATACAAACAATATTTTAAGCTTTCAAATTATTTTTATAATTAAAAATGTACAGAAGGCCAGGACCCGCATTCAAACTCCCAGTGCTGGAGGTGTGATGCAACAGCGCTACACACTGCACCACCGTGGGGATAGAGATATACATATATATATATATATATACATATATATATACACACATATATATACACATATATATACACATACATATATATACACATACATATACATATACACATACATATACATATACATATATATACATATACATATATATACATATACATATATATACATATACATATATATACATA
>JBBJLS010000001.1:1039968-1068391 GCA_037577275.1 Bryconaethiops microstoma
AAAATCAATAATGAACACATGTATTAAAATTATATTTAAAAACACATTTTTATATCTATTCCTTCTTTGCCTGTGTATTCCTAAAATCTGGGTATGTATACCTCTTGGCCAACAACTCTGGGAAAATTCCTGACCTAAAGAAGGCCTCAACATTCTGAATGGTTTTGGTCATTAAATCAGCATCAGGCAAAATTCTCTGCAAAAAACAATTAGACCACACCATGAAATCACAGAAGTGTCGTCCAGTCACAAATAACTGGGCTTGCACTTGCTAGTAGTACTGGTGATCTTTGTTAAGTGCCAGTCCACTTTCTGTGTTTTCGAGGCAGAAATGCTTGTTTTCTTTGGCACCGAGGACTGTTTTTGGCCCAGTATGGGCACTTGATCTCCAGCACACCACAGCAAGCGCAGGTGGCCAAGGCATCAGGAGGCATCATGTAGGGATAAGAAGGATGGATGTGGAATCCAGCATCAGTAACACTCAGGCCCTGATGCTGCTGCAAAGCCATAGCAACATAAGCTTCTCTAGCAGGCTTTTCATGTTGACATCCCCATCTGACGAACAGGAAAAAAACATGCTTTGTGATCGAGTTATATTACAGTCTTACTTTACTGCTTTGGATTTCATCACTTTTTGTACACTCCTCCTAAACACAAGTCAGCCATATTTCTAACTTTTGCTGAAGAATGAACTTTCTAGTACTGTACATGTCTAACACTGACTGCATTAAAAACAGATGAAAATAAGTATTTCAAAGTAAGGCCCATTACTGAGAACTAATCTATACTGTATTAGCTGTTAACTATTACCATCACTTATTGCTCTATGCACTTATACCTATGAAGAAATTGTAAATGGCTGCTGTATATTTGGGTCATTATGTGTCAAACATGCCTTGTGGCTGCTACAGAAAACCTGCACAAGTCTTGGTAGCAGACCTGCCTAATTAAGGATTTGGACGGATTTGTAGGGTCTATCCTGGCAGCTGTCTTGAACCTGGAAGCTGTCACCCTACCAGCCCTCATGTCATACCAAAGCCTTGACTGTCCCTGTTGTCATGTTTGTTCCTCAACTTTTACTGCCTACAACATTCACAATTATTAAACATAAAATGAGTAACAAAGCACATTGATACCAATTAAGGTTATTTGAGTGGGGTGAGTATACCTGTTCTGGGGTGACTTTAATATCGTCAAAAGCAGCCTCACATTTTTTCATAAGATCAGGGTCAGACAGTTTGGGGAACTGAGCATTGTACAGTTCAGTCAGAGGTTGCGGTAGCCCCAGAGACACCACCTTAGGCTGAAACTGATGACAATACTGCGGCAGTATTCGTAGGAGACCACTCTTCTCACTAGTGTTTTGTGCTGCATTGTCCAAGTCTCTGTAAAATTTGTCAGCGTCTCCCCTGGTTTCCTCCCACAGTACAAGCACACGTATGTTAGGTGAATTGGACTCTAAATTACCCGTAGGTGTGAGTGACCTGTGTATGCACCCTGAGTGAGACCCTGACTTGTGCCCTGTGACCTGGGAAAGAGTACAGAAGCCCCAAGGCCTACAAAAGTATGACACACTGTAATTTCTAATGTGTGATCTTTAGATTGTACAGTTGTATCTTACTATGCTTAAACATAATACTGCTAGTAGCACAATCTGTGACTTACTGACAAATGTTACATAAAATCTCTGGTAGACCAGGTTGTTAGCCCAATAGCCTACATAATAAAGTTTGTGAAAAAGAGTGTCGATTGAACATTATACATAAATAATGAATCGATAATAAATAAATATAAATGTTCATGCTGTACAGTATGCCATGTAAATAAAGACTGATCAACTTTCATTTCCAGAGGAACATAACAGGACTCAGTGGTTGGTGACTTTATTATCTTACCTTTGCCATTATGAGGTAGTTGCCGCTGCCATCAGTGCAGTAGCAGCACGTCGATGTCACCCAGCCCACGATGAAAAATTGGAAGGCGTCAAGGCATTTGTAAGCTTTTAAATCAGCTCCGGTATATTGTGATACACCGTTGATGACATACTGATACTCGTGTGGAGTAAAGTCGGGCAGGCATGGCGCTTTGGGTAAAACAGTAAAGATCTCCGGGGGAAGAAGATACGGGTTGGTTTTTAAGTCTGTTATAGAAAGCTTTTCAAAGTATCAAGGTAGCCAACGTCCACTGATAACAGCACTGACATATTTTAACAGCTGTCAACAAATGAAAAAGTATATTGGTTGTCACGAGTCCGTTTCGCTCGCTATCAAACCCTCACCTCCGCCGTCCAATATGGCGCGGTCATGTGAACACGGTCACGTGTCTGCAGAACATCAGTATAAAATTTTATGTATATTTGTGCTACATCAGCACACAGTGTGAACAGCACAAAATTCTTCCTCTGTATTTATGTATGTGTGAGTGTAATGTAATGTAATTGAATGCAGAAAGCTGTGAAATAAATGTAGAAACACATAAACGTGATGTTTTGAAGGAACAAAATTGGAAAAAATTACTGAGAGATTAAATTTAAAAAATGGCAAAGGATGTACCTTCCAGTAATAGAAACCTTTGGGAATTATGGACCCTAACCCTACACTGACAATTCTGTAATGTTTAACATTAATTTCTATAAATTACAGGACTGCATTAAAGAAAAAAATGCAGAACCCCAAACCCATTGATGTGTTTCTGCTCAGTCTCAACATCTCAGACCTGATTTTCCTCTTCTTCGGCCCTTCTGCATGAAAGAGGTGGCCAACATGAAGTGGACCGTAAGCTATTTCATCTATATGCTGTCAGTTTTAATATTCTTCTCCACCATCCACAAACACCACTTACCTCCTGATAGCTATCACTGTGGAGCGCTTCCTCAGAGTAGCCTTCCCAATCAAGTGCAAGATCAAGAGGTGCCACCGCAATGCTGTGACATTGCAGTATTATTTTTATTGTGCAGTATATTAGCCAAAGCAATAGCACTGTTCATGACCAACCCCAGCAGAATGCTTGCTACACCAAGAAACAGTTGAAATTCCTCTTGCCCATCCGTCTGGAGCTGTTCCTGGTATTTCTCTGCATCCCTTTCCTCATCTGCTGCTTGTGCTACATTAGATTTATCCTCATCCTCTTCTGACTGGCCAACATCAATCTCAAGAAGCGCACCCTCCTCATCTTCATCATCTGTTCTTTGCCCTACAACATTTCCCACTTGGTGAGCTTCATCGAATAGTACAATCCCAAATTGAGATTGTATGCTAGTCTCACCAACACCTTCAATGCCTGTCTGGATCCCTTCTTTTTCTATTTCTCCTCTTCAGCGAACTTCCCTCCTCTTACATTCTTCTTCTATTTCTCCTCTATTGCTTAACCACTAGGTGGCCTAGTTGTTTGGGAGTTGCCCCTGTGATCAGAAGGCTGTGGGATTGAATTCCAGGATTGCTAGTGGCACCACTGAGGTACCCTTGAGCATGGAACTGAACCAAATGCTCTTAGTGCACTGTTTGGGGTCTCTCCATCATTGTCTTCTCTTTCTACATCTAAAAAGGATGCTCCAGCTTTTGCCACCCTACTTGTGCGAAAACTAATAGTGACTAAGTGGAAATCAGCAACATCTTATTCTCATACCCACTGGATAAGAAAGACCCTTTATTTTATTACATTACAATAGATTAGACTTTCACTTAGGGGCCCCTCCAATATATTTGGGAAAATATTGGGCTCTTTTCTTCCTTTGGTCAAGACTGAGTTGACTTATTTTGTATCTTTCTTGTAATTACTATTACCATTTATGTTTATTAAGGTCCTGTGTGTTTTATACTCTTTATATTTTTGAATAAATGTTCTCTTTTCAATTATGCGTCTGTAAAACCCAATAAACAAAATTCAAAAGAAAAAAAAGAACTGGGACTGTTATCCAAGACCAAGACTTTTTTTCTGGCCTTTCATGGCTTTGGACAGTAGCTATAAGGCCAATCTCCAGTTCTAAGCTTACAGTAGTTAGCTTTATTGCTAGAGTGACTGCTTACAAAAAATGGTATCTGAATTGTTGCCAGGCACATTTAAAAGCTGACTAAAAACCTGCCTGAAGTGTTTATCAAGGTTAATCCAGACCAATTTTCCTGTCTCTGCCAATGAACAACATCTCCACAGCATGATGCTACCACCTCCACTTCACAGTGGGAATGGAGTTCTTGGGGTGATGGGAAGTGTTGAATTTGTGCCACAAATGGCATTTCCCATGAGTCTTTTGTCTTTTATCTTTAGTTTATGGTCAAAATAAAGCAAAATCACATCACAGTACAGTTCTGTCATTTATTACTTTAAAATTCCTTTTTTACAGTGTAAAAAAATAATTGTTTACAGTGTTGTCGTCTGACACTGAGATAGTGATGAACTGGGATTTAACTGGATGTCCAGAATATATTTATGTGAAAATCTCAAAAAAGTTGAAAAGATTTTTAGCCACGTAGGATGGCGTGAGATGTACAATCACTCACGCAGCTTCCCATTTCCTTTCCTTCCCCAGTAGAGTGCCTGAAATAGGGAGCTACCTGACCAATGAACCAGCCAGACTGGGCCCCACAATTTTTAATTAACGGTGTTAAATAGGACCACACAGAAACGTTATGTATGCTGAACATTTAAATCTAAAACAAGCCCTACCATTAAAACAACATTCATCACATTAGTGATAATAATAGTATACTGGATTTCAGTGAGGCTTGCCCCCAAATTACTGCTACACTGGTGCAGTCCAGTATCAAATGAGTCATGGGCCAGTACTGGTTCATGGCCCAGTGGTCTGAATCATCTGGTTGCTAGGTTGTTGCTAACCAGTTTCTATGGTACCTGTGGTGCCTGTTATGATACTAGGTGGTTGCTAAGGTATGCCAGGAGATTGCTATGGTGTACTTATATCATTGTAATATCAGTAGGGTGGTGCACTCTTGCACAGCATCTATATCTATGTAGAAGATACAAAATTTGTGCGATCCCTAACTAATGAGTTCCGTTAGGTAGAGTAAAGCCAGCATGCACTTTACTGTACAACATTTTAGAACTTTTTGGTAAGGCTTGGACTACTTGGATTTATTGAAATATTGAGAATTCATATAGGAGACCACATTACACTCATCATATAACAATATATGCCATAACCTGACCTTCAGGCCTTAGGTCTAAAAGCAAAATTGTTCACAGAAATTACAAGTGGAAATACTGTTCTAATAATACTCTCTGGTGAATCCGGCGCTTTCACACTTCTTCACCAGCATGCTTACCACAGACATTATTTGTGGCCTTATAAGTTCCTGCTGTAGCAATAACATTTTCATCTAACCATTTATCTTATACTTTTTCTTGTCACATGAAATGCCTTATTGCAGTCCCAGCACTCTGGAACAGACCTACAGATAAAGTTTTGAACTGTGATTCATGTGCAATTGACCTGTTTAGCACAATTGAAATGGAAAGTGATTTAAAATACATTCTGTGCATTCCTGTAAACGTGTTAAAGTTAAAGGGGAACCAACGTTTTTTTTTGTCTTTCCTGAACTACAGTCACTTGTATGTATGTCACTTGTTATTCTTAAAGAGCTCTAGTGGAGTCACATAGGCCATTGACTTCTCAGGCTGGAAACTGGTAAGAACTACGCTTGCAGTTTTAACTACAATATGCTACTTTTAAATTTAAAAAGTGCTTAACTGTACTTTTTGTATATACACATGTTAGTGTAATGACCTCAGTCTGATCTGTTAAAAGGGAAGCAATTTTTCCACTTTTTTTTACCTCCAGTCCCTTCTGAGCATGTCTTGGCTTTATTAAAAGGCTCTAGAGGAATCACATAGACAACTCAGGGATAACAATTGGTAAGATGTCTACTTGCATTTTAGAATATCTTACACTTTCCTGGAAAATGTTACTAAATCTTTGGAGTAGTGAGCTCAAGAAAATGTTTTCAGAACTTTTTGTTAGGGAATATATATTCTATTATAGTTTTTAAAGTGTTTTTTACATTTTAAATCTTGTCTTAATTCCTAGAATTGTTTTATTTGATTCTGTTTTAAATAGGAAATGTAAAAAATACTCTCATTCACCTTAAAGAAACACAGTTGGACCTAAATGATGAACATTTAAATGTAAATGACAGTAGATGGTCAGTTAGACTGGATGTTTTGTTAGCGCTGCACTGACTAGATACAGTTACCGCAACCGGAGGCATATATTCACTTTTGGTTTTGGTTTTGAATTTACGTCCGGCACAAATATCCATTTCAAATGTGCTTAGAAATGTGGGCAAAAATGTATGTATCCATAAGAGAATGTACATTAAAACAATGAAATTCACAGGTCACCAGTAGATCACAGGGTATAAATTGTGAATGGCTGATGGTCACTGGCTGGGAAACCCAAACATGCACTCAGAGACATACACAGACACCAGCACAGGTGTAATATGGAGCTTTATTCAAAACAAAGAGACGTAAAATTTCAAAAACAGAAATCAAAACCACCACCAAACTTTAATGAACTATTCTCAGACTCTCTCACCAGTTCCATTTCTAGGCGCTTTCTCTCTCTCTTTCCTCTCCAACTGGTTCGACAGCCTGCATTTTTAAAGAGTTCTGGCTCCTCTCTTGATACCTCCTCCCTGGAGGAGCTGTGCAGACAACCCTAGGGCATGTGATGGTGGCTCTGCCTCTTCACCTCACAGTTCGCTCCTATTATATATTTATGAATGAATTAATTGCAATGGCAATTATACCTGACATCATTACAAAAGACATTTACATTGGTTCGAATGTTTTTATTTAAGATGTACTGATCATGATGAAGCTGTAGGAGCTTTCAAAAGGTTCTTGAGGAAACATTATCAACACAGACACAGCAAAACTTTACACATCCATGTCAGTACAATTATTTTGATCGTATTTATGTGAAAAATAACTGGATCCAGAACTAATTGTCCTTGGGCAGGTGCACCATGCAAAAGTCTATTGATCAGGAAAGTAAAAGAAAAGTCAGCAGTCACTCCTACAGGATGACCTTGAAGCACCAAGAACAAGTTACACAGACAACAGTAAGCAATCCAATTGCAACATTTTAGCCACTTTCTCTCGCACTCTCCAACTGATTTGAGAGCCTGTGTTTATAAGGAGTGCTTGCTCCTTCCTTGATACAGCTCACCTGTCTCTTATCGGTAGAGGAGCCCTGCAACCAGTACTTGCATTGCCATTCCATTTTATCAATATATCTGGCATGCAGTTTACCATTTCTCTTTTCCCGCAGATAAGTAACCTACCACGGCACCATGCAGTGGACGAGTGAAATGAGGGTCCTGGTCCTGGTAGTGTATGGCATCACACTGATCACGGGACTTCCTACAAATCTCCTGGCCTTCTACACTTTTGTCAGGAAGGTAAAGCAGAACCCCAAACCCATTGACGTGTTCCTCCTTAGCCTCACCATCTCAGACCTGATCTTCCTCTTCTTCCTCCCCTTTCGCATGAAAGAGGCGGCTGAAATGAAATGGACCATGAGCTACACCTTCTGTACGTTCACGGTCTTCTTCTTTTTCACTACAATCTACAACAGCACCCTTCTCCTAACAGCTATCAGTGTGGAGCGCTACCTTGGAGTGGCCTTCCCTGTCAAGTACAAGACCAGGCGGCGTCCCCATGTCGCCATGATTGTCAGTATAATATTTGGGGTGGCTTCTGTAGCGAACTGTAGTATCATCGTCATCACACAGCTTTATGGTAATGAAACTCTAACCCACCAAAACTCCTGCTATGTGAACTTCACAGATGAACAGTTGAAAATCCTTTTACCTGTTCGTCTGGAGCTGTTTGTGGTATTCTTCTGCCTTCCATTCATCATATGCTGCTTCTGCTACATCAAATTCATCCTCATCCTTTCCCAACTTCCCAACATCAACCCCAAGAAACGCTTCCGGGCAATCGGGCTTGCCCTCGGTACCCTACTCGTTTTCATCGTCTGCTTCATGCCCTTCAGCTTGTCCCACTTGGTGGGTTTCATCTACTGGCAAGACCCTGACTGGAGGGTGTACGCTCTTCTCACCAGCACCTTCAATGCTTGTCTGGACCCTTTCATCTTCTATTTCTCCTCTTCAGCGCTCCGGGGGGCACTGAAACTCTGCGCACAAAGGGTCATCAAAAGGCTGGCCTGCTGTCCCAAACCTCTGTGCTGCCCTCAGATGAATTGCTACAATTTTGAGGAGAACGCCCAGAGTTCCACCAACAGCTGTCGCTAGAATAGCGTTCAAAGTTTCATATTTTTCTTTGTGTGGGAGCATTTAAACAGCAGGTCTGGCAAAAGGCCAATTCATTTTTATGATCTTAAACAGTGGATCATGCGATCAGAATTCCAGCTCTGATACCTATAGTAGTACTGTAAACTTTAGCTTAGCAAGCCATTTATTTTTACTGTTTTATTGCACTTTATTGATGTAAATACACATACATATATAATATCGTTATGTATTACCTTTTATTTTATTGCTCTTTAGTCATCTTTTGATGTCAGAATATCTATCAATGAAGCATTGACTACACACTGAATAGTAAATATTTATCACCAAAGAAAGGTTGTCACTGTCAGAACAAACCCTTCTATCACCATTTTTTTCATACTGTGAAAAAATATTTTGCTCGGAATAAATCTCATTAAATTAACTTACATTAACAGATATGAGCAATTTCTCCTGCTGTTTTTCACAGGTACAAGGTTTTATTTTCTTGAGATAAATGTTGTATAATATTTTGTAAAAATGTAATATGAAATCATAAATTAAAAAAAGCTTTGTTCTCTTGCTTTAAAGGCTGAGTGTTTTGGTTGATGTGTGTAGATGACATGAGATTCAGCTGTAATCCAGAAAGTAAAAGCAGATGAAGAAAACTGGCATTTGTCCATTAGAGGGAGCCAACAAAGCATGGAAAGGGGACAACAGTCTCTCCATATAGAACCTTAATGCATGAAGGATAAGGCAGAATGTATCAGAATGTATCTAAACCAGGGGTCCCCAACCTTGTTGAAACTGAGAGCTGTTTCATGGGTACTGAGCCATACGAAGGGCTACCAGTTTGATACACTAGAACAGAGTTGACCTAAACCTATCTAAACTTCATGTATAATAAACATGTTTTAAATGCTTTTTTTAATATATTGTCATTTTCAAATCTGTGCTATTTTTAGAACAGGTCCGCGGGCTACTCATGTGGTCCTTGGCGGCACCCTGGTACCCGTGGGCACCATGTTGGTAACTCCTGATCTAAACACCCACACATACACACACACACACACACACACACACACACAGCTGCATGCAAAAGTCATTCACATGTGACAGACTGCTAGACCCAACAAAACCTCATGAAGTTATTATTTCCCCACTAAACAACAAGCACAAATGCCATGTAAATGATCTGACCAGCAGCATACAGCCCGAACCAAATAAGTACAATTACTTCTGTGCTCTGCCAAAGACCTCTTCACCACACATCTAGACCACTTCCGTTCCATTATCTGGCCATTTATTCCACAAGAAGGTAAAAAATGTCAAGACTTTGCAGGCCTAAGTGTCTTAGAAGATCCATCAATACATATGCAATAAACTATCAATGGTAGAAATGTTTGTGAAGACTGCTGTTGCTGACAGGTTGTTAGACCCACGCTAAATGGGTAAATCACTAGCAGTGTGCAAGACAGCGCCTGTCAGATCTGTGTTGATAAAAACAGACCCTTTGCTTGTTCACGCCACTCGCTGCCACACTGGATTTCTAGGTAATTACAACAGGAGATGAAGAACAGGGCAATCTAATTATCACATAGATCCATCTATCAGCACAAGACCACTGACTGTATCAGCTGAAATGTCAGGGAAGGCGGCGCTGGGTGCCACCACTGCTGATTAAACACTAGGCGCATTTAGACTTGACATGGTGAGGAAGCTGTGTGCTTAAGGTTCCTTATCTCATGGTACAGTTACAGACACTCAGTGAACGAGGTTGCAGTAGACGCCAGTCTTCACAGCTTTTAAAAGGTTCTCCAGGGATGACAGTCTGGACAGGTTACTGATAAAATTTACTGACACCATTGAATACTTTCTGGACCCTCTCTTTTGCCAAGATATCAGATTTTTCTCCTGAATTGTTTGATGAGGTAGGATTAACAGTAACAATGCGAATGAACTTGGACCACCTAGAAAAGCTCTCAACCCTTGTTCCAGTTCATTCCATGACTTGTCAATAGGGTTCAGGCTAGGGCACTGGGATGCCAAAGCCTGACAATGAGCAGTGGCTGGTATACAGTGTACGGCAGTGGTCACCAACCCTGGTTCTGGAGGTCTACCTACCTGTCAAGTCTAATTTCAGTCGCAACTTTCAATGTCTGCTCTAATGTCACATGCACCAGCCATGTGACGTCCGAGGGACGTGGGAAATGACTCACGGCAGGGTATATAAACAGGAAGTTGGCACTAAGCCAGCACTCAGTCATTGGGTCCCAGCCTGGCTAGAAGCCAAGTTTTAACTCAGCGGTACCGTGAGTACTTTCAGCCCCCAAACCCTCTCCCAAAGTCTATATACCCCTCTGTGTGTGTGTGTGAACGCTGATTCCTGGTGGGAATCTTCACTCCTTGGCTGGAGCGTTCGCAGAACAAATCCTTCGTGCCAATCCGCGACTGGGCTCTTCCCTCACGCCACACTGGGCAACCTGTCAGTCCAATTCATGTCTACTCCATGACATCTAACTAACAAACTTCTTCAGAAATCCCTGATTGGCTGGAGCATTAAGTAAGGAGGGGTGGCATATTAGATACAGGTTGGAGATAAACATGGCAAGAAAATAGATGTCCAGGAGGAGAGTTGGTTACCACTGGTATATGGGTTAGTAAGACAAAGCATCCCAGCAATTAGGGAGGAAAAACAGAACGAAAATATCCCATATCTTCCACCATGTTTAACAGTGGGGATGAAGTTCTTTTCTGTATCTTGCTTTAACATCAAACCAAAAGCTCTAGTTTTATCTCATCCACAGTACCTGGTTCAGTTGTGTTGATCATATTTCATACCAAGTCTAATTGGGGAGGCTGCTTTATCATGCAGCTACACTAAAATTCAAATTTTCTAATACACTGACTCCCAGCCCAACTCGCAGATCGACCCGTGTAGCCTGCAGGTTAGAGGTTAACCCACATCTTTTATGCCAGGCTTATACACCATTCCGCCATAACATCAGAACCGCCTGCTTAATACTGTGTAGATCCTCTTATTTGTCACCAAAACAGCTCTGATCCCTTGAGGCATGGACTGCACAAGACCTCTGGAGGTGTACTGTGGTTTCTGCACCAAGACATTAGAAGCAGATCCTGTAAGACCTGTAAGTTACAAGGTGGATCAGACTAGTTTGTTTCTCTTCTCATAGTGTATCCTGGTGCTGGTCTCTTCCTTACATAAGCAACGCTCACATACTCTTCTGTCCACATGACGTAAAAGAAAATGTGATTCATCAGACCAGGCCACTTTCCTCCATTGTTCCATGGTCCTGTTCTGACGCTCACATGCCTGTTATAGCATTTTTGTGGTGGACAGTGGTCACCATGGGCACTCGGACTGGTCTGCAGCTATGCAGCCCCATTCGCAGCAAGCTGTGATGCACCGTGTGTTCTGACACCATTCTATCATAGTCAGAATTTTAGTTTTTCAGCAGTTTGTGCTGCAGCAGTGCTCCTGTAAGATTGGATTGGGCAGGCAAGCCTTCATTCTCCATGCACATCTGTGAGGTTTGGGTGTACATGATCCTGTTGCTGGTTCACCAGCTGTCTTGGAGCACTTGTTGTAGCACATCTGTGCTGCTAGAATACAGTACTGGTCAAAATACTGTATTTAGTATTTAGTAAAATACTGCACTGAACATTGTCTTGTCTTGTCTCGTTTAGTTGTATTGTTCTTCTTGTGTTCTTTTTCTAGCTCTTTGTCCTGTTTGCACTTGTGTTCTGTTCTGTGCTGTTCTGTTCCGCTCTTGTGTTGCTCCGTGGTCCTGGAGGAACGTTGTTTCATTTTTACTATGTACTGTGTGTAGATGGTAAAAATGGCAATAAAAACCTACTTGACTTGACTTGACTACTTGACTAAACACTGCACACCAGATTCTCACCTATTTTTCCTGCTTCCAACATTTCCAACTTCAAGAACTGATTGCTCCCACCCCTTGACAGGTGATATAGTAATGAGATCATAAGTGTTATTCATTTCCCCCCTCAGTGGGTTTAATGACTGTTTGATGTATATTAGGCCTTGCTCTTTTTCCACTTAACCTCACTCACAAAAGTGTCAAAATGGACATAATCCACAACCTGTGCATTTGTCTGTAACACGGAACTATTTTGGATGAAGACTTCTCATTTTCATCTCACATTAAGTTCTTTCCAGAAAGAAGGTACCTTCTTTCTAACATCAGGAGAATTCGTTACTCACCTCTGATGCCATTCCTCACCACTGATGGCATTCAAATACTTGTTGTATCAAGACTGGGCAACTGTAACTTGCTCCTGGCTGGCCTTCAAGACCTCTCCAGATGCAAAAGCACATCTGGTCTTACACCAAAACTCTCTCACATCACTAAACTACTGCGGGCCCTTCACTGGGTTTCTGTGGTTCTCTATTAGATTTTAAATTTACACTTCCAATTTAGGGAATTTGGCAGACATTTTTATCCAATGCAACTTCCATATCCTATCTACAGGGGACAGTCTCCCTGGAACAACTTAGGGGTTAAGGGTCTTGTTCAGGAATCCAGTGGTGATATGCTGAAGGTAGGATTCAAACTCATGAGCTCTTGGTCCAGAAGCAATATCCTACCCACTAGGCCACCACCAACCAACTCTAATGCTTGCCAACAAGGTGTGCTCAATTGATATATCCCCAATGCACGCATGTTTTTGGTGGTGGGAGGAAACCCACGCAGTCACAGAGAAAATATGCAAACTCCACACAGAAAGACCCTGTGCCCATCCCGGGAGTTAAACCCAGGACCTTCTTGCTATGAGGCAACAGCACTAACCCCTGTGCCACCATGCCACCCCCTGCTTTTTATCAATAAAAATTATTTTTACATTGACTTCTTCTCCTTTCTCTTAGGATTTTGACTCCTCCTCAGTGGTTCATGCAGTGTTTAATTGTTGAGTCTCCAAAACTGGGTTAAACTAATTAACCATGGCTGGGTTTGTTAGAACATGTATGCACGGGTTTCTGCCGGGTACCACAGTTTCCTCCCACAGTCCAAAAACAGGCCAGACAGATGCTAAATGCCCCTAGGTGTGAGTGTGTGTGTATGAGTTTATCTGGGTGTCTGTCCAGTGATGGTCCTTCTCCATGTTTTGCCCTATGACTGCTGGGATAGGCTCCAGCAACCCCTGCCACCCTGGTTAGGATATTCGGTTCAGATAATGGATGGATGGTTGGATGGAACAATGAATGGATGGATAGATGGATGGTTGGGTTTGTTAGATCTTTGGATCTAGAGCAGGAATCCTGTTTAACTTGAACCTCCTATGTGAGATAAGCCCCTGGCAAATGACACCAATTTTTTATGTCTCCCACCATGCTTTAACCAGATCATAATAATTCTATAGGTTATTATTTATCAGGTATATCTTCCTAGTAGTTTTCCCAGATCCCATTCCTATATTTTGCCTTTTGGGTCTCCAGGTAGCCTAATGAAGGCTTCATATCTCACTGTGCATTAAATGAAATGCAGTACATTTATTATATCCTCTAAATTTCAGACTGAGCATGAATACAGAAGGAGAGCTGGGAGCTGACAGGTCTGATTGCTGTGTTATGAATGAATCATATGCAGGAATGCTTGCAGAAGTTGTGCAGCATCACACAACCTGAAAAGGTGATGGGCCTTTGGGAACCCTAGACAAATATGCATCCACATTGACCATACATTTGCTGTTTACAGATAAAGGAAGCCCAAGCTATTAAAATAAACAAGATGGGAAATTGCACAACCGTATGCTCATCAGACGGTAATACATACCTGTACATATGGGATCTAAGCCAATTTACCTAAAACAAATGTCACTGAAATATTTGAAATGAGAGTTTATGTGTTTGGTGCCCATGACTCTTTACTGTCAGAGGATAGATCTTATTGCCTGTTGAAATATGAGGAGCTCCATGGCATCCAGAATTACACAAGAGCTGAGGTTTTCCATTATGCTTATTGCACCATGTAGTACAACCAAGAGTTTCACTACTACAAATTGCTGATTTTTCTGGGCACAACAGGAGGTTTCAACAGAGTGGTCAGAAAAAAGATGACATTGGAGAAATTCATTCTAAAGCCAATTATAGATACAAAAAATCACAACGCAAAGACACAGCTTCACAAATCCTCAAATTACCAGGGAATTCCATCTATTTTATAAAGTTTCTTCCTAATTAAGGCCTCAAACTAAACACATTCATGGTGGAGGGATACATGCAGGGTGTTGTGAGGCAAAATAGTCCTAAAAGAAACCTGATTTAGTTTTGCCACTATTTCAAGTCAATTCAAGTCGGTTTTTATTGTACAGTACATAATAAAAACGAAAACGTTACTCCAGGACCATGGTGTGACACAAGAGGAGAACAGAACAACACAGAACAGAACAAAAGTGCAAACAGGACACAACACTAAGTGTTTATCATATAAACACTTAAGAGACATATCCATATAAACACATCCATATAGAAATCCAGGTCACTACAGTGAAAAGCTTTACATCTTGGCCACTGAATTCTGATGAAATTGATAGAATTCAAAAGCCAAGTGCTATGGACAAGAAGTGGAACATTTTCTGAGTTTAGCAGCACTTCTCTGTGAGTGAATGCATTTATGCTCGGGCCTTTTTTCTCAATTGGGGGCCGCTGTTAAGGCAATGTCTGATCAGCAATGTGACAACAAGTGGCCCATTATTCAAGCTTTTGAGAGCACAATTAGCGCTCATGTACGATTTACTGAGATTACAGCTTATCATGCAAACTGTGCATGTAGCTGTGTGTTTGTGTGGCACAGGGTTTAAAAAGAAGAGTGAATGGAGCCAGCAAACAGAAAGTAAAAGTTCAGCATTGAAGAGATGCAGTAGAGAAAGCCATTCTACAGAGGTGCAGTTTCACCACACAGACATCCACAAAGCATAACCACTCTTTCAGCTCATCTTTGTGGTTCATGTCTCTTTCTAGTGTGAGAATGTGTCCGATTTGCGCCTGGAACCTGTGTGAAAGGCTCAGTGTATTGTCCCTGAGATCTCTTACATTCTAAAATGTCCAACTAGCAGCCATGGCTTGAATTCTCACTCTCACTCATGTAAGGCTCTAACAGTTTTTGCTGAGTTCCCCTTTTGAGTCTTGGTTCCTCTCAAGGTTTTTCCCTCTTGCTAGAGGAGAGTTTAACTCCCAGCTTTGCTAACTTAGGGCATGGACCTGAATTTGTGTGCAGGGCTTTTGTAAAAAGTGCCATATAAATATATTTTGAATTAAATGTAAAGTTCCCAAACTTTATGGCTTGGTAATTTTAAATGGCAATATTCCACAGGTTAGCTACCACAAACAGTAATATTTCTTTTTTGTACATGACATTTTTACAACCTATTTTTACCCCTTGTACATAATTACACCAGCTATATTTGTTGTTCTACTAAGATATATTTAAATTACCTCTGCTCTAATTGGCTGCATTTTTGTCAGGCCTTTTTCAAAAAGTAGTCTTAATTTGAATGGGTTGGGCTGACCTGTTCCAGGATGAATAGACCAATAATAGATAAAAGCGTTGGTTTATGCGACATCACAAATTGAACTGAATTCACAACAGACTCTTCAAGCAGCTTTGTTTGCAAATGGGAAATGTATGGACTGAGAAATGAGTCATACATTTTGAAATGTTAATCGTGTTTAACACTATTTCATTCACAAAAAATGGAAAGTTCTGATTTCCTTGATATGTGTCATTATAAAGAAGAAAATAAATTATACACAGTATAAAAATAGAAATTTGGTAATATGACAAATATTGTAAATTGATAAAAATGGCACTTCTCTAGCTGAGTGAGGGGGCCAAGCCAAATCAAATGTTTGGCCAGTGGACTTCAGTTTGGGAAGCACTGTTCCAGAGATTTGAATCACATTTGCTGGTTAATTAAAGGATGCTATTTTTAATAATATTTAGCATCTCAAAAGCTTAATTTGACCACATTATTGTAAATTTACAGCCCTATTTTTTCATTCAAGTTCAGAACAGTGGATTTTCATAGCCCACAGGAAGTCACACCTGTCCTAAAATAATCTCACATATCTGCTTCACCTTAAAGAAGAACTGTATGCGATTTAATTGGGCTGAAATAAAGATGCGTCATGAAATACTAAAAAAAGTTCTCTGATAAATGAAAAAGGGGAAGTAAATGTTCTTTCTTTCTGGCATGTCATTGGTGTGCATGCATTATTGCAACACCATTTTACATATATAGAGCTACTGGAGAGTTTGAACATCTTGGTCACGTCTGAGCCTAGTTTCCTGCAGACTAGCAAAGGTAAGCATTGTACTTGGATTCTAAATTGGAGTTAGTCTTGTGGGTGTGATCGTTTTTAGGTAAATATAAGCAAATATTTTACTAAGACGCTCTTGAACCTTTCCTTCGCTATGTGCAACTCATGTCATGAAACTCTCCCTTTAATGTTTCTAGTCTTTTCTAGTCTTTAGAACCAAAAAATTCAAATTTAACCCAAAAATACCTCTGCTTTAATAATCAAAATCTGAATTAGCCCAAAGACGGAGAGGTTATGTTCAAAGGAGTGACGGTCCGATGAAGATAGGATGTTTCTGAGCTTTTTGACATCTTCAGTGCAATACACAGTTCATGGTTCTCCTCCAATATTATTTCTGTGTTATGACCTTTTGATTTCAAGAACTGTCAAGATGAACAGATCACAACTAGATCTGTTAGTACAGATAGAAAATCTGCACTCAGAAAAATGACTAGGCAAGATACTTCTGCTATCTCTTTGCTCCTGACCTCAGTAACTGAATATAAACAAACCACTTCACACAGTTTTGCACATACACTGACCTCCAACAGGTAAGACTGGAGGAAAAATTACATTTTAACTACTAATTTCTTTTTGGCTGAACCTTAAACCAAGAAGTTACAATTTCTGAGTCACCTTTACAAAATACAATTCCACTATGAAAATGTAATCAGTGCAAATTCAGTAGTTTAGGTTTCATACACCTTTCTGGAACACTTCTTAAACACAGCACAGCATAGCCTGAATTGCTCCTCTTACCAGGGCTGTACAGTGTTGAACTACGAGGTAGTTGGGGCTCTACAATTTAAGAGATAATATACTATCAAACTTGAGCTGCAGTCCATTCTTCTGGGTCCCTTTATATTGTCAAAACACTGAGCATGGGGTGTAGGTTGGGGAATTACATTTGACTGAATACCTTCATTCAGAATGCTGTGCAATGTCATTTTCAAACAAAGCAATGTCTTCCTTCTTCAAGGAACATGCAGTGGCCCTCAAGACCTGCTGTTTTGGAGATGCTCTCACCCAGTCAGCGAGCCATCACAATTTGATTCCTGTTGAAGAGTCTTAGATCCTTGAGCCCACCTATTTTACCTACTTCCAACACATCAGCTTCAAGAAATAACACTCGCTGCCCAATATCTCTCACCCCTCGACAGGCGCCAAGGTAACTAGATCACCAATTTTATTAATTTCACCTGTTGGCTGATTAATTTATATCCATTTGCATTTCCTCATTAACATTTGCTTGCTACATTTACTGGACCCTGTGCCTTACCAGGTACTTTGGTTTCCGTCAGAAAGTCCAGGAGTAGCAGTTTCCAGGAGTAGCTTTTTATATGTTACTAATGATTATCTTGGGGTCCATTTCACAAGCCTTGGCCATCGCATAAAAAGATAGATTGTTCATGGTCAGAAGTAATCTATTCATTATTGGTCAAATGCCCAGTCTCATGGGTGGTGTTGCGTCTATTGTCCCACAAACTGCCATGATAACGCTCAGTCGTCAAACAATGTCTTTCATATTGGGATCAGTGACCACAAAGCCCTCGCTGTGATGTCGAAATAATGTTATTTTTGCGCAGTACATAAAGGGAGTCGAAGGGCTTATATAGACAGAGTATTAGAAGAGGGATTAACAGATGCTTTTTACAGACTTCACTCTGGAAAGCACCAACAACGCTTTGCTTTTCCTACTGATAGGGTTTTCTCTTGTCTGTGGTTAATAGTGAGCCTCTTTGGAATTAAGAGAGCCTTCTTTTTAATACGTGCATTTCCTGAGCTTGAGGGCTAGCACTAATTGGCTTTCATTCGGTATGTGAGCCATTTTCTCTGTTTTGACTAAACAGTCTCATTTTTGCACAGTTTTGGCAGGCAATAATAGCCGGCAGATTAATTTTTCAGTGACTATCAAAATAGGTACCCAGAAGTATTTTTCTCCACTAGTACTGAGAAAAACTGCTGATTTTTTTGTCTCATTCTTCATTCAGTTTTGTCTTCATTGTCATAACTTCCAAGCTATGGATTGAAACTGTTAAACACTGCCCATGACTATGTGGTAATGTTGGCAGTCAGCTTTATACAAGCTAATAAAGCCAGTATGAATGGGGGAGAACATCAGTGGTCACCTATCCTCCTCCTGCAGATCTGCTTTCCTACAACCTAAACATAATGTACTGACTTCCTCACCAAAGTGTAATTCAGCCAATTATTGAGTTCTGAAGAAGTTAATGAGGTGGAGCAGGTGTGAAACTAAAGACTGCAGGAAAGTAGGATTTCCAGGACTAGTAACTAGGGCTGGTGACCATTGCTCTAGATCCTCCCAATAATCAGATTCAGGTAAAGCACCACAACCCAAAGGCTTGGAGAACATTTTGTTAGTGTGCTCTGGTCTTCAAACATAAAACTTACAAATATCTTTATGTGTTTGATCACCTTTTTTCTCTGCAGATTGCTATTGACCCACAAAGACACCATGCAGTGGACAAGACAACTAAGTGACCTGGTCCTGACAGTGTACAGCATCACACTGATCACAGGGCTTCCTGCCAACCTGCTGGCCCTCTACACCTTCGTCCGGAAGGTGAAGCAGAATCCCACACCAATCGATGTGCTCCTGCTCAGCCTCACCATCTCGGACCTGATCTTCCTCTTCTTTTTGCCCTTCCGCATGAAAGAGGCGGCCGACATGAAGTGGACCATGAGCTACTTCCTCTGCCCACTTTCAGGATTTATCTTCTACACCACCATCTACAATAGCACCTTCCTTTTGACGGCTATTAGTGTGGAGCGCTACCTCGGAGTGGCGTTTCCCATCAAGTACAAACTCAAGCGCCATCCCCGCAATGCTCTGATAGCCAGTGTGATGTTCTGGGTGATTTCCATGGCACACTGCAGCATCGTCTACATCATGCAATACTACGACCACTCTAACCACACCGTCCTTGATCCGTCCAAGCGGAACACCTGCTATGAGGAGTTTAGTGAGGAACAGTTGAAAGTCCTCATGCCTGTCCGTCTTGAGCTGTTCATGGTACTTTTCTGCATCCCTTTCATCATCTGCTGCTTTTGCTATATCAATTTCATCCTCATCCTTTCCCGACTGCCCAACATCAATCCCAAGAGGCGTTTCAGGGCAATCGGGCTCGCCCTTGGCACCCTCCTCGTCTTCATCATCTGCTTCATGCCCTACAACGTGTCCCATGTAGTGGGTTTCATTGGATGGTACAGTCCTGACTGGAGGGTGTATGCTCTTCTCACCAGCACCTTCAACGCCTGCATGGACCCCTTCATCTTCTATTTCTCCTCTTCAGCACTCCGGGGGACATTTAAACACTGCATGCAAGGAGTCATCAAGAGGATGCATCTGTCCTGCTGCCGGAAAGCTTTCAGCTGTCCACAGTTAAACTGTTCTATGATCGAGGAGAGCACACATAGCTCCAACGACAGTTCCCGCTAGAATCGGCAAGAGAAATCAAAGTTCAGGACTTCAGACAAGCATTGATTTTTGGCTGGCCAACTGACAACCCAAATGTCTTTGAAGGGAAAGCTCATTGCTGTCAGTGGCCGATTAGCGCAAGTGGAGTTTTGCCTTTGTCTACGCACAGATATTGAAGCAATTTACATAACCGACTGAGTCGTCCTTCCTCAGGCAATCATATTAAAGTGTCATTTTGCATAAAGAAGACGGCAAATGTGTGGAATGTATGTGGTTGTTTGCATGTCACAGACTGTGTTACTGACTGCCTTTAGTGCTTGATAGAGGAGGTTGAAGTGTCCTCATTTCAATGAACTCGGTACAGTCTGAAAAAAAAGCTTGGTGTCAGAGGCAGCTGGGAACTGGAATAATGTAATTCTTTTAGACTTTTAGAGATGTGTGTACTGAGGTTTGTTTATTCATGAGCTGTTCTTTGTGATTCTGTTATGTTATTAAACATTTTTGTTAACTTTTGAAATCTTTTACAATGCTGTTTTAAAGAGATGCCTTATTTAAACCTAGGCAGTTAATTGAACATTCACTGACCTGCTGGCGGGTCTAGGCCCTCATTCCTCACTCCTGTAACTTAATAATTCAATTATTTTACACATATATGTATATACGGAAACCACAACCAGATATATATGTGGTTTTGGATTCTTAGAGGGATGTTTTTATATACATAATTGAATAAATATGACATCAGCATGAAATAAGCTTATTGAAACATTATAATGCAGAGATGGCAAAGTACATCTTGTATGATATTTCCTTTTATGCTGCATTGTGCACTCACTCTTTTTATATTGAAAGGTTCCAATGTATATGATAAAGCATCTTGAACACAAAGATTTGTTGAGAATTCATTTTGTCTTAAAAAAAATATATATTTGTGAGCATAACAATAACATTTTTGGACTGTGTCATCAAGAATTTGTGAGTTCCAGGAGTCTATGTTTTCCTGTAATGCTTGATTCTGTACTTCAGACTGTTTTTAAAAAAATAGGTATCGTTCGTTTTCACATGAAGTCATGAACCATGTCCACAAGTCTGCTCCACCTTACTGAAAAGATGGATTTAGTTTGAGCTGATTAAAAGCATTTTTAAAGAAAAGATTTGAGTGACCATTGACTTCCAATGTTAGGGATGTTACCCTCATAGCTCCAGTACTAAGCTAACGAAGCTAAATTTGGACTGGGCACAGGTCTCAGCTGCTTCGCAGACCTCCATCTCTGACACGCACAAACCAAAATATATAGAAAAATATTATATATTGTTAAAAGGGTCATTTTAAAAGGGCAATCAACAAGGCCATGTCAATGCCTTATGTCATAGTGGGTGACAGTTTCTGGGCCTCATGTAATTACTTGTACATTACATGAATTACAGTATAAACTGATGTTGACCCATCTTTGTAATTACATACTCTGCACTTCTGTACTCCACCTGTAAGTAAGTAAAGTGTCCATCTGTCATACGTGAACACACAACCCATTCGCTAAATGAAGCAGGGTACCTCAGAGGTGCCACTAGCTGTCCTGGGATTCGAACTCACAGCCTTTTGATCACAGCGGGCAACTCCCTAACCACTTGGCCACTAGAGCAAACACCAGTATATACGGTGCTGGAACATGCATTGTTTGGGTGTTACTACACAGTTATTGGAGACTTTCAGTATAACATGGAACCCTGTATACTGACAGCAGTTTAAGATTAACGAATTCCCGAAGAAATTCCAACAGCATTACCATAGGTCTCTTGCCAGGGGTGTGATCTTCCATTCTCATGTTATACTGTACTTTCTGTTAGGATAAAAGATATTTTTCATCTCAGCTGAATAATGACATATAATGGCAGTGTGCCAGAACCCTTTTCTAAACACGAAGAAAGGATTCTCTTGAAACATTAACCTTTGGGATTACCCCCCAATAGAAGCCCTGAGGAATCCTTCATGTTCTCAGTGCACTGGTATGTGTGCTGTACAGTGTTGTGAAACACCTGGCTTTCTGACACTCCTTATTCAGCTGTGGTTTGAGGCTGGGATTTTCCAGCGCATGAGCTGCCGAATGAAGCATGGCCTTTTCCTGCGCAGTTGGTGAACTGGTCCACAGCCATATCAGCTCACTTAAAACACACATTAGGAGGTGCAGGGAGGAGGATAACAGGGGCATCATTAGGCTGGCTTTGAAAAAGGGAAGGAACGTTTGGGCAAGGAACGTTTATTAATTGCACTCTCTCTCTCACCTTCCCTCGCTCTTTCCCAATCACCTCTCCCACACATCTGAAGGTGTATAAAGCCAGATAAGAGCACGGATGTCTGTGGCTACTGACCCACACACACCTCACCACTCCGCACACTCAGTCAGCCCCTCCTCTTCAGAACATAAGTCCATGCAGTGTGGGATGTTTCCACGGAGATGGGTTAGTAGGGAGTCTGGCTGAGGGACCTGGCTGTGTCTTATTAATTTTCCGTTATCCGAGCCGGGAGAGTAAACAGCGAAGGTGTGGAAGTTGGCAGCGGACAGACTGCCGTCCCTGTTGAAAAAGAAGCAGGGGTCAAGGCAGAGAGCAGCAGCTGGAGTAGGATGAGACACTAGCAGATCAGCACCGGTCAGCATTTCAGCTCAAACCAGAGCAGCCAGGGAGTTCCTGCGTTACATCAATCTTCATTTTTCTCTCTTGTGCAAAGTGTTTTTTTTTTCTATCCTCGTTCCTTTTCCTCCTGTTGCAGTAATCAAAGGGAAAAGCACAAGAGGTATGACCTTTTACTTTTTATAAAAAGAGTTGACTATTGTACTTTTCTGGTGTGATTCAGCATCACGTTGCGCTTCATTCATGAAACAACATGCAGCAATTGCAACAACATAGAGTCGAGGCTAGGTGGGCTAGTGTGTGTTATTTCAAGAATATCTTTGGAGTTTTTAAGCCAAATCCAAGGAGGAACTAATAACTTGCTTATTACCATCAATACAAATACCATTTCCAGTCATAATCATTTTCACAGGTTGATTTATTCTGAAATTATCCCACAATTAGTCATGTACATGACCTCAGAAACCAAGTGGCACAGTTATGTAATCACGCCCACTGTTCATTCTCATTTCATCAAAGCTAACATAGTTCTGACTTGGTAGTATCTGCCCCAATGTTACTAAAATATGTAGGAAAGCAGTGAAAACATACATTTGATGAAGTCTGAAATGATATATAAATGTTAACCACTGTAAAGAATTCTTCCACCCAGACAGTTCATTATGTGTACACTATTTTTTACTATGGCCTGAACCTGAGCCACATCCAGATATTTGTGGCTCATACACCACATGGAATAATGGAACAGAAGCTGGCTAGTGGTTGACAGATGTTTTAATTAGATCTGATCTCTAAACCAATGGTTCAGTGGTGGAATGGATTTGATAGTGGTGGGTTAAAGGTGACTGAGGGGCCCTTGCGCAGCTATAACAAACAGACAAAACAATAATATAAATAAAAAACAACTATTATTATTGCTGTTAATATGTTAGTACAATTGGGCTGATATATATGTTTTGCATTATTTATTCAGAAAGAATACATAAACATGATTAAAGTTACACATTCCAGAAGCCATATTTGATTTTTGACATTAGATGAATGTAATGCTGAAGTACATGCCAGTTGTGTTTGGCCAATGTAAATATTACTGTACCGGACAAGGACAAAAATGTTCAGCTGCCCGTCACTGCACATTCCTGTTTTTTAATGAACTTTTGATTTTTGTCATACAATTATAAAAATATTATAATACAGCAGAGTTTAACCCAGAAACCTCCATCCTTTCTATAGCACGAAATTGACATAACTGAGCAAACTGTGTTATGTGTGTTGTGGTAGCATCAAGCTAAACTCACTGTTCAAGGCAGGCCTAATCAACATCGAGGGCATTTGAAGCATGTAAGACATTTCAGTTTTTGCTGCAATTTTATGTTGCAGTTTTACAGTGAATCCCTAGTTAACATTTCAATCTAAAGCCTAACACTGAATATTAAAACAGGGGGTGCTAAACCTGGTCTTTTAGATTTTTTGGCATGCTGTTGTGCAGCTCAGTTCATACAAAACTGTGTTTCGGCCTCTTTGTGCCTAAGAATGTCCCTTATCCAAGAAAAACTCACAGTAACGGTCAGCCTCTCGTGAATTATCCATTTAAGCTAAAGTGCTTGAAAGCATGTTATAGTAACTGTTAGCATGTTTTGACTTTTGAGTTGATGTTTCACTTTGTAGGATTTGCCTCAGCACTGGAGCTCAGCAGTGGAGAGTGAAATAACACACATGGGTTCAGGATCTTTGCTGTTTGCTTTATTAGAAGGAACATACACTCATACAGGAGGCTTTACAACGACACCTGGCAGTGTTCCCACAGCCTGCTATAACACACCGGAGAGGGTCATAACTAGAATACCTCCTCACAATAAAACAGCCAACCTTACGAGAATGAGGGAGGAAATGGCAGTAAATGTTGCTATGAAAAACACATTAAATTTTAATACCTAATAGCTTTTAATATTTAACATGAAAGAGAAGCAAGTAAAATAACATAACACAACCTTATGAGAAACTAGTGATTTTTAGTCTTCTGATACTACTACTACTACTACTACTACTAATAATAATATGATACAATCAAAATAATAATGCTACTACCACCACCACCACCACCACCACCACCACCACCACCACCACCACCACCACCACCAACAACAACAACAACAACAACAACAACAACAACAACAACAACAACAACAATAATAATGAAGTGGTTAATTTTTATCTACAATCTTCTTCCTCTTCTGCAGGCTTATTATTCAGTTCTGAATCAGAAGACTGTAAGATTTGTAAGTGGTTTTGGGTGGGCTGGTTTTGTATTAAATAATTTTAAAATCATAAAATCAAACCAAGAGATGCAATGCTGCACTTTTGAGTACCTTAAAATATGACAAATAACATATGACAAATAAAATATACTAGTTTTAGTCCAAATTTGATCCCTTTTTAATGTTTTTTCTTGATGTAAAGCTTCCTTGGGATTATGAACAGCCATATAAATAGATCATATTGTTATATATTCTGTTAATATAAATGATTCTTGTTGCTTTTTTACAGAACTAACATGAAGGTAGTTCTCATGCTAAGCTGACCTTTTTCGCTGTGAACGACTGTTTGGAGCTTCATCAACCATGCAGGAGTGCGAGAAAGGCCTTTGCCTCTCTGTCTACATTATCACCTTCATCACAGGCTTCCCCTGCAACATCCTGGCCTTCTACACATTTGGCTGCAAGGTGTGGCGGAAACCTGTACCCATTGACATCCTGCTGCTCAACCTAACCGTCTCAGACCTGCTCTTCCTCATCTTCCTGCCATTCAAGATGCAAGAGGTGGCCAACGGGATGGAGTGGAACATGCCCTACTTCCTGTGTCCACTGTCGGGCTTTGTCTTCTACATGACCATCTACAACAGCACCTTCTTCCTGACGGCGGTGAGTGTGGAACGCTACCTGGGGGTGGCTTTCCCCATCCAGCACTCTCTGAGACGAAGGCCTATCTATGCCGTGTTGGCCAGCATCTTCCTCTGGTTGCTGTCCATCCTCCACCTGAGCATTGTCTACATCATGCCCTACTACAACCCAACTGGGATGGTCCCGCCACCGCGGAATGTGTGCTACGAGGAGTTCACAGAGGCCCAGCTGAAGATACTCCTGCCTGTCCGGCTTGAGCTGTGCATGGTTCTCTTCTGCATCCCATTGCTGATTTGCACCTTCTGCTACATCAGCTTCATTCGCATACTCATGCAGGTACCCAACATTGGGAGGCGCCGGCGCCTGCGGGCCATTGGCCTTGCCCTGGGGACGCTGCTGGTGTTCGCCCTCTGCTTTGGGCCCTACAATGTCTCGCACGTAGTGGGATTTATCACCAAGAAAAGTCCAGGCTGGAGGGACAAGGCCTTGCTGCTGAGCACCTTCAATGCCTGCCTGGACCCACTAATCTTCTACCTGTCGTCGGCTGCAGTACGCAAAGCACTAGGATCGATGGTGCATGGCGTCCTGAGCCGGCTTAAAGTGTGTTCCTGTGTTGGGGTCTGCTGGAGGGCCAAAAAAGGCCAAGACAAGACTACAATAAACCCTTTCCCCAAACCAGAGGAGGTCAATGCACTCTGACAAAATGCTAGCTCGCAGGACAGGAGGTGAGACTGAATGCCTGCTGACAAGCACTGTCTAGCAAACTATGCTAGTGGTATGGCCATGTAATCTGAAGCTAATATTGTTGCTAAAAGTGACCAGTGATATCATTTTGCATTTACGGCCAACATTGCTGCCTTAAATTCCCTATGAATATTGACCAGTTAGTGGAGATATTTCATCTTGATACATTTGGCCATCAGTGCCACCATGCAGCCACATTTCAAAATGTACATTTTAAAGTTGCAAAATGAGGCCTATATGAGGCCTATTTTTTCTAATGAATGTATCTTTTTTCAAAAAGAACTGAAACCGTTAGTATAGATTGAAAATAAAATAAATAAAAAAATAAACATTACCCAGGTCTATGGCACTGTTTTCATTGTCACAGGCTCCCGCGGCTTAAGCTCGGACTAATTAATGTGTCTGTACTTCCTGCAAAGATTAGGCGGAGGACCTGGACAACAGAGCTCACGTGTAGCTTTTATCTTTCTACACATGAGGGCTGTGTATTGTGTGCTTGCAAACACCAGACTGAGACGTATATGAACGTCTGCCACAGGCCTGTGTTTTGTTTTGGCTGCCCACCCCCAGCCAGAATTAAAAACATGTTGGATGCTAGGGTAAAAAAAGAAAAAAAAAACACACTAGTGTTTCACCCGACAATCCAGAATTAAAAACATGCTGGATGCTAGGGTAAAAAAAGAAAAAGAAAAAAGAAACTGGCCTTGATCTACTTCACCCGACAACAAACACACTAGTCAATATGACTCACAGGAGATTAGAAACAGAGCTACTGTTTGCCTAGTGTGTAAGATAAAGGCAATATTTGGGTCAATAGAACCACTTCTTTGACTTGCTGTCATGTTAATATTTGAATGGTATTTATTTCTGGGAAACAGTAACAATAGGCGGCCTGCACCGCCGCTGTGGACATTATGTGAGAAAGAGATACAAATAGCTTTCGAAATGCAGCATTTCTCCATTCTAGCCAGTGTGTTGCATGCAAGTTTAGGAAATGACAACATTTGTAAACCTTTTTCGTCTCAACTGAAAACAAAATCAATAAAATGAAAACATCCAGCTAACAGTATAACAACAGATCTCTTCCTTATTCAAATCTTTAAAATTACAAATCAATAAAACACAAATGTACAGCTAACAAACCAATCCAAAATTAGGTAAAGGAATAGGCCAGTGAGGGAGGCTAATGTTGTTAACAATGAATGAAAGCCAATCACAGCTTAACATTAGCTAACTGATGGCTAGCTTCCACTCATTAGCAACCATGGCTAAATCTGTAAACATGCTTACAGTGACACTGCAGCAGCCTGTGAAATTGTAAAAACTGTATTTTAAAAGTCTCTTTATGACGGATTTTTGGGGTCCTGCTGGTTAAAATGTCTTTACTATTTTGTTATCTACTACAGAAAAAGGGAGGAAAATGAATGTCTTGTGCAGGAGGATATTATTACTATATATTAGGCAGATGTTATCTAGCTGGTTAGCTTGATACCTTACATTTACATTTACGGCATTTAGCTGATGCTCTTATCCAGAGCGACATACATCAGTACCTCACTTTGGCTCCTTTTATGTTGATTGAATGGGTAAAAACATGTCTTTGGTATCCATTTGGTGCTGAATGAAGATACAGTCTCTGTTTTCATCATGTTTTTTTCCCCAACAACTGAGTTAAGCATGAATTACTAATGCTAGTTTGGAAGTATTTATTAGCCTTACGCTTTATTAACCTAAGGTTAGCTGACAACACATGGATTCCCAGTGCTTGTTCTGGTGCATTCCATTTGAACTGGGAAGATGGAAGGAAGGAAATTTCAATTGGATTGCGCCCTGAAGTTGTATTTCCAAACCTCACCAATTCTAGCGTCAAAGTCTAAGATGGCCACTCCATCTAGCAACAGTACTGCTAGCTGTAGTAAATAGTGTTTGTTAGCACTGAGTCAAGGACATAGTACCGTCCAGCATCTTTCGACGAGTTGCCGGGGTGCTTATATGTGCAAAATACTGTGTAATTAGGGGTGTAACGGTACAGAAAGGTCACAGTTCGGTTCACACTATAGTTCTGACATCACGGTTCGGTACGGTTCACGATACAGCGAAGTTAAGCAACAAAAAGTTC
>JBBJLS010000001.1:1068491-1086919 GCA_037577275.1 Bryconaethiops microstoma
GAGAGAGAGACACAGAGAGAGAGAGAGAGAGAGAGAGAGAGAGAGAGAGAGAGAGAGAGAGAGAGAGCGAGAGAGACACACACGAACACAGCGAGAAAGAGAGAGAGCGCGAGAGCGCCACAGGTTGGAAAGGGAGAGAGAAAGTCAAAGATAAAATGAAAGAAAGGGGGAAAAACAGAGGGTGAACAGAGCGAGAAAAAGAGAGTGGAGAAAAACAGGATGAGAGAGAAACAAAGTGAATGAAAAGAGAAAGGACGACCAAGAAACAAGAGAGTAGAGAGAAAGAGAAAAAGAGAGAAGCAGGGAAGAAGAAACAGGGCAGAGAGAATATATATAGAGAGAGAAATGAGAGAGACAGAAAAAGAGCGAAATAGGGCACGATCAAAAGAAATGTAAAAGTAGAAAGAGAAAGAAAAACAGAGAGCTGGGGAAGAGAGAAGAAGACAGGAAAAGAGAAAGTGAGAGAGAGCAAGTGAGATGGAGAGTGGGAGAAAAAGAGATAAAAGACAGATAGGGAGAAAGTCAGGTGAAAGAAAGAGAAAGAGGGAGTGAGAGGGAGAGAGAGAGAGAGAGAGAGAGAGAGAGATGGGCTCGACTGACTGACTGACTGACTCGTCCCCATTAAACAGTGAACAGCAATACTGCACATTTATCTGACAAAAGCGCGGCCCGGCCGTCGGCATTGCAGCCAGCTTTTCTGTTCTGAGTGAATCCAAACAAACAGCTTGCTGCCAGAGCGCCACGCCACAGCCCGTATTTACCCGCCTGACTGACAGGCCGGATGTAAATTTCAGTGGGTGAGCGGCGCATGGTGCTGACATTCAGACTGACGGGCTTGTTTGTGTGCATTGCTCACACACACACACACACACACACACTCACATACACTCACACTCTCACACACACCCTTTGATTTGGAAAAAACACAAACTCTCTGGTTGCTCGATTAATAGAAGCTCAGAATTGCATGCACTGGTAATTAGTGCAGCGTAATTGATACGGCCGTACGTGAGCGACGCGCTGCACCTGCTTCCTCAGAACATCTCGGCTGCGAAAACAGCTGTGAGAACGAGAAGAAACGAGGAGAACGTGTTTGTTACGCAAACCGAGGAAACACTGACTGCACCAATCAGCTTTCACTCACACTGTTAATGTGATGTCTATCTATCTATCTATCTATCTATCTATCTATCTATCTATCTATCTATCTATCTATCTATCTATCTATCTATTCAACTCCTCCCATCTGTCCCTGGCTAAGTCTGTCAACGATAAATTTCTTATCAAAACAATAAACAACCCGCTCCAAAATCAACATTGACAAGAATATAAAACATTTCTCTGCAGAAACATATATAAAATAAGGCTAATATGATTCTAGTCGACCCATAGTGTGTCCCGAATGATGATTAGTGTGTCCCGAATGATGATTAGTGTGTCCCGTAGATGATTCTAAAACCTCATGAATTAATAATCAGGCCCATCGCTCAAGGCCCAATTGGACTGCTTTGTCTATAAATTGACTAAATATTTTATTTTACATTATCAAATGGCTCTTATATGACACAAACTGCAAGGAATTGTTACATATTTTAATTAATATATCTATTTTAATTAATAAATGCATATTTAAAATATTTAAATCATTCTCAACCTGAAGAGTAATCGGAAAAGGTCATGCGATTACAAGGTTAAGCCAACATGTGAAAGACCTCAGACATTCTGACTTGACAATTGAAAAAAACAAAAAGGTATGCATGTTTGTGATTGGGCAGTTGTGAGATGCCCACAATTCCATATGGTTATCATTGGTTTGGGGTCTTTTTGTCCATTTGCCTTAAAATTCATTTCCAGAATGTCATCAGCAATGCTGGAATCCATTCCCGGTTTGAAGAATTTGACTATGTGAAGAGATAATTACAGCATATTTTTAACGATTTAATAACTAAAATACTTTAAAATGCCTTTTATTGTCTGGTTCAGTAAAATCTACAATAAATACGTTATTGGATACAATAGCAAACCTGTTATCATGAAATGTGATTTCTAATTTTTAACCATGTAATAATAATAATAATAATAATAATAATAATAATAATAATAATAATAATAATAATAACTGTAAATACCCACCCACAACTAATGTAATTTATTTACTGATTTGTCCAACTGAGACCTCAAGATACACAGTATCAATAGGTGCTGGCATTAAAAAATGTTATTAATTACACTTTTAAGTAGATGATTAATTTATTAAATGATTTAAATTGTCAAACATATTCTAAAAGTACATAAAACAGACATATTACACTTAAATGGTGTCATTTTAGCATTCAAATGCCATGAAAATAACGAGGTGAGTTATGGTCAAATCATAAAATCTTTCTAAGGGGGGGGGGGGGGGGGGTGGCTTTTCTCAAACAGCACATTTACAGTCCATTCATCAGCTTCATCTACAGTAAGCTCTGTGAATTCTGACGTATTGGCAAACTTCTCACATCCGAAATTCGGTTAAAAGCAGTTCATAAACATGATCCCCCCGAATGAGCCCCCAGTCATGACAGTGGATTTTCCTTGAGTGAAAAATAACCAGAAAACCTCCATTCACTTAACATGTTTTTAGCACAAATAAAAATACTGCAGGAAATTTGCGCATGAAACAACTACCAGACAACATGCAGGCCTAAAAAATACACAAAAAGAACCCCTATTTGGCATAAGAAAGAAAGGCAGTATGATTTGGCACTGCCCCCTAGTGGCCGGAGGGGTGAACTGACTGAATGGCTGTTTCATATTTGGTTAAAAAAAGAAGCCCTGTGAACTGTAGCGCATAGACCTTCAGGCCGAAGCTGGATTAAGCTGGTTGGGGGTGGGGGGTGTATTTGTATTGACTGTGTTTTAAATCTGTGTGAACACAAACAACAGCAAAAATCAATGCTAGTTCAAGGCTGTTTTGGCTGCATCCAGGGGTGTAAATATCTGACCTCAGAGCAATTTGACGCTTAACTAAATGACTCATTTTCCCATGATTTGATTGGACAATTTTGATATGATTCAGGTAAATTTTTTAATTATATCTATAATTTGTGTTTTTTCTTTTCCTGTTTTTTGTTTCTTCTGTTTGGGTTAATTTTACTCACCTAAACACTTCATAAATCATGTTTACAAATTTCTAACCTCTACTTATCCCTATTGAATTTAACTGTGTTGTTACTACACCCTTAGGCTTAATTTATGTAAATGACCTCTCATTGGCTGCCCTGTTCTGTGCCTCATTCAAAAAGCAATCTGGACAATCTGCAACACTCCTTATAACTTTATCACAGGGCAGAGCTTTGTCGAGGGTTGGGGCTTAACTGCTATAGGCTGATATTTGTAAATGGGTTGGTTTTGTGAAAGAAACAATGACAGTGTTTATGCACTACATTAAAACTTTTATTTAAAAAAAAAGCACGTAAATGTGGTCTCCCAGGATATGAGCTCTTTTAACTGAACGCAGTTCTTATCGGTGCTAATTAAGGCAGTTGAATTGCCAGCTTTTGTACACCCCCAGCTGCACCCAGTCTAGCTTTATAACAGATGCATCTGGTAGCTGACCTGCAGTCAGCTCCTCTTAGCTCATCATGCTCTTTCTGAGGGGGTTCACAGTCTGGTCAGCATCAGCCCATCTCACCCAGGCAGGCAAGCTAGCAGCCAGGGTTGGTTGACCCTTGCCGGAAACAACGGACGCGATCCCACCTGAGCATCGAACCTCTCTCCACCCTCCAAACCACACCTCCTGCCCCAACCCCAACTCCCCCTCCTCGCCTCAAAATCCCCCGTTCCTCTTTTTGCCATGGCAATTCACGTCAACTCTTATCAGCACTAACGGTAACCGTCCCTCATCACAACACAAGACCTCCTCATTCTCCCACACAGAAGATTCATATGCACATATATATTTATAGATATATGTATATATATATTTTTTTGTTTGTTTTTTTTGTTTGTTTGTTTGTTTGTTTTAAATTCACCCATTACAAACATTTACATGCTTATTTTTTTTTAACCCACATTGAGAAACATGACATACTTGTTGGCAATTTTTTTTCTTCTCAAGGAGAAAACATGTGCACACGTTTGGCATGAGCCATTAGACGTCACAGGGTAGGGTGTCATGATGAACGAGAAGAAATGAACAAAAACAGAGAGATGGTGACTGTGGCGAAAAGCATTGGTGAATATATGGGCCTGTTTTTGTGCTTAATATTGAGCCCAAGGGGGTGTTTTTAAGACAATATGTTGGGGTGAGGGGCGCATGCAAGTGGGTGTGTTGCATTTGTGGCTACTGTCATTCAGATTTGCACAGACAGATAGATAGATAGATCGATAGATAGATCGATAGATAGATCGATAGATAGATAGATAGATAGATAGATAGATAGATAGATAGATAGATAGATGAAAAGATGGATAGATGGATAGATAGGTAGATAGATAGATAGACAGACAGACAGACAGACAGACGGAGAAACGCACACAGACCAGTGTCAAAGCTGCAGGTGACAGTACATACACATCACCTCACTGCATTTAAATGCACGGCACTTTCTGGATTAGGATTAATAACACCACCCCCTCATTCCATATGCGTAATATATTAATCCAATTCTGCCCTCTAAAGACCTTGAAATTTATTGCTGGTTTCAACGAACTTCAGTGGCCACATACTGGTCACATACTGTACTATAAACAGGAGCAGCCCGTGCTGCAGGGTTAGTATCGTATGAGAGATTGCATACAGGTATGTGAACAGTATTTAGCATTAAAGGGCCCATATGTTACATGTTTCAATTTATTTTTTTTTGTCCCCCAAAAGACCACCTGCACTTCATTTAATGTAATGGTATTCTAGGCTTCCTTTGTCCTTAATGTCTGAACAGGCTTTATTACTAGGCCTTTAAGACCTACATACGTAAATGAAATCCTAATTGGTTGCTTTGTTAAAAAAGCCCAAACTGAAATGTGGAACAGACTGGCACTGGAATCCTCAAGGCCGAAGGTAAAAATAAGCTTTATTTCCATCCATCCATCCATTTTCTTAAACGGAGTCGGGTCGCGGGGGCAACAGCCTAAGCTTTATTTGGATGGATCCTAATTGATCGATCTGCTTCCTGACAGCCAGGCACAGCCCAATGTTTGGTCTCCCTTTCTGATATTGCTAAAGAACGTCCGCAGGAGCGAGACTGTTTCACTTCAGCATTATTGGGAGAGGATAAACTGCTCCAGTTTGAATGGGTTGTCATTTCAACATGTTAATGGCTGTGACATCACAACCATGAGTTTTTTGCATTCTTGTTTTTCAGTTGTTATGTATGGACAAAAAAATTCTGTAAAGAAAATTAGCTGTTCCGTGATATGGGTGCTTTAAGCTACACTCCGCCGAGTGCTCACTGCAGCGTCTTCGCCATACGCCGTTAAGTGGCGGTTAATTAGTCCATGGGGCTCTAAGACTCGGCGTGCCGAGGCGCTGCTGTCCTTGAAGAGGATCCTGTCAGTGGCTGGATTGAGCTTGATTTATGAGGCCTGTCCCGCAGCAGATGGAGAGACGAGGAGGACGCCACGGTCCCTTCGTCTGGCCAGCCGTGCTCGCTAGCTAATTACATCTCTATTTGCCACTAATCTGGTTCTCTCTTGAAGAAGCAGTGGGAAAGGTGGGAAAGGGACACTGATGCTGTGCTGAGTTTTTTTTTTTTTTTTGGTTGTGTTATCAGGATGGGCGTGGAAATGTCACAGAATGGATCATCATACATCCGACACAGTACAGAGCCTTAAAAAAACAAAAAACAAATACATACACATTACAAATTATATTACATTTCATTGATTGCTCCCTTTGCAAGTGTCTTGACTCGAGTCAAACCACTTCTGTTAAAAAGCTTGTCATGGCAAAATAGAGCACAAGACTTTGAAAAAACTCAACGTATTTTTCTTTTTTTTTCTTTTAACTTCTCTTCAATGAATGCGGCTTTATCAGAGCAAAGTACAAAATATTTTCGCACGCATGGCTCTGTTTTTTTTTTCTTTTTCTTTTTTTTTTTTTTCTATTTTTTTCCTCGTACGTTAATTATCATCACCATTATCATGTCTGTTCAAATACTTATTAACATCATCGGTATCATCGTCATTGTCATTATTAACACCAAAAAAGTAATTAGCAGTTAACCTTGCAGATTAAATGTACACAGTGCAGGGGTGGGGGGTGGGGGGGGCTATAGAGGGGAACGAGAAGAATAGGGGACTCCATGGACATCACAACAGGAAACAGCTCTAACCAGTACATGCTATCAACAAGCGACGAGGAAGAGTGATCAACAGCTTTTTCGCGGGCGGGAGAACGTGACCCCCCCGAGACTGAGACAGAGAGGCTGATGGGAAATGATTTTTTTTGGTCTTTTTTTCATTTCATTTTTTTCTGGAGCTTATTCTGAAGCTATGGGACGGCCTCTACTGCATATATATTTACACTGGAAGTGAAGAAGGGTCACCCTCGGTAATGCGTTATGGGGTGGGGGGGTCTGAAATTCCGGACTGGGGTCGCATGCTTCGCCCTGGGTCAAGACTTCCAGCGAATGCAAGAGAAAGGGAAGAAAGATGGTGACCCCTCCCCCCCAGTTCCTCCATCGCCGACCCTTTTAGCATGTGAAGTAAGGGTGACTTTTGACATCATTCGGCACGCGCAGACGGCTGGGCTGGAGTCCGAGAGGCGAAAGGCCAGGTGCGGCCTGCTGGTGTACAGCCACAAAACAGCTATGTAGAAGGCCGGCAGACCTTCTTCACCATCCTTATCAGCACCATCTTCATCACCCTCCTCATAAACATCATCACTTTTCACAAATACACAGCCATACCGAACAGCATGCCCAGCACGCACACACCAAGACGGGACGACACAAGTTGAGAATAATGTTTTGTCATTATACACTGTTTAGCATTCGTAGCATTTGTATTGTCAGGTAATTGCGGTCTTTCCACATCTAACGTTCGTAGTGTTTGCCGTCTATACTGTTGTCACAGCTATGAGTCATTATATACATTACAGTCATGTTTAGCATTCGTAGCATTACCGTCATATTGTCATTACATAAGGAATATCAACCCTAGGAGAACAGTTCCCAGAATTACATACCAAAACCTCGCGTTTAGCATTGCTCCCTTGTATTTTCGTCACATAACAGCTATGATTCGAGTCATTTAATACTGCGGCCTCACATTTAGCATTCGTTGGCATTACCGTCGTATTGTCATCACATAACAACTATGAACATCAAAAAAAAGGGTGACCTTCACTGGAGAAGAGGGAGAGGCAGTGGCTAGTGCGGAAGAGAAGAAGTTGCTGATGACGAGTGGGTAAAGAGAGAGATGATGGTGGGGGAGGGGTGGGAAGGAGGGAAGAGGGGTGATTATGGAATGTGGCAATGGCTCCTGGGTTAATGCATAATTCTTTTTGTTCACAGTGATGGGTTCGTAATTAAAGACTCCTTTTCAGAGGCGGCGATGTTTTAGACCTTCATCAGGATGGAGACGGAGAGGCCCAGCCACAAGCCCAGTCCCGAGATACAGGGGCTCAGTGGTGCCCCCGCCCCGTACACTGCCCCAGGCCCTGTGGACAGACAGGAGACAACATGTCAACAGGAGTTTTTTTCATCCCCATCCCTTCCCTTTGCACTCAACACACATCTATCTGACACAGTGGGCAATTATGGAGCTCCTCGTGAGCTGAATTGGTGTGTTTTTACCCAACAAAACCGCCAGCCACATTCTCTGTTATCATATGAACAATACGGGCCAGTCATGCTATTAGATGTTGATGTGAGGTTGATTTATCATTGATGTGAGGGCTGTTGCCTTGGCAAATTTTCAGCACTACAATGTCTGGGAGCCTAAACACCGTAATGTGTTTGAGAGGTGGTTACATGCCATTGCTACTAAATACTACAAGCTTGTTTAATACTTAGTAATATTAAAATTAATTTAAAGAACAGGCTATACTCTGTGCATTAGGGTAGCTTAGTAAAACTTGCATGCCAAACATATTCTATATCAACGGCCCAATAAAAGCTTGTTTTATACCAGAAGGTTCACTTTACAGAGGCAGTGAAATGTTTTTGGAACCAGTTTATAACCCTAGCTGTGATTTTGCAAAAATGCATATTTTGGCATATCATTGAAATATGAATAAGAGGGAGATTAATAGACATCAGGGTGCTTCATTGATGTACAATTGTCTCAGAATCTATATGTGCACAATGGGCCCAAGTGAGATTGCCCCCCTGTCCCACAGTAGTCACACCACTGGGGAAGATGCACAAAATAGATTTGATTTGAACTGAAAATTGTCTAGGGGTTCCCGTATTTGCAGCGCATTTGGCTAGTAATAAAAATACCTTTGGTTAGCACAGGAACTGACAGGGTGCAGTATCCACTTCTGGTTTTAAATTAGCTTCAATTTTCTCAGCTGTGTTCTCACAGGAAAAAACCCATTAAAAACAAAAATGTTATAAAAAGGTTACAGGTCATCCAGTCTGAAACAAGGCCGAGATTGTTACGTCTGAGTTTAAGTGTGGACTCTACCATGCTCTCCTACACATTATGCTCATTACTATTTTTACCTTGATATATTGCTTGGTCTACTGTACTGTCAGAGAAGGTTACATTACATTTGACCTGCTATATAACACTGACATAGCCATGCCATAAACATGTCATGGCAGACATCTTAAGCTATCATTAGCTGCCATGGCAGATTATGTCCATTAAAAGGTCCATATCCTACATTTTTGGGGGTATTTTTGGGATACAACTGTAACTGTTTTTACACATTGCATCAAAATCTTTTGTTGGGTTTGATATGGGCCTTTTGATATACATATGATGTAAAAAAATATTAAATATGATAATGCTAATTTAATGTGAATATTGGTTAATCTTTAATGACAGGTTTACTACATGGTTATGACAGGTTTATTGCATGTTTATGACACAGACATGGTTATGACTTATGTAGCAGGGTTCCAGTTAAGCAGTACTACACACTCTTATAAACTTGGGTAACATGGATCAAGTTTAACACGTGTAATAATGACTTTCTTAGCCTTAAGAGTGAAACTTTCTTTAGGAAAACTCTTGAATCTGCAAAGACCATCTGACCGCCTAGCAGGGAAGAGGACGCAGATGGATTACGTCATCCCCATCCGATTATCCAGGAAACATTTACAACATTACTTTCTTGTTGTCCAAGTTTGGTGGAGGTGTATTGTGTTTTTTTAAAATTTATTTCTCTAAAGATGGGAGGGAGAAGATAAAAAAAAGAGGGCGCACCGATGAGGAGATAAGAGGCGGGAGGCGGGAGGCTGAAGGCGGGAAGCAACAGCACGAATCAGCCGAAAGATGTATGAGACTGACAGCGAGTGACTCACCGAGGTGAGACTCACAGAGATAATAGGAGAGAGAGAAAGACGGAGAGAGAGAGAGACAGAGAGAGAGAGAGTGAGAGAGAGAGAGAGAGAGAGATGGAGGACTCACTTATGATGGTAATGTGCAGTAGTGTGGCAGGAGCGAGGGATGGAGGGAGGAGAGGGAGAAGAGGGGGACGGGGCAGCAGATGAAATCACTCTCCAGGGACGGTAATGTGAGGAATGGAATGAGATGGAGAGAGAGAGAGAGAGAAAGGGAGAAGGGAGAAAAATGACAGCTTCCTGGGGTAACAGGACAGAACAAAGAGCGAGAATGGGCAGACGATAAACGAGCGGGAACATAATGGGCCAGAGAATGGAGGGATTGAGGGAAATAAACGGGTAAAAGGAAGGCAGGGGGATATGAGAGTGCTGAGCAGGGCGAGAAGATGCAGAAAAAAAGAAAGTGAAGGCCTGAAAAAAACAAAAAAAACCCAAAATACACAGGGCTAGACATATCAATAAAGTTGCATATGTGTAAACACAAACATTGTTGAGATGTTTTGACCTAAATTAAGTTATATAGCTCAATTTTTGGTTCCTACTCTCTATGCAACTATATATGACCCTATATGTCCCTGTAAATAACCTTATCTTCCATTTCCTGTAACAAGCCTGTTTCTGAACATCTTTGGGCCCTGAACAACATAGTGCCCCTCTCCATACACCAATAGGCATTAGGGATGAATACCTGTAGGCCCCCGAGTAGCTCAGGGGCCCCAGTGCAACTGCTTACCCAGCAGGAAAGAGCCTTGCCTGTCTGTTTGCCCTTCCCCTCTCTGTATCTCTGTTCTTACATTCCATATCCTGCTGTCCTACCTCTGTTCACCAAGGGGGGTCCAGCCTTCTAGCTTATGGCAAAAGCTGCCTACAACTCATGCGTTCAGATTCTCTCCCTTCCTACATCATGCATCATGTAGTCCAAAATAATGATCTAAGTTCACAAGAAGCATTGGTGTTTTATACACCTCTAAGGTATAAGTTCTGATGATTTAGCAGTTTTTGAAAATAAAAACTTCAAGATGTAAACAGCCCACCTGACAAGGAATGTCCCCATGTATTTGGTTAATGTTAACAAGAAGTTCTCTTAATGTTAGGAGCAAACATTCTCAAAGTGGCATCAGAGGAACATTCTAACAACTTTGCATGACCTTGATAACAGTTCCCACAGTGTAACAGAAGTCAATAGGTTATGTTCATCCCAATAAACAAAGACATTCCGATAATGTTCCACTCTGGTTATGGGAATACTAATTTGGAATATTTCCTGAAAAAATCTATCAACCTAAGATTTCCCTAGAATGTTACCTCAGCCTCTTTGGTAGTTTAAAATTTTGGGAGCACTGACTGTGAACTGAATTGACTTGAATGCTGTTTTGTGTGTTACATTATTGCAAACAATGAGATCAAGCATGTTTTTGAATGTATTTCAGAAAACTTTCCTAAACTTTAGTTCAGCAGTATAAAGCCCCTCTCACACATGCACTAGACCCCAAACTTTTCTGGACATTACTTAGAGTAGCTGTATGTGTTCAAATCAGTCAGACTTGACATTAAACGATCTTTACACTTTCAGCCTGTAAGCAAAAAGTCTGTGTCAAGTTCATATGCGGAAAGAGTGGGTCACTTTCTGAAGAACTCAGAGAGCAAGTGGGCATATTACTGACATTCCTATACGGATGCAGCAAAACTGGACAAAAAAGAAGAAAGGTCAATTACATGAAGATGCTAACTGGAGAGATGATGGGATTCAAGAATTTCTGTTGGTGGGTGCCATCATCCAAATTGTCACTCTAGCCCGGTGCCACCCCTCTCCCAGTAGATGGTAACGCTCCACATGGAAAATCTCCTGCTGTGTGCTGCATGTTTGAAAGGGCACGTCCAGACAATGTCTGTACCCAATTCCCTGCAAACTGTTCAGAGTTCATTTGTGAAAACAGCTTATGTTTGCAAGGCAAGGGAGTTGTATTTCAGTGTGTTTGTGTGTGTGTGTGTGTGTGTGTGTGTATACTCACTGAAGAGCAGCATGCTGGCGTTGGAGGTCCCTAGGCGGTTGGAGGCGAAGCAGGTGTAGTTGCCGAAGTGTTTTTCTGTGACATTGGTGAAAAGGAGCAGGGATCGCGTCTTCTCGTTTTTAATCTTCAGCGTTTTGTCGCTCTCCACCGGCCTGCAGGGGACGACATAAAGAAGCAGCTTTCACATGCGTGACAGTGATACCCTGTCTGCCAGACTTCTAGTGTGGCGAACTAGTCAATTACCGCCAACCTAAGAACCCAGAGTGTATTTACTTACAATCAATTGGCAGACACCCTTAGAACCCAGAGTGTATTTACTTACAATCATTTGGCAGACACTTTTATCCAAAACAACTAACAATATGAGGTCATATTCAAGTTTCAGGATCAGTAAAAATCCTGAAACTTGAATATGACTTCATATTGTTAGTCATTTTGGATAAAAATGTCTGCCAAATGATTGTAAGTAAATGTAATGTAATGTAAAACCATTTAAAACTGGTGTGTGCTCTTCTACACGCTTGCTGTTTTCTGATCTTTCTTTTGACGTGCTGCCACTTGGTTGCTCTCTGAGTCCAATTCCCAATGCTACTGTTTCCCACCCACTTGTAGGTGGAGACTCTCCTGAAAGTTCAAAGATCTTGTAATTTTCTATTTGTTTCTAAGACCTAAATTAAATGAAATTTGAGCATTTTTATTCTTTATGAACTTTTGTGTGTGCTGACATTTTTAAAACTCCAGTAGTGGTTATTATTATTACATCTTTTTTTAATTACAATATCTTTGGTTCTATGTGACATCGGAACAAACTGGGGGAAGTTCCAAATAGGGAGCTGTTTGGCCGTATGATGATGATTTACCATTTGTCGGATCCATGCCACTTGTGTTCTAAGGGGAACTCCCTTCTCCACTGTGTATTCTGAGGGTTCTCTGTGTTAAGAAATTGCAGTTGTGCAAAGAAAGTTCTTTGGCAAAAGTCCTTATATTTTCATCTCTCTGCGGCATCAGCATCTTTCACACCATCCTCTCAACTTCCTACAAGCCCTTCCCCTAACTCAGGTTTGGCCCATACCATTATCCTTGAGGGGCTTACCACATGCTTCGTTGTCACCTATGAAATTTCCATTACAATAATTAGCACATGTCATCTTCCCACATACGTCATCATATGACTTCATCTCAATACCTCACTAACATACACTTATCTCTTTATTTACAGCGAACATCCCCTCTTTCCAAACCACACCCCAGCTGTGTGACTGTCCAAAAGACCTAAGGACTCCCAGGAGGTACACTCACATACATATACATTTTAGTTTATATGATTTTAGTGCATTATCATTCAATGTCTGCTACTAATAGGCATCTGAAGATGTCCATTTTTTTATATTATGTTTTTATATTGTATAATTTTTATTCTCTTGGTATTGTTGCTTGTACTCTCCACTTTGTTGCTGTAACAATGCAAATTTCCCATCTGTGGTACTAATAAAGGTTATCTAATCTTATCTAAAGTCCTAATAGGGAATTATGGTGATGACATGACATGTAAATACTTGTCCACCTCTGTCCACACTGAGCCCTGTTGTGTCCAACTCAGAAGCCAACTTTAGACACTGGACATGTTTTGGCTGATTGACCGCTGTTGGGGCAAGTGAGGGAAACCTTTGAAATTGCCAGTAAATGCTACCGTGGCTCCCTGCAGTGAAAATCTAGCTGATGTGGGAATTAGCTTAGCTCAGAGCTGCTAGCTGTGGCCTTGGATCTTTTAGGGGAAAGATAAATTCTTCTGATCCCTGAAAAAGGCTGGAAACATCAGAAAAAAGAGACATTTTTGATGAAAAGACGTGTCTCTCGTCAATGACTTTTTCACACCTAAGCTCTAGAGCTGGTCATGAATTGGATAAAGCCGCTTACCTCCGGTCATCCCGGTACCACTCGAAGGACGCAGTGGGCACAGCCATGGCTTCACAACGTAAGATAGCCGTCTTCCCCAGCTGAGCTGGCATGTTCTTCACATCTGTGATAACAGGTGGATCTAGAGAAAGAAGATTAATGTCCAATACAGAGCATTAAAAAATTCCAATGTACACAATTTCTAGATATTTATGGTAGAAAATATCTAGAGGCTAGAATACTGTGGAAATTTAATTTTCCCACTTACAGATTACAGTCAATCAGACATGTTTGGTGTCAACTAAGTAATGGACCACTGGTTAGCATCATGCTAACTGCATGCCTACTTGCCGGGTCAAGTTATTAGAGGAATTTATTTATCATTTCTGCATAATTAAATGGTTAAGATGTGAATAAAGTTATTCAGAGAGAGTTTTGTTTTAGAATGTCCATTCTAGAGAAACTCACATTGGTGCTGAATGGAACCAGATCTCTGCCTCTAAAAGCTCCCTCACAGAAAGTTATTGGTTAAAAATGTGCCAGAAATGCTGTTTTAGGAGAGTTTTAAGAAACTTTTGGACTAAAACTAAAACCATTCATGGATACATGCAGGGCATTGAGAGGCAAAATAGTCCCCAAATAAAACTGATTTTGTTCTGATTCGCCACTGTTTTACCATCATCAACATTTCTTATAAATAATCAAAATACACATAGAGCTTCACTGGAGGTAGACAGTAAATAAAAAGATGGGATTATGTTGAAGATGTAACATCTGGTTCCATTCACCAGCACTGTAAGGTAATCTTCTACAACCAACACACTCAAATGACTTTTGTTTACCACTGAATTATGCAGATCTGATTATGTAATATCTGACCTAGTATGACTGTTATTTATATCTATCCAGTGCCACCTAGAATGGTGGGTGGCCAGCCTAGGTGTAGCCCATCGGTGGGTGGGGCCTGCATGACTCAGCCTATGTAGGGCCCATCTAACATGATTCTTGATAACCATGAACAAGCATATTTTAGCATTTGCACTGCACCGGACACCAGACAAATCCTTAGTAATTGTATAAATTGTGCAAATTCAATTTTCCGCTGAACTACTCCTTTAAGAGTTGTCCTGCATGAGTGGCCAAACTTCGTATGCAGGACACCATCTGTGCTCATTTGATCATCAAGTTACTCATGTTATTTTTCCAAAAGTGGGATGTTTTATCTCAGCAATGGCTGTTAATGTGACTTGAATGTGGGAGAATGCCTACTGCCTGCTTAAAAAGTCTGTCCTTCTGCTTCAGACCCTGATGAGAAGAGTCACTCATTAAATTGCCAGTGCTTGTGCGTGTGATCAGACTCACAGTTAACAGTGACCTTGACGCGGCGCGTGTCCGCCTGGGCCACGCCGTTGTTGGTGATGCATTGAAACTCCTCTGCCTGGTGTCGTTTTATATCCGTGATGTCCAGGAACTCTCCCTCGTACAAGCGGCCATCTGCAAGCAGGCGCAAAGACGACAGACGGGGGGTCAGCGGTCACACGGGAGGATGTTAAAGGAGCAGGTGAGCCAAACATGCTCCTGTGTCGAATGGTGAATAAAGCATTGCGGCCTGAGAGCAATGCAGATGAGATTGCGCTAATTAGCAGCCTCTGGCTTTCACTCACTGTCAGCCCCGTTAACGTTTTCCATCAAACTATTTGCTGAAACTCAACGGGCCTAATTGGTGGCGCATTTGGCCAGGCTACTGCAATGGCTGGACTGTGGCTGGTGTGAAGCGTGGCCAGTTTTGATAACATACAGGATACGTGGTGTCGAATTGCATAGAAATGGCTTACAGCATCTTAATGGCAGTGACAGATGATGGTATGACCCTTAGCGCTAAAATCCAGATTTGAGTGGACTGGGGGAGGGTGGCAAAAATGAATGACAAATTGCTCTTAAAAAACAGGTATTTCATGTTAAAAACCAAACATCCGCATTTTGGGTAATGGTTCTGGGTATCACAGGGTGATCTCAAACCTTTAGGCTCATAGTTGACATTCTTCTTCATTTGTGTCCACTGAAAACATTTTTGCCCTTTTATGTACCAAAAACAGCCATAATTCATTATTCATTTCTCCATGACTGTTTTCCAACGTCTCTTTATTCCGTAGATTTAAGCATGCTGTTTTCGTTAAGACTGATATGTAAATGAGCTCTGTTCTGATGAGCTGCCCTGTATTAGACCGCGGCAGTCCAAGTTGAAATGTAGAACAAGCTGTTAAGATGGGACTGAAATCCTAAGAGCCGGGGAAGAAAACTAAGCTTTACCCACTCTGTTCGGGTGCGTGGAGGCTTTGAAAAGCTCCAATGATCCGTCAGTGATCCCTACAGCCAGGAACAGTCCAACATTTAAATTTTCTGAAATCTTCCACTCCAGTGATTGTGCTAGTCTGCGTGAACCGCACTTCGGATTTCATGGGATAAAGCTTCTATAGGCTAAATAGACAGTGCTATCCAGCTGAAGGCTGAATGGGAGGAGCTAAACTCTAGTAGACAATGTGTGGGGTTAATGTGCTGTTGGCTGAATGGGCTGGGATAAATTGCTATAAATGGAATGGGTGGTGCTAAAATGTTGCAGGCCGAATAGGCGGAGCTAAACTGCTGAAGGCTAAATTGATTAGCATAAACTACTGTAGGCTGAATGGGTGGAGCTAAGCTTCTGTTGGCTGAGTAAGCAGCACTAAACTGCTGTAGGCTGAACATGCGGTGCTAAACTACTGTTGCTGGGTGGTGATATGCAAAAGGTATTCATGGTTGTCATATCACAGCTACTATGCATGCAAAACAAGATGTTTTTTAGGTTTTGTTTCCATATATGATCTGTTTGGACTAGGTGAGAATGGTCACTAAACTTTAACAATCTTTTTGAAACAAAAGCATTTAATGTACAGCACAAACAAAGTTTTGAAAAAATTTGCCCAAACTGCTTTCTTTTCCCATGTTACTCAAAACCGGCGCTCACCGGAAAAGAAGAATTGAAATAAAATTAGCATAAACCACAGAATCCACCCAAGACTTGTTTCCTTTTCACACCTGCCATTCTTGCAGCATCCACCGCGGGCGCCGTAAATCACAAAGTCACAAGGGGGAGCGGATTTTTTTCCCCCTCCTGTCACAAATTTCCGCGGCTGTTCTAATTGAAGATTATACCGGAGGATTATTAGCACAGCCACTGAGCTGGAGCCGATTATTTGCAGCTGCAGCCATTGCCCCGGCGAGTGCATGCTGGGGCCTTGGCTACAGCAATGTTATTCACTCATTCTATTAAGTGATTAAATATTGCTCCCCCGCGTCACTCTTGTCTGCTGCGTTGAGCACCCATTTCAAGCCGCAGGGCAAAACGGAGGAAGAAAAGAAATAGCAGATTCAGACAATGGGTTTTTAGTGTTGCTGTGAGTAAGCAGACTGTGATCCACATGAGCTCCAATTTATTATGGTGCTCACAGGAGAGAAGACAAAGAAACAGAAGAGAGAGAGAAGAGAGGATTTAATTTCTGCTAGATAGAGACTGGTTGATCAATACAATACTTCCGATGCAGGTGTTCTATTTTGAGAATTGATTTTCACAAAGAAGACTTTTCTTTAACCAGTATTTTGAGTTTTTTTCTGGACCACCCAGTGGAGCTTTGAGAGTCACTGATTAACTGGCTGAGCAGCGTTTGAACGTGCATGTGCTAAAAAGCATCATCCAGCAGATGGTGCTATACACTGTTAAATACAGCCCAATAGTACTGAGCAGTAGGTGGCGCTATACTTTTTAAATGTTGCCTAACTGTACTGAGCAGCAGGTGCTGGTATACACTATTAAATGCTGCCCAACAGTACTGAGCAGTAAGTGCTGCTATACAATACTAAACACCAACAGTAGCGAGCAGTTGGTGGCGATATACACTATTAAATGTTGCCAGCAGTGTCAGTATAAGACTAATAATTAATGGACAAAAGCAGAAGGGTATTAATTGAACCACATCATGGGTTTAATGATGAGCTAATATGCTAATGATGTCCTAATACTGCTGATACAACAGTACTGATCCCAGATCTACGTCCATAGATGTTCAGCCAAGCATGTAATTTGTACTCCAGTCAATACAGGGTAGTCGATACCCCTGAAAGACTGCATTTTGTACCATTTTAAAACACAATTTGCATACACAGATGAGCCACTTCGTTAGATTCACTTAATCTACAACCACTGCCCATTTCATCTGGTCAGTTTGACATGGTTTGGACCAGAGAAAACACATTAACAGCATTAGAACAGCAGTTTAATTGTGTTATTAATACGTTATTAATGCAATATTAATGTCTTCTTAATGCATTATTAATGCTTTATTAACATATTAATGCATTATTAATGCATTATCTATAATAGCCCCAGTGTTATTTTAAATATCATGTATAGTTCGCATTTACCAGTTTTCACTGTCAGTAATGGGACACTAGCTTTCATATTACTCTGCACTGCCAAGAGCCTCACACTATTTTCCTGTTCATTTCTATTTTTTTCAAACAGCCATCATGCACTCCTCTTTTCAGAAAGAGACCCAAGAGGCTGGTAAAACAGCAGCTAACCCTCAACGACCTCCCCAAAGCAGCAGCTTTGCTGATGGACATGGACCAAAAAAAAGCAAAACCCTAAAGACATGGACGGATCGGTGTGTTAGGGCAATGATGGGTAGATTTACCTTGTCTTGTTCTCAGGCCCAGAGTGAGACAGATCAGGTTGTGCCTCGTTTGACTTTTATCTAAAGTCGTTTGTGGCGTCACGGCTAGTGATATTTAGCGCACGTCATTCATAGCTGCTGATATATCTCATCTCAGGTGACTGGGCAGAGGGATGTTCTCAGAGATAGAGACAGATGTGAAATGTTTATGGATCAAAGATGTTCTGTGTGAAAGGCTGTGTGTGTTTGTGTGAGTGTGTGTGTGTGTGTGTGTGTGTGTGTGTGTGTGTGTGTGTGTGTGTGTGTGTGTGTGT